>CM077209.1:27088312-27608312 GCA_039654625.1 Rhinogobio ventralis
AGTGAATGGGTGAGGGGATTGTGAGTGATGGCATTCCAATTCTTTGGAACTCTCTGAAGGTGCAGATTCCATGTGATCCTGTTCATTTATCATGAAACTGCATCTTATATCAGTATCAGTTACTGGCAAGCCTGCTCTATAGACCCTTCAGGTGTTTTGTGGGTGGAGCCTATACCTGGAGGCAGAAAATGACAGTTCTGCAGTAGCAGTCTATGGAAGCCATGGAATAAAAGAATAAAAAAAGATAATTGAGTTTATATCTTACAATTCTGACTTTTTTTTCTCAGAATTGTGATATGAACTTGCAATTCTGTGGGGAAAAAGGCAGAATACTGAGTTTAAATCTCACAATTCAGATTTTTTTTCTGACAATTGCGAGTTAAAAGTAAAAGTCAGACATGAAAAAAATCAGAATTGTGAGATAAAAATGTTATCTAATTAAAATGTTATAGGTTTAAATATTATTTAACTGTATCTGTAGGGCTAATAGATTATGCCCCCTATGAACTGCATATGTGAATATTAGATCTATTGTTTACACCAAATTCATACTTTAATAGTAGGGCAATCATGGCAGGTTTCATCTATTCATTTAATGGCTTGCGACCATAAACATCTGCGTTAAGCTTCAAATGGTGTCTTCGACGACAGTATTCTGTAAAAATTAATAATCCAAAGTCACAAGGCATTTTTTCTCTTATTCTGTGGATCTCGCACGTTTTCCTCCACTTATTACCACTGTTTTTCTGCCACCACAATGTACGTGCAATTGCAGTGATGTAACCAGGACCATAGCTTGGGTATTCGGGGCTGGTGCAGGTTGTTGCTGTTGCTGCCCCTAGAATCGTCACCACCTTTCTACCTACTAGCGACGACCCTGGATGTAACTGTGACATCTGCTCCCAAATAGTCTATAGGTTCGGAACAACAATACAATATTCATGATGTTTCAAAAAATATTGGTGTTTTAATGTTACTCACCCCTGGCAGCTCGCACACAGCAGCAGCAGGACAGAGAGCAACAGGAAAGCCGTAAGTCCCGTGAGTGTGCCTACAAATGCCAGCTCCCCTTTAGCCAGCACCGCCGCCCCTGCGGCCCCTGACCCCACGGCCCCTGACCCCAACATAGCACTCAGAGCAGGAGCCATTATACATCACAATGATGAGTCGCCTTCATCGACCAAATGCACCTCACTGCAGAGGCTGGACACAAAAATGGATGGAATAATGGGGGAGGAGAGAAGAATAAAAACGTTTTACATTTGATGGTTTACCAAAAGACCTTTGCACTTGATAGAATCAGCAGGCCAAATCAGATTAATAAAAAAAATATGAAACCTTATAATAAATCTGAAACCTTTTTGTTCCAGACCCTGAGTCAGATTGTTTATATATGTAAGTGAAATAACTGAAATAACTGGATAGATAATCTCAGATCCAAATGACGTCATGGAATAAACTTGCAAACATCCCTCACTGTGGTAGAATTCTTTGTCTACATGAGCTTTGCGAATCAACAGCCACAAGGGGGCAGACTAGTGCAGATGCACAATCCTGTCATGCGGTACTGCAGTGAACTCGGCTCCTTCAGAACAAATGGCTCTTGGACTTTTCACTCAGTAACCTAAACATGTAGGCTAGTTTTATTTGACGGCAGTCCAAAAAGCCAAGCCAGATTAAACAGAGCCCTGGTCCAGGATGATGTGTGATGGTGGGCCCCACCTCCACAAGCTGAATAGACAGATAACAATCAAATGGCTGGCATCCCAGTGGAGACTGAGGCCCGGGCAGCGCTTCTGATCTTTTGTGTGAGAGGAGATGGACAGCTCAGCTGCCTCTCCGAGGGGTGAGTCTTTCCTCTCCATTTGCTCAAACTCTCCGATAAGAAACAGAAGAATAGAAAGCCACCCAAATTCATGAAGAGCATAAAGTTGCCATTCATTCTGAACAGATGCAAAGTTTTAATGTTGGAATTATTCAGTCTTTTGGCTTTTTTAAAAAAAAAAAGCAAATACAATCATCCTACTCTTAGTTAATGCATGCCAGAAGAACTACTGTAGGTTTGTATGAGATGAAAAAGCCAATTGTGCAACTCGAGAAACTATGCAAATGTGACTGAAGCGTAGGCATTTACATAGTAACTGATTCTTAAACTAATTTGTAAATAATGACTGTTAAACTGTGTACGTCTCCTAAGCATTAGTTTCAGTAGTGTAAGTTTCATTTGAATGAAATATAAAAATTATTTTATAAAAATATTAACTATAACAATTAATATTTCAACAACACGTTCATGTTCACGGTTCTCTGATGCTGGCTAATTGCCACATGACATGCAAGTAAACAAATAAAAAAAAATTACATTTTGATTGTTTATTTAATTAATTATTAGCTTTTCATCAACTCATCAAAATAATATTTTATTTTATAATGAATTATCTTATTTATTTCAGAAATAATCAAATACGTGCAGTCTGGGCTTTCTGTATTTGTCTGTGTAAGATAAAAAAAACCGTAACATATCTTTTTAAAACTACCACAAAAACATTACATATGTAAAATACATTTGGAGGGAAAAAACATTTCCCAAAAAGCTGTAAAAATGTGAACACAAGCTTTGCACAGTTCTCAGTACCAAAAAACGAGTCCTACCTCAAGACTCGTTTGGCTCCAGTGATTGTTGCCTACAGGGAAACAGAGAGAACAGGCGATTAGATTGAGGAAGGGAGCTCTGCACATACTGTAGTACCAGACAACACATTGTGCAGAACATCTTGACATGTGCAATCTTGAATTTCCAGATACTCATAGTCAAACCTACAAATGACTGACCATAAAATCACAATCAGTTACATGAAGCTTCATAATGAAAAAAAGCAGGACAAAATGACTCTTCTATGCAATGATACATTCTGCATTCGGGTCTGTGGAAGTCTATGGATCATTGGTTCCCAGTAGCAGAGCACTTATGAGTCTCACAGCATGAACACATCTCAAACCTCAGCTAAAATGCATGCGAGCACCAGCATGTGACGTTCAGCAGTTCAACCAAATCTGTACGTCTGTCTTAAGAACATGCACCAAGAACCTTTTCTATATAGATCCTCACAAATGCTCTCCAGAGTAACTATAGCAACCATGATCTGAAGATAGTTTGTGCAATGATTTGCTCTAATGAATGTATTTAATGCCATATCAGGGAGTTTAACATGCAGATGAAGATAGATTGAAATCATAAAACTAGATTTTGATATGTTACTACTGCCACAGTACTAAGGGGTGTGTGGTTGTCTTAATGTTGCTATGCACTTGCTAAGGTGTTCTGAGCAAGTGTGCCGCACAAGTCCTGAAAAGTGAAGCCAAAACGTTTCGATCACCCCCAGGTGGCTGGATGCAGTATAGGTCATTAACTTCACCCTCTCCATGTAATCTAATGGGACGTGAGACAAACTAAACAATCAAATTACACTTCAAATCATTTTTTTGTTGTTCTGCAGTAAACTGTCACCGATTCTGCAGGAGTGTGGGCAGGGCCTTGATAGCGTGGCTCTACTTCATGCTCACTACACTGGCTCCAAGATATTGGATATTGGCAGCTTTTTTTTTACAATGAAAGAGAGTGAAGGTACGTTGTCCATCTTTTTTATAGTCTGGTTCTGAGTGGTTTTTAACACGTTGGTATATGGTTGCTAAAGGCTGGAATACACTACACGATTTACATTTGCCCAGATTTCCCCCCCAATTTACAGTCTGGACAAGTTGTCTGCAGATTTGAGTTGACAGATTTCACACAAAATTGTGTATTGTATGATGGTCACAGTTTTGAAGTTTGATTCCATCCAGTCGGAGGTATTTTGAGCCGATTTTAGAACACAGTCTAAAACCAACAAGGCGTGAGTTTGTTCTGTTCGTAATGACTTGAAAGTCTGGTAGTGTGTGATCCGCAGTTTTTCCTCTGTATCTATTTACACAGTTGGCAAGTGTGTGATGCCTAGTGTTTTCAAATCTGTTCAAATTTTAAAAGTTAAATGTATTCCAGCCTTGGTGGTTGCTTACTAGCCCAAGTCCAAAGTACCCATCACAAAGTCACAATATTATACACAGGAAAGCTGAATACATAAGCTTTCCATTGATGTATGGTTTGTTAAGATAGGACAATATTTGGTCAAGATACAACTATTTGAAAATCTGGAATCTGAGGGTGCAAAAATAAATATTGAGAAAATCGCCTTTAAAGTTGTCCAAATTAAGTCCTTAGCAATGCATATTACTATTAATAATTTATTTTTTATATATTTACAGTAGGAAATTTAAAATATCTTCATAGAACATGATCTTTACTTAATATCCTAATGATTTTTGGCATAAAAGAAAAATCAATAATTTTGACCCATACATTGTATTGTTGGCTATTGCGAACAAATATACCCGTGCAACTTATGACTGTTTTGTGGTCCAGGCTCACATTTGTCTAAGGGATTTTGGTACCCATTGTCCATCATCGATCATTCAAATAATAACCCTCTAAATAAAATACCTAAACCAAGCAATACTAATAAACAACTATAGCTTATGAAATAAAGGGGCCCATTCTCACTGACTTCTTTGCATGGAATGTTAGGATTGTGTGTTTCATGCCATATAAAATAAGGTACTGGAAAAGCCATTTAATGGGGGAATGTGTTTGGAAAGGCTGTAGTCCCAGATCGAGGTGAGCAACTGTGGTCCTTGGCAACACACTTTGGGCAAGCCATTGGTCACTTCTTTGCCAGAATCACTAAGAACCTTCAAGATCCAGATCACCAGATCATGTTTAAGAACTACCTCCATCTGGAGCCTTTGATATACCATCAAATAAGATCCTTTGTATCTGTGTCCATAAATCCGCAGCATCTGGCTGCCAAGGGTCAGAATAGGAAAAAAGTGTGGATACCATACTGTATCTACAGATGTCTGGCATATAGTTACTTTATAGTTACAGACAACCTTACAGCAAAGACTTTCCTCCCCAGGGGTCACAGAGAGGGCGGGATTTTGTGGAAAAGCACAGCTGGATTGCTGCTGAGAACGCATCCGGTAAAAGATTCTCATACGAACGCCAGCGGCAGCTCTTGAATAAATAATTGCACTGGAGCAGGAGTAATGCAATAAGGAATTTTGTGGATGCTCTGTTATTATAAGTTTTTTTGCTGACAGAAGCTTTGATAATAACTCATCTCCAGCAGAGGAAGGAGCACGCTCTAAAAACAGAACATTGTAATACTGCGGCATTTGTAACCCCTAATGGAAATCGTCTGCATCGTTCTGTGTAGCCTAAAATGACGAAATATTTGCAGCAGGAGGGGGTTAGAATAATAAAGTTTCCATAGGTGTCAATCAAGAGGCTATTAGCTTATAAAACACCAACGGTTTCACAGCTTCTCTCTGGCCATGTTAGAGGAGAATGACACATTCAACATATGTCGCATTCTGGCTCTCTGCTGGACACGGGGGTGCATGTCGTCTGTCGTTATTGCACTCACTGTGACAGGAAGTTCAGTCTCCTTCAGGGCACTTTTAAGTGATTTAAAGGAAGAGTTCCCCTAAAATCAAGAATTGTGTTTGTGTCATCATTACATTATTGTCGTTCCAGACCCATATGGCTTTCTTTGGAACACATTAGGTGATTATTTAATATTCTAGCCTTTATTTCTATACAATGAAGGTGAATGAGTAACCTGGATGCCAGCCGAACTTAGCCCCACCCACAACATTTGAGGTCGGGAAGTTCAGTCTGGACTTGATCCGTTGTTGAGCAACTATGCTCGAACCAGAGCTGTTTGGACAATTGTCAGGGCGGGCTTTATACGATGATAGACAGATGATCAACAGTAACGTAATCATTCACGTCACGTCATGCTTGGGTTGAATTTGTTTACTAAATGGAGAACTTGTTCGTATATGCATTCACCTTTACTATTTCTCTCAAAAATGATGATCGTGTTGGTAAGTACTCCGTGTATCCTTAAATTCTTTTTACAACACCGGCAAAGATCGTTTACTCATCTTCTTCTACTTCTTCCAGCGTGTGTGCAGTTAAGTTCTGTTGACAAATATGCGTTGCTCAACATACGTCACTTACTCTGCTGCTATGACTGGTTGTAGGCATTTTCTTTCCTGGTTCGGTTGAAACACACCCCATAATCACTAAAACACTTTTATTCAGCAAGGACGCATTAAATTGTTCAAAAGTGACATTTATGGTACAAAAGATTTATATTTCAAATAAATGCTGTTCTTTTTAACTTTCTATTCAATAAATGTAATTTAAAACATAATTTAAAGGTTAGAGCCCCCAGTGAGTCAATGTATAGAAAAAATTATTTAGGAACTATATTTTCTTTAAAATATACTTATAAATACGCTACTAAGGCTTCTGGAGTCGTTTTTGTGAGAGCATTTTAAAATGCTAAAAACAGAAGTGACATAACGGAAGGGAGTGCGGTCAATTTCAACAATGGGAAAACAATGGATTGCAATGATAGTTCGGACGCTGAGGACATTGTAAATATTTATTCATACTCATATGGCAGACCACAGCCATACAATTATGACAGACAATTAGGGACAGGCCAGGATTAGACAGATCAACGATAAGAGGAGACAAATTGAGTTGTGTAAGGAGAACCAGCTAAAACGACTCCCTCTCGTGACGTAATATGATGCGATGTTGAAAAAAAAGTGTTTTTTATTAAGTCAATGAAATGGTCACTTTATCTACTAAATTTGTGCCCTCATGTCTTTTAAAAACATTTTAAATCCTGCATTAACTTTTCATATGGTATTTTCATACAAGGTTATATATTCATTTAAAAAAAAAATAACCTGCAATATGCCCTTAAGAGTGTAGCTCTTCTTTAAATGCAACACTGCAGCTTATGTGCAACAACATTCTGCAACATCCTCAGTTTAACAAAATGACCAATATGACAACAGTCAGGGCACAGTTGTCCGCCCAACCCCCTCCTCATTACCAGACCGAGGCCAATTCATAGAGAGAGAAGGAGAGAACGCTGGCCATCTTGAGTCTGGATGCTACAAGGCCATGTGTCTGGGTGGAAACAGCGGGATGAGCAAAAGAGGACAGCTTGTTTTGAAGAATAAAACTGATCCTCACTGTATTCACATGTTCCTACGAGACAAATAATACCCTTTAAAGGCAGCTAATGAACTGTGGAAGGTTTCATTAAGACCAGTCTTGGGGGCAGATGAACAGGAAGCAATTTCCTTGGGTCAATGGTTTGTCATCTGTACCTGACAGCAACCGACTACCCAATCAGCGAGCTCATAGTTGAGCGCGAGCCAGAGGGCCCTTCCAATTAAAATGGCCACATTTGATCAACTGACTTGGTGTCTCTATGGCAACCGCACTCATCCCATGGGTTAATCAGCTGGCATGGAAATCGATCCCCTGATGGTTTGCATATAAAGAGAACTTGCTGCGGCATGTACTAATGCCCCCACTAATAATAATCTGCGAAGGTCAGAAGGCCTAGAATTGCTGCATCACCACAGAGAGGCTATAAAACACAGAGGAAGTGACTGTTTGCTGAACACTTCTACATATCACAAATAGGTTGAAAGTATGTGTTTGGATTGACATCCTTCTCTAAAATGTGACAGATGTTTAAAGAGGACACGTTCCTCTCGAAAAGCCCACGAGTTATGAAACCACAGTCTCAGCTTCCTGTGCAGTGTGTATGCAACAGCTGTGCCTCTCTGTTCTCCCACAGACAGAGTGATGTCCCATTAAAGGCTGTCTCTGGAGACACTGTCATTTCCTACTGCACGTACCACAAGCCTGCCTTGACCTCCCTCAAACCAACACTCAGTAACCACACACAGAGATGCATCCACACAGAGTATGATGGGAATGGAATAATGATTGACTGATTATTGAGTTTTATGCACTCATATACTGCCTGCTGAAATAAACACACTAAATGCTGGTTTGTTGGTCTTAGCTGGTTTAAGGGTGTGTTCACACTTGTAGTTCGGTTCTCTTGGTTGTTTTGGTCTAAACCAAAAAAGAAAATGATACATTTGTACTGGGTGTGTTCAGACTTGGCATGTTTGGTTTGTGATTGCTCTGTTAGTGCGGTTCACTTTAATAAGTGTGAACGCTGTCATCCGAACCCTGGTGCGCAGCAAACAAGTGCTTATAAAATGTGTGAAGGAGTCAAAACAGCGGCAGGAATCCCTCCGTACTGTGATGGGCAACATTGCAACTATGACAAGAAAAAACAGGCATGCTTGAGCATTCTGTCCTTTGCAGGGTCGCATCTTGTGACATCATGTCCTGTTTTTGGTTCGTTTACATGCCGTGTTGCGTTCATTTATCAGTCGGACCGCACCAGAGTTCGTTTGAAAGCAGACCGAGACCCATCTTTTCAGGGTGTGCACCAGGGTTCGTTTTAATTGAACCAAACCTGCCAAGTGTGAACACAGTCAACACACCCTAATATATACACTAGTCTGACAAGCTGAAAAGTGGCCAAAACCCTTCTAAAACCAGCCAAAAGATCAGCTAGACCAAGCTGGGAGACGAGTTTAGGTTGGTTTAAGCCAAGCGGCAACCTCCCCCAGTTTCTCTTGAAGCCAATATGGAAGTGACTTAAACTGCAATTCATCGACTGGCCGCTAGAGACAGACTCCAAAAGGGAGCAGAATCTCATTGAGCCCTATGTTAAAATGCCAAACTTTACAGCAGAAAAAAACATGTTTACAGCCTGGTACAAATTGTGGTTTTGGTCTATATATCTAATTTTGCCCTTCATGACAACTTTGAGGTTTTTTCTCATTCATTTACTTTATATAAAGCCTTAAAGTTCTGCATAATTAAGGGCGTGGCCACTTTGAGTGACAGGTGGATAGCCATTTGTCTGCTGTCTGTTAGTCATCACGTCACCTCAGCTCCACCCACGTCCTGCCTCTTAGGCCATTTTCAGTTATCTGGGAGTGACGTGCGGTGACGCTGCCAAGATGGCAATGGCTGACTTTACGCTTCAAAACTGCTCTTCAGAATCCTATGGGTGACGTCATGGACACTACGACCATATTTTTTTACAGTCTATGGTTTAAGCAGATGTTTTTCAGCAGGGATATTTAAAAAAAAAAAAAATAGTATATGAAACAGAATACATACTCGTTTCAAACATGCTTTTGTTGTCACAAGACCTCATTATGATTCATGTTTAATTCAGCGAGTGCTGTCCGGTTATCATCTTGGGATTAAAATTTTTTTTTTTCCAAAAATACTATGGAAATAATATACTTTTATAGTTTTATATATGTATGGTTACACTAGATTGTGTACAGTGTAGTTATAAGTACCGATTAATATTATTTAACAGCATGTATGGTTAGGGTTAGGATTAAGTGTGAACTGAATTTAATGTTTTCAATAGTTTAATTGCATGTTATTTACAATGAAATGAAAAAGTATTATAATTTAAATTTATATTAAATGCAATTAGTTTAAACAAAACTTTATATATGCTTTAGTATGTTAGCAACACATCAAAATAAGTGCACGACAAGCGATTATTGAAAATCATTTAAAGTGTACTTTAAAGTAAATCTTTATTTGACATTATTACAAAGTGTACGTTTAAAAGGGTACTTAAGTGTGTTAAGAAACAGTCATGAAAGTGTACTCTCTTTAAGTAGACTTAAGTGGCCTTTTATTTCATTAATATTATATTATCTACATAATATATACTTATTATATACAAGTACAGTTTAATAAATGACTTTAAAGATTTTAATCACACTACAAGTGTGCATTCAATAAAATTGTGCACACTTCTTTTTCACAAGGGTACAATTCAAATGATGAGGAACGATGTTGCCAATTTATCATAAGAGTCACAATATTTACAGTAGACAATACCAAGTGTCAAGTGTAAGCAGTAATACACCTGAACACATACACTTACACGCATAACCTAGATTAACATTAACCTATGAATCTTTTTAAATAGAATTAATGCTATAGGGGTTGCATTTGAAAGGGATCCCGTATTTGGGATTTGGTGTATTTGGCTGATTGGTACAGACCCCTTATTTGTTTCCCCCCATTTTTCCCTGTTTTGACCAAATTAAAGAGCAAAGCCTTGGTTCATGTGGCTGTCAGTCCACATTAGCTTGTGTAAACCTATTCCACTCACTTTTCCGCTTTCTCTCTCACACTTTAGCAAACACTGGAGAAAAAAAGCAGGCTGTGCCAGTTCAAGTAAATTAATTTGACACTGCTTATTTAGAGGAGAGAGAGAAATCAGCTGAAAGCAAAGCACTCTGGGGCAAATTGTGCTATTTTTGCACAAATTGTCAGTACAAATTGAGCTGGAGTACAGATTTTGTAGGCATGTTTGCACATTACCTGATTTGCAAATTCCTTTAGTGAACTGTACACTAAAGCATGTGCAAATAAATGACGCTATCAGTGGGCGCAATTCATTCTTATTGAATCCCCCCCCCTCTGTATTCAGCACAAACAAAGAGAAATTACCCTTCTCAAATTTCCCTGCCATTGTGGTGGAGATAATGCTCAGGTGCTAATCAAGCAGAGCAAGAAAATGATCGCTGTGCTGCAGATAGATGCAGAGATTTGGCAGAGCGACTGCATCATTTTAAAATGCTAAACACATTCAGTGCTGACAGATGAACAGTGACATGTTGCCACAGTTACAGGGAGCGTCCCAGATTATTCTTGACCTTTATCTCACATTTAGACCAGAACTGAACCACTGAACTGTGTTGACAACGGGCGGCCAAACAGAGGCCCAGCCTACTGTAAATGTGTGTGTGACTGACAGAACTCAGTCAAGTGTATTTCTCCACACTTGTAGCAAAATTATTAGAGATTTCAAATAAACATGCCTGCAAAATGTCTGCCAAACTACCACTTTATCAAAACAAGATATTACACAAAATAATGTAATACTTTTAGTTTTATAGAAGTAACATTAATTCTGTCATGACAACTCTCGGACAGATTGACATGGTAATGGATATGGCAATGCTAATGTATTTGGTCTTGGCCGAAAAGATCTGCTACGCTGCTGCTGCAGAGCGAGTACAGAGACTTGCTACTGCCAATACATTCACAGACATTGCTGTGAGCCAGAGGGCAGAGAGGGCCTAAACTATTTGTAAAAAAAATAACATTTACAAACTTTGAAATAATAGATAGTTTAAAAAGTAAAAACTTTTTAAATAAAAAAATCATGAGTTCTAATGTTATCTTAGTAATTTATTATTTTTTTAGATGTCTGAAAATATTTAGATGTCTAAATCTGCCGATTCAGTTTGTGTTGTAAAAACGTCCGTTTTATATTTTTCCGCCTAATGCTTTCAGCTCTGTGATTGGTTGTCCAGCTGTGAAATTACATAGGGCAAAGCCATAACAAGTCAATGACAGGTGAATTTCAAGTGACAGGAAAATTTACCAATCACCTTGTTCCTTTTAATGGGTGGGACTTGTTATCGCTAAGATTATGACGCGTTCCGTCTGCTGTGTGGAACCAAGCGGCAACCTCCCACGGTCTCTCTTGAAGCCAATACGGAAGTGACTTAAACTGCAATTCATCGACTGGCTGCTAGAGACAGGCTCTAAAAGGAAGCAGAATCTCATTGAGTCCCATGTTAAAACTTTACAGTAGAAAAAAATTTTTACAGCCTGGAACAAATTGTGGTTTTGGTCTATACAGCTAATTTTGCCCTTCATGACAACTGTGAGGGGGGTGATTTTTTTTTATAACTCATACGTTTAAATAATATTAAGCCTTAAAGTTCTGCATAATTAAGGGCGTGGCCACTTGAGTGACAGGTGGATTGCCCCTATGGGCGAGTTATGCGGGCGTGGTTTTAGCAACCAGGCACTTCAGCTCCCTCAGCTCCATCTACGTCCCGCCTCTTTGCCCGAGTGACGCGTGGTGACGCGCTGCCAAGATGGCAACAGCTAGCTTTTAGGCTTCAAAAAATGCTCTTCGGAAACCTATGGGTGACGTCACGGACACTACGCCCATATTTTTTTTACAGTCTATGTGAGAAACACGATCGAGAAAAAAAAAAAAAAAAACAGCTGATAAAATAGCTAGCGCTATTCGCTATGGAAACTGCAAGCAACAATAATAATGAGGACATAGTTGCTAATTTATTATTCACGCTGTTTTTAAGATGAACATTTAAAGAAAAGCTGGAGATCGGAGAAGGAAGACCTACACCAGAGCATAATTTTGAGCAGAAAGCCAAAGCTTTTGAAAGCATTTAAACCACAGCAATTATAAGCGATACAACTGGATGACAGCCTCAATCAAGAAGCTACAGCTTTACTGCTGGAATTGTTTGCTGTTTGGGTAAGTTATTTAAAATCTAATAGGTTACGTGACTGTTTTTATTCTGGCCACCGCTGCCATGGTTTTATAGAGAATGCAGAGTTACGTCACAATGTTTTCACTCCGTGTTGTATTTCGGGAAGGTGTCGCCATATTAGCAGAATACGCTATCCGATACGCTATCCTACTTCAACAGTGAGACAGAGAAAGCAGCTTGAGATTTGCTTGCATTTTTGCGATAAGAATCTATGCCGTATCACAAAAACTCAAAATAATCTGAAGCTGCTCTCTTGGTCACACTGTCGAAGTAACCATGGCAACGGATAGCGTATCCTGCCAAAATGGTGGCGCCTTCCCCAAATGCAACGCGGAGTGAACATTGTGACATCACCTTCTCATTCTCTATATGTCAAGCTTTAGTTGAGAAAAGTTATTTTGCAGAATTACTGGTCAGTCTGTAAATGTACTATCTGAGCGACCATGCACATTTGCTGTAATTCTGCATAATAGTTAAATTTTCCCTAAATTAAAAGTGTAATACGGTCTGTTACATGCATTTAATCGGCTGCTGTGCCAGTCTAATGATGTGATTTATTATCAACATCAACATTATTATCAACATTTATTATCAACATCAACACTAGCATATGCTGTCACTAATGTGTGCTTTGGTCTGGGCGCTGTCATGATGCGTTGGCTTACCCTAAATTTTGTTTAATTTGATGGTTTTGTGGCCAGCTGTCACCATATACCGTTGAAATAACACCGATTGTGTGATGAAAATATTTGTAATGATGATTTGCATTTTCTCACGCTCCCTCTTTCTTGTCAAAGGTAATATGCAGTATTATAAAAGAGAACACTGTAAGCTATAGGCTGATTTTAGGCTGAGTTTAATGAGAGGGCCGAGGTTCAAGAGTCACAGTTCGCTAATGCTGTGAACATATAAGACATGCTGCTGGAGGAGGGTTTCTGAAATCAAGCGTAGCATTAATTCTGGCAGTTCACGTTAGTCAAGCTCGCATCAGATGACTGACAGCTGATATACGTCTACCTATAGGAATACAATGTATATCACAGCATACATGTATAAGCTCCTTCAGTACTATCAGCCGCTCCTCCATCCCCAGCTCCCACTCGCGTTCAGTCAGGATTTGGCATTCTGATTCCCCTTGAATCAGACTAAATTCCCGAATTATGTTGTAGATTAAATATTGACATTAATGATATCTGCAATACATCATGTTGGTTCTGTTCTGTTTACCCTAAGGGGGGGTTATCGCTGCTCTCCCTGCTCTTATCCATGCTAGGCTGCATGGATGTGCAGTGAATTCTTGCCCAGAACAGAACCATACCGCCAATCCAAATTATATGCTAATTGTCAATCATCTTTGACGATAGTGGTCCTGACAGAAAGCGCGCTGCAGACGGCTAACAGCAACACTACCGGTATTTGTTTGAATGTTGAGGCGCAACTCATTGGCCACTGATGCAACAGCAACCAATCAGCTGAGCTATGTAGATGACAATACAATCTCTACCAAATGAGTTAAGGACCTATCAGCCTGTGCCATCTACAGTTGGCCAGAACTTCGTCTATCTATCTATCCATCTATATCTATATTTTGACAAATAGTGGAAACATTTTGTGAGGGGTCGAACTGATCCAAAGCGACTTTTAAGGTATACATTTTAACAATACCTAGGAACCCTGATGTTGCGAGCACCAAAATTTACCAGTTGAGCTTCAGAAACAGAGAATATATTTTTATATCTATACACCATCAGAAAGACAAAGTAAGTGACCTGTCTCTATTACTATATGCAGATTTATAATACCACAAGTATTGTCATATTTGGTCTTATTTTTAACCTCTAACTCTAATAACTCTTACTGTATATGTTTTGTTAAATTTGTTTATTGATCATTTCTATTTATTAAAATACATTTTAAAAATAAAATAATTTGAAATGAAAATGTAAAATAAATATATAAATATTTTTAAATAATTTATTAAATAATATTTAAAAATGTATTTTCTAAAACTATAAAAAAAAATTTAATGCCAATAAATTACACTAAATTGAAACAGAGAGAGAAGGGGGAGGAGGAGGAGAAAGGGTTGTCTTGGTGAGACAATGTTTATTAGATTAACAGGCTGAACATGTCTCTCAATGAGAGACCATATAAATTAGATTGATAGAGATGCCGATAACTTTGCTGCCTGACATTAGAGCTCCAGTGAGAGGCATTGCTGTGTGCAGATAAAGGGATTAGCACACAGTATGAGAATAACTCCTGCCCTGCTCTCTATCTGCTCTGCAGGGAAGGTACAAGTGTACCACCTTTGAAGGGATTAATCACAATACAGAGCATCAGAGCTTCCTCCCTGTGAATATCCCATCATCATCATCATCATCTTAGTCACACATAAAAACCTTTGAACCAAGCACGACCACACCCAATCACCAGTCCAGCTTACACATATCTCAGCCTATCAGAGAAGCTGCTGCAGGGCAATGAGCTTTTAATGCAGCAAATAAGGAACACACTGGACACATGACATGGGAGTATCATATTTCTTTTTATAAGGGCTCTTAAGTTGAGCAACGGCAAATAGATTTATTAAAAGCTGTCTGTAAACGCCTAAATGAAACCTCACCCCATCCCTTTAACATGCACTTATTAAACTGATGACATGTCTGATTTCATGTAGAAAGTGAGATGTGAAACTGTCCAACTGTCAAGTGGTTTGTTCCACCCTATAGGAGTAACTAACAATTCTTTCAGTAATACTCTACAGATAAATCTCATGATTATATATTATTCATTATTTATAATTGTTTTTTCTTGGCACTGTAATTCAGAGCTAACTAGCTGTATGACACTATATTCGACTTTTGACCTGAACTGAAAATGAACAATGATAATATTTTTTGGGGAAAACTACTATTAACTTAAAGACAAATGTTAGCTTAATAGAAAGTAAATGTTTTCCAGATAGCATTTTAATATTTAAGATAAACAAAAGCCAATTATTTGATTTTCAGAAACAACATTGTCTTCATAATATCATTATAAAATATTAGTAATTGTAGGCCTTTATGTTTTCAGGAAGTGTCCCTTTGCATCATATTTGGAGGTCCTTGGTCAAAATCTTTGTTTTATAACAATGTGTTCATACCTAGGATTCATATATTAATGAATAATATTTCATATTTAACTGAAAAAATGCTTTCGTCTCTCCACCCTTCCTTGTGTGAAATGCGAGCAGAGAGGGTGTCTGCAGAATTGGGCTGCACCTCCATGTGATTTATTTCAAGGTGGGGGAGGGGAAGCTCCTCAGAACAGTATCACCCCCCACCCCCCTTCCGTCTGATTTATTTGATTTAGTACACATGGAGTGGGGGTGCTGGTCAAACAAGTGTGTGTCTGTTGCGTGTTTGTGTATGTATATGTGTGTAGACGGGGGTTTAGCACATAGCTCTCCTGGCGATTACACTGACCTTTCCAACACACCATTTATCAGCAGAGCCACCACAGGGTATGAATCCATATTGCTTTTGTTAGGATGTCTATTTCTCTATCTATCTCATCACATCCTCTGCTTCCAATATGTACAGTATCATCAAGCAATATCAGCCTGTAAAGATGGGAAATATGGAAGCTGTACGACCTCAGTGTGAAATGAAGGGTCATTTGAATGACAATGAAGGCTATAATGGTGGAAATGCACCAACACGGCCTGGTTGGTATCTGTATATGCAATATACAAGACTTTATCAAACATGCTATTTTTTGAGTAACATCTGATTTAAGAAATTGTAGTTTGTATTTAGTAGGTGTCATTTCTATGCCTGTCATTTTAACACATTGATTTAGTACTGTACAATTAACCCAAAAATGAAAATTCCATCAACATTTACTCTTCATGTTGTTCCAAACTTGAATGACTCGCTTTCTTCAGAAACACAAAAGTTTCCCCCAAACAAACATTTACTTTCATTGTATGAACATTAAAAAAAAATTGTGCTCAACACTGAAGAAGTCATGCAGGTCTGGAACGACATGAAGAGTAAATTATGACAGAATTTTTTATTTTTGAAAACTGTGCAGTCTTGTAAAAAAGGTTAACTGGGTGTCTATGTATTGTATTAGAACTATTTTCATTAAGGGGATTTTCTCAGCAAATATGAATCAATTAGATTAATTAATTAGCATTTTGATTTACAGACTTAGTAATTTTCCCTCTCATTGGGCTCATAATCCAGTATTTTATGACAGTAAATGAATCAGAAAAGGGTTTGAATCCATAATACAGAGCGATTTGGCTGAGCTGAGTCGACTGAGATGTCTGGTAACAGAATAGAAATGAACCAATTAAAGCGACTGCCTGTCCTACAGAGCTCAGTCTGAGCAGGAGAATACATTAGCAAGCTCTGAAGCTGTATCTGCAGACTTGTTTGACACTTTTAAGTGCTTAGTAGGCTGTAGTCAACACCACAGACTTAAAAGCAGTGGATTATCTTGCAGGGGAGGGTCTTTACCAGTCGTCTCTGCCTATCTTTAGTGCTACAGAGTGTACATGCTTGTGTTGATTCAGACTGGTACAATCAGCTACAAAAAAGCCTGTTCAGGTTCTTCCCTTTAAGGAGTTTGCAGACCCTGATGTACTTGTTAATATATTAATTTAAATATGAAATAATATAAAAGATTTTTAGAGATTGATAAAGGCATTTCTTCTCATCCTCAAGCATGTTTCGTTTATTTCCTGTCTAGTAATTAATTATAAATATACATACAATGTGTAATTGCATTCTCTTGAGAGATTCTGCTGCTTTCATGTCATATCAGAATTACCATAATTACAGTTTCCAACTTGTAAAAACCATTAAAGTCCCAATTACATGTTTGAAACTCTGAATTTATTAAAAGCTCTTCTCTCACTTGACCGTTGTGACTTGATGTAAAAACAACTAAAATAGCAACAGCTTTAACTATTAGCAACCTCTATACTGTACATATTTTCTTGAAAACATTTTATTACAGCCAGTGTTACCTAGTTTGTTCTTATATTTTTAGCAATAACATATCAAGGTGAATTTATAGTGTTTGCGGTCATCAATAAAAAAGCTGCACTTCCTCATTGCCATAGAAACAAATAGTTCAAGGATGTGAACAGTAGAAATTCAGTTGCCATCTAATAATTACAGTAATTCTGATAACATGAACATATTCGTGCAGTGTGTCATAAGATCAATTCCGATTTGAAGCTTGCAACATATAAACGCACATCAACCCGATCACTTTATTTAGCGTTCATGTAAACAGCATGTTCGGATTCATCAATTGGAATGATTTCATTTTGTCATTGTCCAATGTAAATGTATAGCTAGTGATAGAATATTTTTAATTCAAAATTTAACTGACAGCAATGACATCATAATGGGCTACTGAATTCTGAATCTAATCTTACCTAAAACATCAACTCTCTTCTTATTCTGCCTTGTCTTGCAAGCACTAGTACTTCTTTTAGGAAATGTGTTGGTGCATTAGTAATCAGGCTAGTGTTACTCTATTCCACACCTACGGCTCAAAAGTCCCACAGCACTTCTCCTTAGTGTGTGTACTGAAATCTGGGTTGAAAGGTTTTTTTAACCACCTTCCATTAGCAACAATTACATCTTAATTGACTGCCTTAATTTCTCCTATCAGAGCATTAATTCCCTATAGATACATAAAGCCGAAGAAGTAAAGCTCACATACACACACACATCCATACACACCAATGTCCTCCCTCACTATTCTTCAGCGCTGACATATTGCCCATCATGTCTGTCTGGCTTTCTGCCTGATCACTCTATCAGGATGTAATTTGAGCAGCCATTCAAGGACCACGTCGTTAGCATGAAATAGGATGAAGCACCCGAATCCCAGCGCACTGTCCGGCAGCTCGCTTTTCATATTTTCCTTAAACCTACGGGGACATTAATAATTCTGTTAAAATGGTTCTTTAATGGCTATCATATTTTTTTTCCTCACAAGCTGGAAAACCTTATACCCACTGCGGGACCCTGACCTCAATCCTGTATAAACAATAACTGAATGCTGGGCTAACGAAAAATCAAGTAAAAACTGAATTTGCTTAGACTTCAGGCCAGTTCACACCAAGACCGATAATAATAAACTATATTAGCATCCACACCAGTGGAGGATATCGTTTTATTTATTATTGTGCATTCTGCAGTTTTTGACGTCTGCTGCTTTAAATGCTCAAGCTCTTTAAAGTCAGCCGGATTCTGATTGGTCAATGTTTTTATCGTTCATCAGCTGGAAAAAAAATAGTTCTGAAATGGATTCCAACAATATCGTTCCTCTCTGTTGTTATCGCTATAGTTGTGGT
Organism: Rhinogobio ventralis; assembly: GCA_039654625.1. Lineage (NCBI taxonomy): Eukaryota > Metazoa > Chordata > Actinopteri > Cypriniformes > Gobionidae > Rhinogobio > Rhinogobio ventralis. The sequence goes on from CM077209.1 coordinate 27,107,094, forward strand.
GTGAACTCTACTATTCTTTTATATTTAGAATATATACTTCACTTAAAGGAACACGCCGACTTTTTGGGACTTTAGCTTATTCACTGTATCCCCCAGAGTTAGATAAGTCTATACATACCATTTTTATCTCCGTGCGTGCCATAACTCTGTCTGACGCACCCACCGCTAGCCTAGCTTAGCACAAAGACTGGAGGTAAACGGCTCCATCTAGCCTACTGCTCAATAAGTGACAAAATAACGCCAACATTTTCCTATTTACATGTTGTGATGTGTATAGTTACATCGTGTACTAAGACCGACGGAAAATGAAAAGTTGCAATTTTCTAGACTGATATGGCTAGGGACTATGCTCTCATTCCTGCGTAATAATCCAGGAACTTTGCTGCCGTACCATGGGTGCAGCAGCGCAATGATATTACGCAGCGCCTGAAAATAGGCTAACTAATAGGCTAGCAGGAGCCGTTTACCTCCAGTCTTTGTGCTAAGCTAGGCTAGCGGTGGGTGCATCAGACAGAGTTATGGCACGCACGGAGATAAAAATCTCTGGGGATACGGTGAATAAGCTAAAGTCCCAAAAAGTCGGCGTGTTCCTTTAAAGGTGATGTGTTTAAAATTTGTTTACATTTTTATTTATTTATGTTATTTTTATAAAGACAAAATAATATAATATATTATAATATAATATAATAATTTTAAAGGAGAGGAAATGTGTAATTAAAATTCTATAATTTTTTAGATAGAGACACAATATTTTTCTTTTTATAAATATTATATTATATTTATAATAGGCTATAATAATCAATTAAAATAATGTTTAAAGGGTGAGAAATATGTAATTAAAGGGATAGACACCCTACAAAATAAAAATTCTATAATTTATCAGATAGAGACGGAGTCTTCAGATAGAGTCCCTTTTTAAATATTATATTATATATATATATATATATATATATATATATATATATATATATATATATATATATATATATATATATATATATATACATACATACACACACACACACACACACACTCACCTAAAGGATTATTAGGAACACCATACTAATACTGTGTTTGACCCCCTTTCGCCTTCAGAACTGCCTTAATTCTACATGGCATTGATTCAACAAGGTGCTGAAAGCATTCTTTAGAAATGTTGGCCCATATTGATAGAATAGCATCTCGCAGTTGATGGAGATTTGTGGGATGCACATCCAGGGCACGAAGCTCCCGTTCCACCACATCCCAAAGATGCTCTATTGGGTTGAGATCTGGTGACTGTGGGGGCCATTTTAGTACAGTGAACTCATTGTCATGTTCAAGAAACCAATTTGAAATGATTCGAGCTTTGTGTCATGGTGCATTATCCTGCTGGAAGTAGCCATCAGAGGATGGGTACATGGTGGTCATAAAGAGATGGACATGGTCAGAAACAATGCTCAGGTAGGCCGTGGCATTTAAACGATGCCCAATTGGCACTAAGGGGCCTAAAGTGTGCCAAGAAAACATCCCCCACACCATTACACCACCACCACCAGCCTGCACAGTGGTAACAAGGCATGATGGATCCATGTTCTCATTCTGCTTACGCCAAATTCTGACTTTACCATCTGAATGTCTCAACAGAAATCGAGACTCATCAGACCAGGCAACATTTTTCCAGTCTTCAACTGTCCAATTTTGGTGAGCTCGTGCAAATTGTAGCCTCTTTTTCCTATTTGTAGTGGAGATGAGTGGTAACCGGGGGGGTCTTCTGCTGTTGTAGCCCATCTTTGAGATTGTCTTGACCAGGATCACACCCCTAAATGCATTGAAGCAACTGCCATGTGATTGGTTGATTAGATAATTGCATTAATGAGAAATTGAACAGGTGTTCCTAATAATCCTTTAGGTGAGTGTATATATATATATATATATATATATATATATATATATAACATTTTGTAATGGGTGGGGAATTTCTGTCATTTTGGGGTACATTTTTCTTTTGAGAGCACATGCAGTAAGAATTAGAAAGAGATCACATTTCTTTCCTACACTGCCTGAAATGCTAGAAGGGGAATATTTTGTAATCCTCTGTGAGCAAATGCAGTATTTCTACCTGTAACAGAGGACTTTACGCCATTGCCTGGTGTTCACATACTCAAGACTGTGTTGTTCAAGTCTCTCTCCACATATCAGGCTGTTTGAGACTCCCGCTGGAGTTGACAAACAGGATGATGGATTAGTTCCTCTCTGAGCCTTTGCAGTAAACAGAGTCCATACAGCCCCTCATAATTAAAGAGAGAGCAAGTTTAGCCCTAATGCCACACCACCAGGAGGTATTTCTAGGGACTCTTTCAAGGCTAGTGCCTTGGCCCTGGGACCCTCAAGGGCCTTAAATAAACCAGATAGAGCACAAGGCAACAGGAAACATAAATTCAGCAGCATAGAAAGAATCCAGCCTAAAAAATACACTAGCATATAACAAAGGAATATGGATCAATGTTTTCAATGGCATTAGAGGAGTGTGGCCCTGTGGAGACCTTGGATGATGAACTGGAGGGTTATGATCTCAGATGTGTGAGCTAAACACAAATCTGTAGTGGATTAACATGCTGTTGCCTCTGCGTGAACTCAGAAACAAGTAATAGTACGAGAAAAAGTACACACGCCTGCTGCTTCCGCTTTCCTTCAAAGGCCTCGCTACACATCTGTGGGACTCTGGATTGTAAAACGAATGATTGTACTTGTACATGACATTCTGCTTGGTACAATGCATTTTCTAGGTCAATAGGAGATTAGGACAGTGTCTCAGAGCAGGGATGAAGGAGGTCTCAAACGGGTCAAACTCTTAGAGTCACTGTCACCAAAGGAACAAAACGTGATGTTGAGAACATGAGCTGTAGTTAAAAAGAAAGAACTACAACTTCCCCTTTTAATATGTGGTTTAAAACTGTTTTGTTGCTTTATTGAAAAGTTTCAGTTTCTCATATTGTCCCTTGCAATCATGAGCAAGAAAAATGCTTTGGACAAAAAACTGTGTATTACACAAAAATCTCGGTAAGGTCATTAGGGATTTCAAAGTGCTTCTTTTCACTATTTTCACTGGAGATTATAAGCCTGTTACAGTAAATAAGGCAAATCCTCCTCATCCATTATGACGAAGCTCTACTGAATGAAAGAAGTGTTGCTCATGAATGAAAGAAGTGTCAGCAGCTGCTCATCAGGTGCTCAGTGGAAATGGTCATATTTACATATTGCTCGGATTATTTGTCTTCTATACATTAACGGGAACTAAAAAAGACATTTGGGTGTGCATCAAAAAACAGATGATGAATACATTTCCATAGATTTGCATTTAGTGCAACCAGTCAAAGGCTGTAAAAGCAAGTGTTTACTTCAAAAAATAATGTATTAACCTTCTTTTCTTTTAGGACTTTTAATTTAACAAAAAGTGACACCCCAAAGGTACACCCCACTGCTTTATGAACGAACAAATCAAGACCATGTGAGGTTTGTTTTTGACAGAAAATCATTATGCAGTCCTAAAAACCCTACACCTGCCAACCAGCAATAAATGGGTGCTTTGATGTGGGCTCCTTTAAGATGAGAGCGAGTATGTGACAAGAAAGAAGAAAAGGAGAGCGAAGAAGGTAGAAAGAGTGAAACTGCCTTCTGCGGAGCAAGAAGTCGGAAGTGGCCTAGCATTTTTGTTTAAAGACAAAAATGAAAATGCTGTTTCTCAGAAGTTGCTCTTTCTTTGCTCAAGAGACTAAAAGTCCTTAGGAGAAATAAAAATAGACACAAATCAGACAGTTGCTGACATACTATAAGAGTACAGAGATATCTTCTGAAACTCTTTCAGGAGACAGGTGTGAGGGATCTGTTTTCTCAGGAGAAAAATCTGAGAAGCGGGAGGATTGACTGTTTTCCTACAGGGAGTCACACCAAGATCTGAGTCTGAAAGATATACACTACCATTCAAAAGTTTGGGGTCAGTAAGATTTTTTTTCTTGGAAAGAAATTAATACTTTTATTAAGCAAGAATGCATCAAATTGTCCCATTTATAATGTTACAAAAGCTTTCTATTTCAAATAAATGCTGTTCTTTTGAACTTTCTATTCATCAAAGAATTCTGAAGAAAAGTATCACGGTTTCCACAGAAATACTACCTCTTTCCCTGCCAGCCAGCGCCAGCATTTTCACAAAACTTTCATGGCCCCCAGAATATTTCATGAATATCTGAACATGCAATTATTCAAAAGAAATTGGATCGGATTTACAACGATGATCAAAACATAGATGGAGTAGATCAAGTCCATGAACACACAGTTGCACAGTCCTAATTTGGTAACATTACACAGTTTTGATTTATATGCCGTTTAATGTTTGATGATTGCATTATTTTACATGTGCACTAGCACTAGCTTCTATCACTTGTTTCTGCTTCGTCTTTGCCTGTGTTTTGATCCTGAGATTCTATACTCTTTCAGAAGATGCGTAACAGCGCCCCCTTTCTCGCGGAATTGGGCTACTTTAACACTGTTGCCGCGGGCTGTCTTTCATTTCCGCAGGTTGAAGCGACTCCAATAATGTGATATTTAGCCCCGGGAATGCTAATTTTAACAGGCCAAAAAATTTTACCCCCCTGTGCCATCACAGGAATAAATATACATTAAAATAGAAAACAGGTTCTGAGAATATTTCACAATATTACTGTATAAAACATCTACTAAAAGAAACCATGCACACAATAACTAGTTGGTAACACTTTAGTATGGGGAACACATATTCACTATTAACTACGACTTTTGCCTCAATAAACTCCTAATTTACTGCTTATTAATAACTTATTACTAGCGTTAAGTTTAGGTATTGGGTAGGATTAAGGGATGTAGAATAAGGTCATGCAGAATAAGGCATTAATATGTGCTTTATAAGTACTAATAAACAACCGTATAATTTACATTAAACCCCACACTAACTGTTGCGAATTTTGAGGCTGTCATCTCTGAGTTTGCATTCCATTCTATTCTATTCACATTCTTGTGTCTGAGATTCTATTTTAAAACCTAGCAAGCTGCCTTGCTGTCTTAATGAATTCATAGACAGCTGTCTTTTTAGGAAATATGAATATCCTAACTGAAATGAACCTTAGAAACACCCTCTCATGAATCACACAAGATTCCTGACTCACAACTGATTCCAACAGAGTTTGATGCTATAGCATGTTGCTAAGCTAACACAATGTTGCTAAGAAAACACAATGCACAATGTGCATAAAACTACACAGCACATAAAAATATTGAGTAAAATCATCATTTTTTTATTTAATTTGTCTGTTTTTGCCTTCTCAGTAAATGTTGCCTCATTTGGCTAAAACAAGTTGTTAACTTGGAAGCATCATAATTGTTGCTCATTGGAACAGCTTCTTTTTAATGTGATCCTTTCTTTTTACAATCTTGTATTTGTCACAGCTGTTCATACAGTCCATCTCTTTCTCTCTCTCTCTCTGTCTCTCTCTATGAGTGGCTGGTTTGTAAAGATGACAGCACACAAAGGACCTTTAATGGAGTTACGACACAGGGCATCAAAGCCGTGATGCTATAATCACTAGTGATGGACTCCGGCTGCCGATGTAATTCTCTCTCCCGTCTGTCCTGTCCTCAGAGGGGACGGACTGTTCCGTATGACAGCCGCTTTATCTCTCACATACACTACATGGTAAATTAAGCTTCAAGTTAAACAGTTTGACTGAGACTTGAAAGGATGTTGCAACACAACATATCTCGGTGAATTGGACGAGTGAGAATACACTAAACTGTTACAATAAACTATTTTCAACATTGATAATAATAAGAAATGTTTCTTGAGCAGCAAATCAGCATATTAGAATGATTTCTGGAGGATCATGTGACACTGAAGACTGGAGTAATGATGCTGAAATTCAGCTTTGTATCACAGGAATAAATTACATTTGAAAATATATTAAAACAGTTATTTTAAATTGTAATAATATTTCACCGTATTGCTGTTTTTACTGTATTTTTTATCAAATAAATGCATCCTAGGTGAGCATAAGAGTCTTCTTTTATAAACATTAAAAAATCTTACCAGCCCCAAATCTTTGAACGTGATTACCTTTTTCCAACAATTGTAGTTGGCAAGTACTGTACATATACTGTATGGCCACAGTCCAAGAATCCACATCTGTGTCCAATCACAACATCAGGATTGATACAGACAAACATGTAGCACACTATGAGTGGGCAACTCTGCTCATTTCATATTGTTCTCCCATAACCCTTAGCTTTACATTCATCACAGCTGCCAGCATTATCCCTAGTGCTGGCGAAAAGAAAACTTCAGAGAGACCAAATCAACACATGTGGCCTGGTCATTCCAGCACGCATCATAGTTTCAAATATTTCCCTTTTCATGTTAATGTAAACTTGTCTTCTCATATAAATCTAAAGCGGATATGGAAACTTCCTCTATAGCCGCATAAAAGAGAAGATCGTTTTACAGGGCTTGCCAAATATTCTAAAATATGTAACATTTCCAGCCTACAATAACATAACATTTCAAATGACAGTTTATTTAGGAAAAAAATTCCCAAAATTTCCCTCCCGCCTCTGGCTGAAATCCTGAACATGGGCAATTTTTCTGGGAGACAAGTACTGTCGGGAATGCTAACTGTTGGATAAAAGGCCAAATGGAGACTAAGTGCCCATCTGGCAGACGACGGGCACCTCTCTGCCCACTCCACTGCTCTGTATTAAAATACAAGAACGCTCGGGTCATGGCACCAAAAAATATTGTATCCTCCCTAAATCCCAGCACAGACAGGCTAAGTAATTAGAGAGATCAAAAGAAAAACCTATAAATAAACAGACAATGGACCATGCGTGTTAGTGTGAGACATTAGCAGCCGATGAATCACACTAAAATATTCTCAAAGCGAATGTAAAAGAACTTACAGCAATCTGAGTCACCTTGAAGCAACGCATATTTATTTTACCGCCCGTTTTGCAAGGTAACAGTATTCACACAGTCCACCCAAGCAAAACAGTGTTACGGACAAGAAGCATAGGCATTTTGGTGTTGAACTCAGCAATATATAGTGAAAATGTACAATAAAACTATTTATCAGCACAATGTTTAGCAATATCAGCCAAGTCGAATCAACAGCCAATACTGGCGTGCAAATACTGGAGGGAACTACTTACCCATTATGTGGAAAAATGTTAAACATGCAGTTTCTATTCAGTAAATCTGACTAAAACTAGATGATTTAAGCATTTCATAGCCAGCCATGGGGTTTAGGTTTCTCCTCTATGTGTAAATTAGATTTCACTACTATCAAGTTTGTTATAATTCACGGTGGCCAACTTTTGATAAACAACTTTATGATTTTATGGCCGTTATTAAAGGAAATATTCAATATAGTATTGAATAAATAAATATTTAATTTAATATTCATTTAATTTCTGTATGAAGATGCAGTTCAGCTAAACCAAAACCAATCACCATCAGTGTAAAAACCACAAGGCGTTCCTGCTATAGTTACAGTATAGTTATCGTATAGGTGTTGTGCTTTCATGCCGCTTGAGTGTGTGGTGTGAAACGCTATTTAGTCTAGAATATTTTAGTTGAAAAGATGGAGAACTGTGTGTGAAGTGAAGAGACAAAGCTAGTGTAATGTGAGAGATTTTAGCACCAGTCCAAACCATAAAGGCTCATTCACAGTTTTGGAGGGAACATGAAGCATCTGTTTTGATGGTCTGTTCCTCTTTCTGGCCTCTCGGCTCTCGCTGAGATTCGGTCGCAAAGTCACTCTCCGGAACGTTCTGTAGCAATTATTTCTGCTCAGTGGCGGTTAAACGGCAGGAACAGCTGGGGTGGAAGTTTGATTTCTTGGGGGAGTGTGTGTTATCGTATGTATATGTGTGATTTAGGGTCCTGTTAGTTCGTAGTCCCTACCAATGACAAATGAGGGTCAGGATGGAAAAATGACATTTACGACTTTTACAGGTCTCACAGAAATCATGGCAGACAGGTTAGATAAAGATTTACTTGCCTGTATTCTTTAAGTACTTTTTCTTCACTTACAAATCACAAGTTCTTATAATACTGGCATCCAGCCTAGAAGGAGCCTGGGCGATGAAAAAGACCTGTCACATATTTGGAGAAATGAGATTGAAAATGAGGGGCAAATGAAAGAGAAAAACACTTTCAGCCCCATCAGCAGGAATCTGATGAAATTTGAAGTCAACATGAAATCAAAATGGACCCTCCTTTGGTCTTACTATGCACAATTCATTAGTGTATGTTCTTCCAAAGAAGGAAAAACCCTCTAAAAAGACTTTCTTGGCAACATTGGAGGCCACAGGCTGGTTAATGTGACCAGCTATTTATACAGCAAAAATGACTTTATTTTAAAGAGTGATTAATTGAGTTTCAATCTTTTTTATTGGTTTTCCAGTAGTAAATGTATCCAAAATTCCGTAAATTTTTTCCCCTATTGGTTCCCCAAAATATGCTTAAAACCTGCCAATGCAGTAGGATAAAAACTCTTGTATTAAAGGTACATTTTCTTCTCTGCTCACTGAGAATCTGGTTTCATCCCGAAACATGATATTATGGAAGGAAAATAGGATTTGTTGTCTTATAATTGTGGCTTTAAATTGTGGCCAGTCTTATTGTCTAAAATCCAAACTCAACACTATTCTGGATGGGCCATTAATCCATTATGCATAAAAACCACCACTGATATTGACTTAATAAATAAATCCATCAAAAAATATTTAGTTGAACAATGTCTTACACAACATGTCTCTTATTAAATAACCCTCAGGTCTCTCTCAGTCATCTTCTGGTGTGTGATTATCATTGGGATTTCCCCTTCATACATCCTGAATCACCCTCAGCACAACAGTCCGCTCCTTTTTTACTTGCCCTGGATTTCTTCCTGCTACCACCATTTGTTCTCCATTTGCTGCCATATATAAAAAACAAAAACCCTGAGTCACACGCACCCCCCTCCCCTCATTCTTCCTTTCTCTGCCTCTAAATGTTTATTTTAAATTACCTGTCAAATATCAAACATCACATGACTAAAAGAAGGCCAGGAACATCCTGATTTGAAGTTCTCATTAGATGAGGACAAACAAACAGTTCTCAGGTTTTCTTCTGCTTTTTCTTCTGTTCTGCATGAGTGTTTGCTAAAGTGCTCAGTCCTCTACGGGACTCAGTTGCTTTCAAAGTGGTGTGGAAGATCTTGACTGGCCTGCATGAAGCCCGGACATGTACCTCTAAAATCACAGATTTCAATATGAGCTCAAAGATTTCTTATCAAAGATCAAATGATATGCTATCCACATAAATTTTATATTACAAAAAACTTTAATAGGAGTGTATTTTATCTTCTTCACTTGTTTTTAACTTATTCATAAAACAAGTGACAAAATCTGCTGCCAGTGCAGTAAGACAAAATACACTTGTATTAAATACACATTTTCTGAAAGTTAAAAATTATTGTTTTAAGAATTTATAGATATTTTAACTGAAAAAAGACTAAATAAAAATGTGTCATTTTCTGTTTTCGATATAATATTTTATAGTGTACAGAATGTCTCAGTTGTGTCCATTTTTAAGATAAATATATGAGACAAAGTTGAATCACATTTGAAAGTTAAATCAAAATGAGAAATCCACAAAGTCTATTGAGCCATGAAAACAATTAGAGCAATACAAATTTTTCTCTAGGCACAACTGCTCAACTTTGAGATCAGAATCATCTGAAGGATACTATAAAACTGTTCATAAAGGTGTTTTTCATGCTTGTTGCTTGATATTTATTATCCTTTAAAAAATTATATGATCAATAAGTTATGACAACATATGATTTTACATTGCTTTAACTCATCAAAATAGATTAAGCAACGTTCAACTTATTTTTATAAGTTACAAGATTCAACTTTAAGTCAGTTTAATGTAATTTAAGTTTAAATGACTTCCAACATCCAAGTTGTTTGTACTTAAAAATTTAAGGCTGTAACTTTTCTTTACAGTGACATCATTTTAATTCTCAAGTAAATGTATTGTTTAGAAGAGGCTTAGATTTTTTTACTACACTGTAAAAAATTATTTCCACGATTTGTTATCACAACATTTTTTCTTTTGTCAAATCAACTCACTAATGTTGTTCAGATAACATAACCTTTTTAGTTTATGTTGATTAAACTAATGGCATAATGGCAATGCAATGATATAAAGTAAAAACATTAGTTGATTCTACTAATAGATAGTTTACTTGACTTCTGAATTTTCCCTGCGCATGCGCCGGAGGCCGGACATCCGGGAGTAAACGACACAGTTGACACTTGAACAAGAAGGCGCAATTTTCTCCTCAGCTTCTTCAGAAGCAAGAAAGACGGCTTATGGTAAGTCATTTTAAAATTCAATGTTTTTATTTTGACTTTATCGTCTGGTTTTGTCTAATGGTTCTTTAATTTGTTTCCTAGGCAGCGAAAAGTCATAAGATGGTTTAAATCTATAACGTAATCATTTTGCCTCAGAAATTCCAGAAGAAAAAAATTCTAACGGCCCGTTTCCATTGAGGTTATTTTAAAATAATGGGTTTCTTATGTCATCTTTATATACAGTTTAGCTAGGCTGTTAGTGAAGCGTTTCAACCTTAAAATAACCTCGATAAATCATAATATTGTATAGTTATTTTTCTTTTTCGTCGTGATTTAAACACATTCTCGTTTTAAATATAATGCATTAAGGTAACTAAGTTACGTGACCTTTAAGAGAAGGAAACGGCTAACGTTATATAAGAGATTTAATTGTTATACTAATGCTGCTAAAGAAATAAGTGTTCAAATCAATACTTTTACGTGATATTTCAGACTGAAGCTTTTGAGCTTTTGAACCTGTTTGCCAATACACGACAGAGGACACTTAAACGAGATGGTGCCATTTTGATTCTCTATTTTGATTTTTTTCCTAGGTGGCGAAAAGTCAGAAAATTGTTTAAATTTATAATAATTTTGCCTCAGAAATTCCTAACGGCCTCTTAGTTGACCCGTTTCCATTGAGGCTATTTTAAAATAGTGTTAGTGGGTTTCTTATGTCATCTTTACAAATATTGTTTAATAAGGCTGTTAAGAAAGCTTTTCAACATTAAAATGATCCTGATAAATCATAATATTCTATAGTTATTTTTCTTTTTCGTCGTGATTAAACTAAAATACGTATTGCATTCCTGTTTTAAAATGCATTCAGGTTACCTTTTAAGAGAAGGAAACGGCTATAAGTAAGTTAATAGAGGCTGTTATACTTGTTATACTGATGCTGTTGAAGCAATAAGTGTTAAAATTAATCCTTTTATGTGATATTTCAGACTTGTAACCTGTTTGCCAATACATAACACAGACCACACCTAAACGAGAAGGTGCCATTTCTTCTCTGCTAGAAGGTTTATGGTAAGTAAAATTCAATGTCTCTATTTCAACTTCTTTAACAAGAATATGTGAATATCATAACTTTACAAGGTGAGGGTGTAAACTTTTATTTTAAAATCGCAATGAACAGTTTGCATACTTAGGAAGATTTTGATGTATTCTTCTGTGATGGCGTAGGTTTATAATTGATTTACCTTACATTGCATTCCAAGATGAATGTTATAAGCAATGCAAACTCACAGCTTATGCAGAGATGAAGTTTAAGATGTGCTCCACGCATGTAAATGACAACAGTACAACACAAAACTCTATGGGCCCTATTTTAATGATATGAGCTCATGGTCTGAAGCGCATGGTGCAGGTGCACTTAGGGCATGTCCGAATCCACTTTTGCAAGTTTAACGATGAGAAAAATAAGTAGTGTACGCACGTTGTGCACCCACCTATAGACACTTTACTAACGCGCCCTTTAAATAAATAAAAAAATACTGCGCCATTAAGTTTAGACCAGGTTTTTGTTGGTCAGTGGTGTAGTCTATTTCAGTTGCCTCAAAATAGCAACACGCCAATAATGCACCTTTCAGACCAGCATGCCCATTTGAGAACAGATGGGCAAGAGTGCATTTGCTATTTAAACAAGTGGCGCTGGTCAGTCATAATGTTCTGACAGATGACACATTTATAATAACGTTTGTATATAATAATGTTAAAAATGCAAGTCAAAAAAATATTGGATAAAACAATAACAGTAACATCAAAATTAGATTAAATGATTTAGTTGTGGTCAATTTAAATGGTCTTTAACACGGTCTTTTCTTTTTTTTGCAGAAACTCATGTTTACACTGGACATCTATTTATGCTTTGGAGCTGTAAGTTTTGTTCATTTACTTCAGAAAATCAAAGGATTCTAATCAGACATTATAAAGTTAAGCATGGACAATGTGGAAGGTCTTGTCGGATTCCATGTATATACTCAGAATGCCCTCATTTAGAATTCACATGGCCTTAAAACGTCACTTAGTTTCTCACCATAAAGATTACACACAGACTGATATATTTCAAATGTTTATTTCTTTTAATTTTGATGATTATAACTGACAACTAAGGAAAATCCCAAATTCAGCATCTCAGAAAATTAGAATATTGCTTAAGACCAATACAAAGAAAGGATTTTTAGAAATCTTGGCCAAATGAAAAGTATGAACATGAAAAGTATGAGCATGTACAGCACTTAATACTTAGTTGGGGCTCCTTTTGCCTGAATTACTGCAGTGGCATGGAGTCGATCAGTCTGTGGCACTGCTCAGGTGTTATGAGAGCTCAGGTTGCTCTGATAGTGGCCATCAGCTCTTCTGCATTGTTGGGTCTGGCATATCGCATCTTCCTCTTCACAATACCCCATAGATTTTCTATGGGGTTAAGGTCAGGCGAGTTTGCTGGCCAATTAAGAACAGGGATACCATGGTCCTTAAACCAGGTACTGGTTGCTTTGGCACTGTGTGCAGGTGCCAAGTCCTGTTGGAAAATGAAATCTCATCTCCATAAAGTTGGTCAGCAGCAGGAAGCATGAAGTGCTCTAAAACTTCCTGGTATACGGCTGCGTTGACCTTGGACCTCAGAAAACACAGTGGACCAACACCAGCAGATGACATGGCACCCCAAACCATCACTGACTGTGTAAACTTTGCACTGGACCTCAAGCAACGTGGATCGTGTGCCTCTCCTCTCTACCTCCAGACCCTGATTGCAAAATTTACTTTTATCAGAGAACAGAACTTTGGACCACTCAGCAGCAGTCCAGTCCTTTTTGTCTTTAGCCCAGGCGAGATGCTTCTGACGCTGTCTTTTGTTCAAGAGTGGCTTAACACAAGGAATGCGACAGCTGAAACCCATGTCTTGCATATGTCTGTGCGTAGTGGTTCTTGAAGCACTGACTCCAGCTGCAGTCCACTCTTTGTGAATCTCCCCCACATTTTTGAATGGGTTTTGTTTCACAATCCTCTCCAGGGCGCAGTTATCCCTATTGCTTGTACACTTTTTTCTACCACATCTTTTCCTTCCCTTCGCCTCTCTATTAATGTGCTTGGACACAGAGCTCTGTGAACAGCCAGCCTCTTTTGCAATGACCTTTTGTGTCTTGCCCTCCTTGTTCAAGGTGTCAATGGTCGTCTTTTGGACAACTGTCAAGTCAGCGTCTACCCCATGATTGTGTAGCCTACAGAACTAGACTGAGAGACCATTTAAAGGCTTTTTCAGGTGTTTTGAGTTAATTAGCTGATTAGAGTGTGGCACCAGGTGTCTTCAATATTGAACCTTTTCACAATATTCTAATTTTCTGAGATACTGAATTTGGGATTTTCCTTAGTTGTCAGTTATAATCATCAAAATTAAAAGAAATAAACATTTGAAATATATCAGTCTGTGTGTAATGAATGAATATAATATACAAGTTTAACTTTTTATTAATTAGTGAAATAAATCCACTTTTTGATGATATCCTAATTATATGACCAGCACCTGTATACCACTTTTAAAGCTCACAAGAGTAGGTATCATTGTACATATGGTGTACAAGATATAAGAGTTAAACTATTTCATTGTGGAACCCAGCTGGTGAATCCCAGTTGTATTGTAGAGGGTGAACTGTAGAGGCTTGAACACACTGTAACTGATTTGGAGTTATCTTTCAATGAGGAGAGTGACCTCGATGATGATGTCAATGAAGATTCCGTTAAACAGAGACTTGCATCATTGTTCTTGCGAATGCAAACTGTCTTGTATGTATCCAAATCTGCTATTCAAGAGATAGTGGAAGAGCTTTATCATTATTGCTTTAAAATAATTGAAACATTAAAGAACATTTACCATTAATTGTACTATAGATTATTCACATATTATTCTGATGCGGGCATGTCTCTGTTTAAAATTGATTCATTGTTAACCTACAAAAGCTTTGTAAATTTGTGATTTTGTAATTCATAGTAATTTCATTTTTCTCTCATTAGCCAACTGATGAGGAAGAGGTGGTGAAGAGGATGAATGTTGGAATCTTGGTGGTCAGAGAGGACTGCAAACCTCGTCCCAAAGGAAATAGTTCATTCAAGCTGTAGTTAAATATATACTGTACTTGTCAAACAATTCAATGAATTTATTATTAATTTTTTTGAGAATGTTATAATAAATGTGAATGTTAAAGTTATGGTTTATTTGTGCTCTGTTATTCCAGAATAATTCGTAAAAAAAAAAACGTTTGTCACGTTAACTTGTGTAGAAGTTTATTTTACTCAAAATTTTAAGGCAACCATGTAAACTTCTTAGTTAATTGTTACAACAAACTATATGTAGTTAAGCTTAGTGCACGATGTAAAATTGTTTGTTCCTATAATATTAAATTAAGTTGAGTGAACTTAAATTTGTAAGTTAACTTACTCTCTTTGATTGCTTAAATAAGTTGTTACAATATTTAATCTTAAATTATGACAACAAAACAACGTTAAAAATTAATTAGTTAAAAAATAATTAGTTAAAAAATAATCTTTAATTTAAAGAACAAAATATTAATTGAAACAACAAAATCACTCATTGTAATAACTCAGATTTTTAGTTTCAATGAACTCAAAATTAAGGCAAACAGGTAACTAACAAACGAACAAATCATTTTTTACAGTGTAGAAAACAAGGCAAAAATACAGAATTTTGAGAGAACGCTGATCAAATTTGACCAAACCATAACCATATGTCTTAGCTTTGGCTTCTTCAAGCTTTCTTACTTCTAAATGATCATCTCCAAGCTTAAAATAGAGAATTCCAATAGCTGTGCTGTGGAATATGAGAAACCAATTGGATCAAAAATTCAGTGCTGGAGTTTTCCCTGCAGTGAAACTCTAAAAGTGCATTTTTTAGCAGCTCTGACACATTGATTAAAGACAACAGGGAGACAGACCACAGCAACGAGCCTTAAACTAGTCTGGTCTACTGAAATATGCAGCATTAAAGGGTTAGTTCACCCAAAAATGAAAATTAGCCCTAGATTTACTTTCTTTACCCTCAAGTCATCCTAGGTGTATATGACATTCTTCTTTCAGACGAATAAAGACGAATTAATATAGAGTTATATTAAAAATGTCCTGGCTCTTCCAAGCTTTATAATGGCAGTGAATTGTTGAGTCATTTCTGAAGTCCATAAAAGTGCGTCTGTCTGTCATATAACTGCTCCACACGGCTCCGGAGGGTTAATAAAGGCCTTCTGAAGCGAAGTGACGCGTTTGTGTAAGAAAAATATCCATATTTAAAATACCTAGCTTCCGGCGGTCAGCGGTACGTGAGTCGCTTGTGCTAAAAGAGTAACCCTTGACCCTTGAACCCTTGACGCAGAAGCTCAAAGGATAGAGCAAAACAAAACGTAGAGTCTGGGGTTAGCCGTGTGGAGCAGTTATATGATGGATAGATGCACTTTTATGTTCTTCAAAAATGTAAATCTTGGGCTAATTTTCGTTTTTGGGTGAACTAACCCTTTAATTCAAATCCAGCAACATAAGGTGGGCAACTGCAGCTCTTTCAGGCCATATGTGTCTATGAGAGAGGGCTGCTCCATTAAGGCAATCGCTGACAAACACTGGTATCATTTGGACAGATAATCCTGCCATACAAGCATACAGGACCCACAGAGAGAGAGAGAGAGAGAGAGAGAGAGAGAGAGAGAGAGAGAGAGAGAGAGAGAGAGAGAGAGAGAGAGAGAGAGAGAGAGAGATTAATTGAAGAGCTCATTTACATAATCACATTGGTATGAATTAGCATAATCCTCAGCATTATTCCTTTAGCATGACCGGTAATTATTTTGGTGAGCGGATACTATGAAGGCATCAAAAAACGTTGGCCATTATCATTGTAATAATGTCTGTAGACCAATGGTTGTCACACTAATCAGCACTCACACACATAAAAAAACCTGACAATGCAAGACCCTTTCCCTGGAGGGAATCTACCCACTCACAAAACATGCACATTCCTAGGAACCTCAAGACTGAAAAGTGGGACTGGGAACATGTTTCTGATAATAATACAACTATTTAAGAAAGCATTCCTTCAGTTCGTACCAAAATCAATGCATGACAGTGCTTTCAGTCTCATGGTCTTTCAGAGGGGTCTCTTATAGCAAAGCCTGATTCACAATGGAGCCCCAAGCTATTGTCCGAGACTGAGGGAAAGACATTTCCATATTGTCCTGGCCTGGCAAGCCACCAGCCGCTGGTTTTTCCACTGCTTACAAACACTTTCTTTGAATAGACTTAATGTCCTACTTGCTTTGTCGGAAAACAGCCCCAGAGATGGGCACAGTGGCAACAAATAATGGAATAACATGGGTAATGGCCCTAATCGCATCATTTTACCATGCTGTTGTGCTCCCATTACTGATTTGCTTTGACATACACTACTGAAAGCAAAGATATGAGGGAAATTCAATGATGTGGCCTATTCATATTACAGGACCATTAGAGCAAATTATGTTATTGTGCTGTCTGGTTTCATCCTGGTAAGGATTTAGGGCAAATCACAAGAACTCTTGCTTTACTTACAAGAAGTTTTAGACATCATTGTCATGTTACCAATCAATAAGCAGCATAATTATACCTCATTTTGTCTAAATTCTAAAGCAGCATTGCATGTATCCTTTGAGAAGAAGACAATCCCAGAATGCATTGCAATGGTGGCCAGATAAAATGTCATTTTTATCCAATACTATTCAATAAAGGTTTGGGGTTGGTAATGTTTTTTGAAAGAAGTCTCTTGTGCCCACAAATACTGCATTTATTTTATCGAAATAATTGTTTTCTTTTTGAATATACACTCACCTAAAGGATTATTAGGAACACCATACTAATACTGTGTTTGACCCCCTTTCGCCTTCAGAACTGCCTTAATTCTACGTGGCATTGATTCAACAAGGTGCTGAAAGCATTCTTTAGAAATGTTGGCCCATATTGATAGGATAGCATCTTGCAGTTGATGGAGATTTGTGGGATGCACATCCAGGGCACGAAGCTCCCGTTCCACCACATCCCAAAGATGCTCTATTGGGTTGAGATCTGGTGAATGTGGAGGCCATTTTAGTACAGTGAACTCATTGTCATGTTCAAGAAACCAATTTGAAATGATTCGAGCTTTGTGACA
Source organism: Rhinogobio ventralis (assembly GCA_039654625.1). Classification (NCBI taxonomy): domain Eukaryota; kingdom Metazoa; phylum Chordata; class Actinopteri; order Cypriniformes; family Gobionidae; genus Rhinogobio; species Rhinogobio ventralis. Next base: position 27,124,720 of record CM077209.1, read on the forward strand.
TGGTGCATTATCCTGCTGGAAGTAGCCATCAGAGGATGGGTACATGGTGGTCATAAAGGGATGGACATGGTCAGAAACAATGCTCAGGTAGGCCGTGGCATTTAAACGATGCCCAATTGGCACTAAAGGGCCTAAAGTGTGCCAAGAAAACATCCCCCACACCATTACACCACCACCACCAGCCTGCACAGTGGCATGATGGATCCATGTTCTCATTCTGTTTACGCCAAATTCTGACTCTACCATCTGAATGTCTCAACAGAAATCGAGACTCATCAGACCAGGCAACATTTTTCCAGTCTTCAACTGTCCAATTTTGGTGAGCTCGTGCAAATTGTAGCCTCTTTTTCCTATTTGTAGTGGAGATGAGTGGTAACCGGTGGGGTCTTCTGCTGTTGTAGCCCATCCGCCTCAAGGTTGTGCGTGTTGTGGCTTCACAAATGCTTTGCTGCATACCTCGGTTGTAACGAGTGGTTATTTCAGTCAAAGTTGCTCTTCTATCAGCTTGAATCAGTCGGCCCATTCTCCTCTGACCTCTAGCATCAACAAGGCATTTTCGCCCACAGGACTGCCGCATACTGGATGTTTTTCCCTTTTCACACCATTCTTTGTAAACTCTAGAAATGGTTGTGCGTGAAAATCCCAGTAACTGAGCAGATTGTGAAATACTCAGACCGGCCCATCTGGCACCAACAACTATGCCACGCTCAAAATTGCTTAAATCACCTTTCTTTCCCATTCTGACATTCAGTTTGGAGTTCAGGAGATTGTCTTGACCAGGACCACACCCCTAAATGCATTGAAGCAACTGCCATGTGATTGGTTGATTAGATAATTGCATTAATGAGAAATTGAACAGGTGTTCCTAATAATCCTTTAGGTGAGTGTATTTTCACATATAATTTATTCCTGTGATGCAAAGCTGAATTTTCAGCATCATTACTCCAGTCTTCAGCGTCACATGATCCTTCAGAGATCATTTTAATATGCTGATTTGCTGCTCAAGAGGCATTTCTTATTGTTATGAATAGTGCTGAAAACAGTTGTGCTGCTTAATATTTTTGTGGAAACCATGATGCATTTTTTCAGGATTCTTTTATGAATAGAAAGTTCAAAAGAACAGCATTCATTTGAAAACATAATGTCTTTACTGTCACGTTTGATCAATTTAATCTGTCTTTGTTGAATAAAAGTATTAATTTATTTATTTTTAAAAATTCTGTTTAATCTGTTTGTCAATATAACAGATTTTAAATTAGCAATATAATCTTTTTCTCCTTCTTCAAATTGTAGAAAAACTGTTCTATCCAATGTGAAAATTATCCAAAAAGGCATAAAAGGCGGAACTTCCATTCATACATCTAAAATATTGTGTTTTTTCATGGTTCATACTCCCTCAGGTACTTTTAGCTTAGGAACATGCTAACACCAAATTCATGAACTGTGAGCACAGTAGTTAAGGAGCAATGTTTGTAGGATTTCTGGTTCAGAAACTTTCTGTCTGTGTATAGAGCATTCCAAATCAGTCACATATGAGGTTGTATTTCAGTTATGAAGGCTGCCTAGGTAGATGCAGTGAGGCACTAGGTTTTTAGAACAGAGCTACTGTTTCTGTCTATAAGATAAGAGTACAAAAAAAAAAGAAGATCAGATCAAGATATAGACCTCTAACTTCTGTAATTAACTATGACACTTACTGGTATCTTTCTATTCTAAGTTTTTTTTTTATTGTTCATCTCACAGCATCACTAACCACTGGAGAATACTTTTAGTTTCACTCCTGCAAGTCATTTCAGAAATGCAAAACAACTACTCAGTGCAACATTTATGATCAATTCCAGCAATAAGGTATTCACCCAAGCAGACAGTACTACTGCCAAACTCTCATGCACTTCCTGTTCTCGAAACTACTGTTGATCCAATGCTCAAGCGAAGTGCCCAGTCACACACACACACACACACACACACACACACACACACACACACACACACACACGCATGCATTTTATAAATAAGTTGTTTGGGCACAGATGTGGCTAGGGCAGCTCTCTATTAGCTAGCCATTGTTTTTCAAGGCCTTTTATTAATATGCCCTCTGTTGATAATGGCACATTTCCGAAAGGAAGGGAAAAGGGGAGGGTTAGTTAATAAGAAAAGTCTAGTCTGCATGCAGGTTATTACAATATAACATTTCAGATATGGTCTCCCCTCTCCCCCCCTCCCCACCCATGCAGGATGGCGGCCACCAGATCAGAGTGATCAGGAAGTTTAATGTCCCCTGAGACAAAGGAATGAATTGAATGCAAATCGTGCAAATAGGGTAGCCAGCCGTCCAGCATGATACAGAACTGTCCGTATTTAAGGGAACAGAACACAGTTGTTCCATATTTTGGCAACTTAAATATTAAATCTCCCTCAGATTTTTGAGTATATCACATTTAAATTGGTTTTGCATACATCTAGTGTTTAAAAATATTTATTCAATACCATTTTTGATACCACAGAGAAAAAAAAAATGCCACAACATTAAGGTCATAAAAATGTAACCATGGTCAAACTGCTGTTTGAGATTCCTCAGGCCAGATAGCTCTGAAGGGGATTATTTAATAATAATAATATTAATAATTATAATTAACACAACACAATATATTACTATTGTAATACAACTGTAAAACTGCAGGAAGACTTTCTTTAAACTTTAAGTTTGTGACAACAGGTACAAACACGTCCAGGGTTGCAAAATTCCGGGAATTTTCAAAGTTGTAAACTTTCCATGGGAATTAATGGGAATATATGGGAATTGATGTGAATAAACTTGAAATATGCTAAATTGCAGGTTAGCCTTATAACAGGGAACTTGCAGCACAATCTTGGTTAAAACAACCAGATTTGATGCAAATTCAGTTGAATTTGTACCCTGTCCATTTCTTAATCACATGCACACAGCACACTACTTACTGCATGGCTATTGAGGATTGAGAGGGAAAATGCAGTAACCAGAGGCTTAAGAAGCTTGAGAGAAAATGCTTGCATTTCACATTTTTAAATGGTACTTTTCTGGCAGGGGGGGGGGGTGTCATAGGGAATAAGTTTATTTTATTCAACATCCATGCTTTTTTGTTGTTGAATGAAAGAATCGATTAAAGTTACTCTAGTTCTACAAATAAATCAAATTCAAAAATGACCAAAACAAACAAAATGTTTATATTTGTATATGATACAGTTTGTATAAATTACCCCAAATTTTCAATTAATTCCTGTAAATTCTCGTCAACTTTCCAACTTGAAATATTTCCAAATTTCCCCAGCTTAATTTCCCATGGAAAGTTTCTGGAAAGTTTCTGCAACCCTAAACACGTCTAATTACAAATCTAGTGAAATTATGTAATCATCTATCCACAAAAGTTTATTATGCGAATGTGAAAAGGTGTAACAGCATTAACTGTGAACCGAGGATCTGTATGTGTTAACAGCAATTTTAAAGAAGTGATCCAAAAATATGAAAAAATTGTTGTCGGGTCACTTTAAGTAGAGTAACTGAGTACGTAGAAGCAAGGCCATCAATGGTTTACTTAATTCTCAAATGGAATATGTGATATATATATATATATTTAAAAAAAAAGAGAAAAATGTATTTTCCTAAAAAGATTTTTCTCTGCTGATCCTGGCAACCCTACTCACAAACCTTGCTCGATAAATGAGTGTAAATTGCTTGTCACTGCAGTTTTCCTTCATTCACGTTCCTGCTATTTCAGCAGCACACCAGGAACCTGACTTCACACATTTCTGTTTAACAACACAAACATTGTCTGAATGCAGCCAGTGAGTAAATATGCCTCCCTTAATTTTCTTCTGAAGACGACCAAACAGAAGAGCATTTGTACAGCTTGGTCATGAGCCACAGCCCGCAGGACAGACGCTGTAATCTTTGCATCACAGTGTCCACATGGCATGACCATTGCACCTGAAATATACACCATCATTTTTCATTTCTCATAAACAGATCAGCTTCACTCTGAGTCTGTTCTCAAACAGGCAGCACTGGATGGCAGTGCTCGGCTCTCTCTGTATGGCTGAATGGTTAGAGGCAGAGAGGCTGAAAACCCTCCGTATGCCATATAAACCCACGGGCAGCATGCCAAACTAGTCTACAGCTCTTCAGACATCCCCACAGACCCAACATTCAGCTGAAAACTCACTCAATGAAATCAATCATAAACATGAAGGTAGATACACTATCTAAAACCATTCACAGCAGTTGTTGCAAGAACATAATTGAGTGACAATCCATAAACACTAGTACTACATGAGCATCAGTGGGTAGCTCCTTCGCTACATACAAAATAAAAATAAAAACTCTGTTGCAAATGTGTATCTTTAACTAAAGGATGTCATATGAACAACTAGTCAGTAATGGTACTGAAATAGACCTTATGTAGCCCCGCCCCTTTTTAATGCTGCACACTTTGTGTTCTATCTTCCAGTTTGTATTTCCACAGCATAAAGGTAAGATCTTACGAATTTATGAATGAACTGCTCGTTTTAAAGGGGTCATGAACTGCATTGTTTTATTGTTTTATAATGTTTCCTGGGGTGCACGTTGTCACAAGTATGTTCTGTTGTCTTCACCGGTGCTCGTTCGTCCCTGATTAGTTTATCATCTCCACCGGTGTCATATTACTTCCCTCCTTCACCCTGTGTATTTATACTCCCTGTTCTGTTCATAACCTTCGGCAGTTATTGTTCGTATACACGTTTGTGTGAATGTGTTCTGTACCTTCTCTGCTTGTTACTCGAATTAAAGACTTTTGTTATCATCAGCCTCCCCACGTTACACACGTATAGTGTTTGTATGAGTGCTTTACATCAAAAATGGTCCTAATTTATAAAGGCATTTTTCCTACCCTAATTTGACTCTGATTTGACTCTTTTCCACTCTGATTTGAACGCTCTGTTTGAAGGGGCGTGTCTGCTGTGAGACTTCAGTGTAAACGCCCACTGCTGTGATTGGCTAACACCTTTGCATATGAAATATATGTATTACACGTGGAACTCTCTTGAAAACTTTTAGCACGTTTTTACTATTACAGTTTCAAGGTTAACTAATCGTGAAAAGTGTTGATTATAGCATTATATTTAGATCTATGGCATTATATTTAGATCATGGTATTAAAGGTTGTAGTGATGAGCATGTAGCCTATCACAGACATGTTGAGCACATGAATGCAGCGATCTTGTCATTGCAACTCGATTTTTTGCACAATAACGAATGCTTTCATCATAACTAACAGTGCAAACACAATGTAAATAAGAGATTTGTTGATTATAACGGGAGTTTTGGTGAGAATCCAGAATTCAGTCACTGATAAACTCGCACTGTTTGATTGACAGCTCCAGTGATTGTTCGTTGATCACTTTATAATTTAATCACAGTTTAAATAACAGATTATTTTCAGCCTACTAAGAGAAACAATGTGAAGTTTAGTCACTGGTTTGATTTACTGACACATTTTGAGACCATCTGTCTGTACATTAATCATTACATATCAGAAATCACTGGTCACAGACCAGGCATTAGAATTAACACAGTTACTAACATGTTGAGGCATTACTGTCGAGTCTATATCATAAAAGTCTGTTTGCAAAGTCTGCGCCGAAATTGCGACTGAATTACCAAAGAATCCACAGTGACATGTACCGAATACAAATAAATAATGCTCAACTGAGACATTCACATTGTTGAAATAAATAAGCACATTCCTAGCATTAGGATCCTTTGGAAGGTAATGTTATTTTTAGTCGCTCGTCATCTCACTAACACACCAGTGGGCGGGGCCACAGTTGCAATAATAAAGTAGGCATTGATTTTCTTCTGCAGAGGCTATCTTTCACCTATAGGCACATTCAATGAGTTTTTCTCTAGGCTAGCAAAAACAGAAGTTCAAAGACAAAATTCTAAAGATGGCTGCGCGCTTGTTTCTCTGTCTGGCGCATAAGGTCTATTACTACTTTTGTGCAATTCTTTTCAAGTACTGAAGTACTTTTTATGCACTTCAGACTGCATACTATTACTCACATTCACAACATCAGTAAAATAGGATTTATTTAGCCGTAAGCAGTGGCGGCACAGATTCAGCACTGCAGAAAACACTGGACTGTGATTAATCTATTCATTTTTACCACACAATTGTTCAGTTTGTAGTCCTAAAACCCAAAATACAATTAGCAATTCCTGTTTTGTTGTAAAACTGAAATTACAGTCATTCCTCGAACATAAATTTGAAATCATTGTGTGCCCTAGGCCATACACACTGTAAATGTTATTTTCTACATAAGGACTACAGCTACCACAATAATGTGAAATGCTATACTTTATAAATCAGACAACCATTGTAGTTCTACTTAGCAACTGTCAGCAACTTGGTTTTGAAACCATGTTCGAGGTATGACTGTGTGTAATTTATGATGCAGAACGAAGTCTCTTCAAGTAATAATAACCACAGATCTTATTTCACTCATAAATCCGAAACCACTATTCTAAAAACCCATTAGAAATTCCCCAAGGGAACCTATGTCCAAATAAATGTCCAGGTTGGCTTACAAATTGATGCGATTATGATGCCTTTATTATTTCTAGAATATGATGTTGTTCAGTTATACCTCTTGCATGGCTCCTATCTGTATACTGTCTCTATGGAATGTTAATCGTAACAAAATAATATAATCCATGATTGTCTGTGGCTTTGTAGTAGCTCACTGAAGTCATGATAGGATGTCACATTACTCTAATAGTCCAGTTATCTGCAGCATGACCACCTATAGGGGACAGAAGCAAATGACACACAGGGTGAGCTTGATGTGGCACATTATATACACTCTCCAGAAGCCTTTGATTTCCCAGCACCACTCTGATAATTTGGTTTAATTAAATTTGCTCTGTTTTTACGTGAAGGAGTTAGACACTTCCTCAGCAGGAAGCAATTTCTATTTGAGGGGCATGGAGCGAGTGAGTGCAGTCAACAAAACAACAATCAAACATACCTCCCTGTTATCCAGAGAAAATTGCAATTGGCCCCTCGTTCGATAACAGAGTGCGACAAGATCAGGCAAGCCCTGTTGTGTCTGAGACCGGCCAAACATGTCTGATGACAGCTAACGCTGTCAGCTTTACGTAAAAAAAACAGATCGAAGCGGAGATTCGACATTCCACAGTTTATCGACACAACATGCGAGAGAAATTGGCCACATTCATTTTCAGGAGCGAGACAACTTACTGCAGCGGCTTCCCATAATTTAACATTTTGTCATTAATGAGTTTTATGTTGGTGCGTCATGCAGATATTGTAGTTCTTCTCATGTCAAATCATACAAAGGCACTGTATATTACACACCTACAATGGGAATTTTGTACCTTGTAACAAAAACTCGCAATGGCCTTTTGACTTTAAATCTAGAAAAAATGTACCTCCTTAAGACTATGTTCCAGAAACATTTATCACATAAATAATTTATCACTGAAATAAAGATCTCATCATGCAATTTCATTTCCATAAATCAACACTATCATAAAGTATCCTAAACAACAAATAGTGTGGATTTGTGATGAAAATGACGTGATGTTAAAGGGATAGTTCACCCAAAAAAATATAATTTTGTCATCTTTTACTCACCCTCAACCTGTATGAGTTTCCTTCTGTGTAACACAAAAGAAGATAGTTTTAAGAATGTTGGTAAGTTGACAGTAGCCATTGACTTCCATTAGTGCTGGGCGGTATACCGGTTCATACCGAATACCGGTGTTTATTTATGTTATGATATGAATTTTGATTATACCGCAATACCAGTATATGTCGCTTAAACAACGTTCGGAACATGGCGCAGCGCGACTGTTTGAGAGGGGTCCCTTTTCACTGTTGCACTGTAGTGCTGTTGCACTGTAGTAGGACACAGCTGAGATCGCATTACAGCCTATGATTACAGCGGAGAATTCAAACAACACGCGGCATGCGCAAGAAAGTAGTTTAACAACGCTCACCACATGGATCATATAGATCAGATACAGACCGGAGCGAAAGCGTTTAAGTTTTTTATTGACATATTTCATATACTCTAGTGCTCTAAACATGAGCCAGCAGCGTGTATGTGCACATATTTCATCACGTCTTCTTCAAATGAAATATATGTGCAAACAAGGACACTGATACTACAGCCGTACGTCTGATCATGAATGCAATGACATGATGGATTATTCTGATACACCGAAGACAATGATGTACGTTGACAGAATGACAATTCAAAGAATAGACAAAAAAGTAACTGCTTTATTCTTTCTGTGTTAAACTTACGTGTGTAAGTCATTTGTTCAGAGACTAGTGCTCTTAAATGTATTGAAAATATCCTTAGACCTTTTAAATGTTCTTCCATGTTTCTCCCTCATTTTGGCAGTTTGTTGTTATATAGGGTTAGATTTTTTAAATGCTTAAGGTGCCCTCAACTCAGTTTTTTTTCTCTCTCCGTGGTCATATTTTAATATTCATGTGTCTGTAATGAGTGTGTTGCAGGTCTGTGTTTTATTGGTTGTTGTCTCCCCACAGCATCTTTTTGTGGGGCCTTGCAAACCTGTATTAATTCTAGTGTGGAATTTTTCTACAATATTCACTCATCATGACAGTAAAATAGGGCATTCTACCGCAGTATTTCCTCTCTCAATCAGTAGAAAATGTGGTTAACACCCTGTCATGCATAGGGGAAAAAAATACTGTCATATATTGCGAAACCGGTATAATTTAGAAAAATACAGTGATATAAATTAGCACTAACTTCCATAGTATTTTTTTCCTATTATGGAAGTCAATGGCTACTGTCAACTGTTTGATTACCAACATTATAAGTGTTTTTCGAGAAACGCTTGCCGTGATTAATAGGTGACAGTTTTTGTGACAGTTATTATTTGTTTTTTTGTTTTTGTTTTTAAAACAGTGGTTTAGTCCAAATTTTCTAAGACACAATCGATTTATATGATAAACAGATTGAATTTAGGCTTTTATTCACATATAAACATTGATCAGCGACCATAAAACAGAAGCTCAACCATACTTGCTTGATGCGCGAGAACAAACTTCATTGGTTCTTGCGAAAGCTCAAACATGCTGCATCCTACACGAGAATAAACCTCATTGGTTCTCACACATCAAGCAATCATCCTTGAGCTTCTGTTTACCATAACGGATGTGTGCGTTGATGAATGTTTATATGTGAATAAAAGCCTAAATTCAATCTGTTCATCATATAAATCGATCGAGTCTCTTCAGGCTACTTTTTGAAGCGTCAAAGTGGTAGTTGTGTAAACTGTCAATGGAGCAATCCGAACTCTCTCAGATTTCTTTTTAAATTATCTTCATTTGTTTTCTGAAGATAAACAAAAGTCTTACAGGTTTAGAACAACATGAGGGTGAGTAAATTCATTTTCATTTTTGGGTGAACTATCCCTTTAAAGTGCACTTATTCTTTTTGGAATTTATCACACAAATAACTACAAAATGGCAAAGAATGGTGCATAAGTAAGTGAATTTGGATGCGCATCATGAATGTTCTACTCTTTATTTAGTGCTTGAACACCTCCATGTTTCAACATTAAGGATATCTTGAAACTCGAGGAATAATTTCAGCTCTTGTTGGTATGCTGTTTTCAGAAACATTATCATCATCAGGAAGCTGTCTCTACTTAATGGTGGATTCCATCATTTGCCTTTATCATTTGTATAGACATTGTATAGACATGTGTAGTCAAAGTAACATTAGTATTATGTAACATTTGCAATCCATCTGCCATGATGATTTACAGCTTTTCTGTTTAAAATATTTTAGTATATTTAAAAGTCTAACATCAGACACATTACACACACTGTCCTCAACAACATTACAGCAGACAACTTTAACCAACAGTTTAAATGTGAATTTAGCAACAAAAGGTCAGTCATTTAGAGAGAAATGCTGAAAAGAAAAGCTGCATTCTAGTGCTTCCTGTTTCCTTGACTACAAATATACTTGGGTCACTGACTGTACCTGCATGGGTATGTTTTCTACTCCTACTGAATCAAAGCTGCTCAGATTTTTGCACCCTGGTTGTTTGTTCTTTAATGATCATTAGCAGAACATCTGGTTTTATTCTGTTTACTCACATTGAACATCACATCTCATCTCCTGCTGTGTATCTTAGCAACAAGCGCTGAACAACAATAACATAAAGTGCAATGATAATGTAGAGAATATCCATTTATGCATTGAGGATTATATACCATTAGATCACGGAATCCCCATCGTGTCCCATTTGAGAGGATTTAGCACACCCCCTATAGAACAGATTCCAGCCACAGCTGTAGAAACATCCATGGATCCAATCAGACATTCTCAATTGCAAAAACAGCTTCAGACTTTGCAGTTCAAACTAGTTCTGTTCCATTTAAGATCCAAACCCTTTGAGGGAAACCTCACTTTCTTTCACTCCCACCCATTCTTTTGACATTTATGAGCAAAACTCCATGAAGCAACAGAGCTGTGCTAACCGACATATCCTGAATTCAAAAGCCTTCTTCCACTGGTGCTCATTTGCATTGGTTTTGAGAAACAGCTCCAAGGCCAGAACAGGGTCCAAAGTTCCAACAATAAAAAACGTTTCTGACAATGCTTTATTGTGCCAAAGCATGAAATCTGGATTCTGCTATACAGGAATCAGTCGATGGAAACTCAAGTGTAAAGGACAGGTGCAGACACAGAGTAAAACCTGCACTGCTGCAGAGTCGAGAGTGCCAGCAGTGGAACGGAGCCTGAATCTATGCTTCGCCAACCAGAAAAACACTATCTGCCTAATAAACATGTGAGGCAGGGCTTCTGTCCCGAGTGTTTGACCTCAATCCAACTGTTTTTGTGTCTCGATGCCTCTTAGATGTGGGGAAACCGATGGATTTAAGACAATACTTTGTGATCCTACTTAAAAACCTGCTATGTCTGCGTTCATGGCTGTCAGGACGCTTTTATGTCGCAATAGGCTTTATTTTGTGCTGAGAGGGAACATTTACAGTGAACTGATATTTACACACTGCTGACTTGCAAATAACCATCTGGCAGATCTATGTAATGATGAGTTATGTGTGATATGTGTTTAGCCTTTATCATGCATCTTGTGCACTAAATAATGGCATTACCCTTAGCCCTATTCTGACCAGGAAATATAAAGGTTTAAGATCAGCTGCATAAAATGAGCATGCAGGGGAAAAAAGATCTATTTGTTTAAGACAAAGTTGTAGAAGACTAGAATGTTCAATACTGTTACAAAGGCATTGTATGTGTATGACATTTTATTTACAAGTTACTTAGTACATATTACAGTATGTATTAATTTGCCTTTTGATCAAATCATTAAAGCGTAAATGTGATGCTCATTTGTTTTGACTGGATCTAAAATTACGTCAATAGCCTGATGAAAAATTAACGTGTTCGATTTCTGGAAATAAAATTCTGGAAATTCTTGGAAAATAAAACATTTTAAGGTAATGCAACTGTCCAGAGATTGTAAAATATTTTTATTTTGGGATAAATAAATGTTAGCATTTAGCAGTTTGGTATAACCGTTTATTATTATTTTAAAGTATATATATATATATATATATATATATATATATATATATATATATAAATAAAATTATGTAAAAAACAAAAAAAACAAAAATGATTTTAAAAATATTGTTTACATTAAATGGATGTAATATAACTAAGATTATTATTTTTTAATTACTTTTAAATATATATATATACACGCTCATTTATACAACTAAGCAACTACATTTTTATATATTAATATATATATATATATATATATATATATATATATATATATATATATATATTAATATATAAAAATGTAGTTGCTTAGTTGTATAAATGAGCGTGTATATATATATATTGTTTACATGTTGGAATAATTCTTGTTTAAGGTAAATCACATGTTGGTTGTATTTACACATCCCATGTCTCTTATACAGACAGGAGCAAAACTGGGAAATCAACAGATGACTCTCGTCTCTACACGATAATAGGCTATGCCTGACCCACCTAACCATCCAGACTTACTCACTCCATCTCATTCCGTTACATTCCACTTTTCCCTCAATCGGTATGCAGGGAATTCCGTCGTATAAATAAATAGCACTGGGATACAGTGTCCGTCTGTCCTCTCTCACGCGCGCCATACAAAATATATGAGATAAGTTCAGTGTATATGTAGTCACAGTCTTAACGGGCTCATTCTCATTACAGACATTTCTCCCTCCGCGCAACTTTTCCAGTCATGTAGTGTTCGGGTGGGCTGATATTAAAGGACCACTTACCCCAGACGACCATCCGTGGATCAGCTGTTTCTCCGGTGTCGAGTTTATAGGATCAGCGCAGGTTCCGCGAGCTCCCAGCAGCACTCAAACAACATGCTGTATTTACAAATGTTCACAGAGGACAGTGCCAGTGAGGCTGGAGAGCTGCAGTGCGCACTGAGATTTGTGCCACACACATACCATACCGGTCCGGGGCTGCTGTGACTCTGTGCCTGCTGCGAATGCGATCCTCCGCTACACTTCACAGATGCAGAGGGGTGGAGTGACAGATCCCAGCAGCGCAGTGTGTCACGGGAGGTGTAGTTCTGCTTATATGGCCACAGCAACAAAGCATCGCAAGCGGGTGTGTTCACTGGTGGCTGCTTTCAGTTTGTATGGATGGTGTGAAAATGAAAACAATAAAAAAAAAATTAAAAAAAGTAAGAACATTTTATGTCGAGAGGTTTTTTAGAGCAAGTATATTTAACCCTTTTATGCTCTTTTTCAAATTGAGTGTTGCATTTTAAGCAAGGCCTTTAATAATGTGTATAGTTCCATATTCATGTATTTTCATATTTTATTATAATGCTTACATTGCAAAGCCATATACATTTAAGTAAATTAAATATTTTTATTGATATACAAATCATATCATTTTGTACATTACATTTTAATGACATAGGCTAAGTCAGTGTGAGATGGACAATGAAACATTTAGCTGAACTTTAGCTTTAACTTAAAGGTATGGTAGGCAATTTTGGAGTGGCTAGCAATAGCAAGCTAGCTTTGAAAGCTTAAGCTCTAACCCTGCCTTCAGAGAGCTTTTCAAAGCCACGCCTCCTTTAAAACACATGAACGCACACAGAAGAGTTTGCAAAGCATCACGAGACGAGAGATGGCATTGAATTACCTCATGTCTTAAAGCACATAACATTACAAAAGTATTTAATTCATTTCAGCGTTGATAAATCTCAGTCTGAGGACATGAACAGCTCCAGGTAGAACGTCAGGGGTTGCCATCTCTTAATTACAGTTATGACATGGCGTGAACGCAGCATAAGCTCGTTGTTTTGGTTCAGAAGGAACTGTAAAAGATGACTGCTGTTTGTTTACAGCGCCTGGTGACTGTGTCTACAAAGTGCTGATGACATGTGATGTCTGCGGAGGTATGGAAATACATATGTTGACAGGCAGGTATGACGTATCAGACCGAATGCAATGACTGGACGAACATTTTTTGGTCCTGAGACTTAATATTTAGACCCCTTTTATTATTGATTGCTATCAGGATGTGAAGAGAGTTTCAGCCACTATAACAAAAAGTGTTTTTTTATACAATATACAATGACAATACTACCGTGACATAACAATAGCATCATGCATGGAAAAACCTTGATTGTCACTGTAATGGAAAGAGATTGTGCACTGTAGTAATTTCAGTATCGGGTCCCATACAGTGCTTCTTCATAAACACAGTACCCAATGCTTGCCACTGTATCTGACTTCCTGGGGAGCATCCAAAATTATAATTAGAACAAGAAGCAATGACAGCAATTCTTAAATAACTTTTAGCATTCATTATAAAGGGCTAACCCCTCCCTTGAGGATTTTGCCTTATTGTTTGTGGTTATAGGTTCTTGTAGCTTTCTTTATTTTGGATGAAAATGGTGGCAGGAGCATTCACTGTCATTGTTTCAGTAAGGAAAAGAGAAACTTGTTTTTAGAAAGGGCTTGATAGGAAGTTCAGCCTTCAAGCGTGTATCTAAATATAGTTCTAATGTGTGACCAAACTGTGCGCTTAGTTGTTCAGGAAGAAACCCTTTGGCCACCAGAAGCATGAGAGCGAGGCCTTAGTAAAACACTATATATATATGTGTAAGGGACGAGATGAGAAATAGTCATTACACAATGGCCTTCAGGGAGGTCAGATAGTTTTTTGTGGGGGATAAATTGAGAATCACAATTTTTTTTGTTTCAAACAGAGATCACGATTCTCTCATGATTTTGAACACAAAACTACTCAAAATGACATGAATTTTACTAGAGCTTCTGACAAATGATAAAAATCATTTTGAATGAATGATTCATAAATACTTTGTTTCATTACTGGATGAATCGTTTTTGAATGAATATATTGAATGAATGATTCAATGCCATATACATTTGTTTAACAGTCACTTGATAGCGATTAATTGTGCAGCTCTAATATATATATGGTACAACGGGGCTAAAGGCTCCATGGGGTAAAAGGCTCCTGATTTTATTTTCCTCTAAACCACTACATTGCACAAAAACTTGCCTCAGTACTTTCCAAAACATCCGCTTTTCAAGATGCACGTGGCAGCAGCGCAAAATTGATTCTGCACTCATTTGATCTAATCTTTGATGTTTTTATAAATGTTGTAGATTTAAGTAGCAAATAAGAATTGCTAAAAATTATTGCATATATTTTGAAACAAAGGTCTTGTTAATGTTTATCAGTTTTGTTCAAGGTAATCAAAGCAACAGTTTTGCAATAATAGAAGAATATGTAAAAGTATGGTATTTGGGGTAAAAGGAACCATATTTAACATGATAATAAACAGCTGGCTGATTTTTCCATTTGTTGACATGACATGGTTAGATTCAGATTGTAAGTATCATATATTAAGCTGGGTGTCCACCTTAGAGATAATCACCATATTTATAATGACACAATCATATTTAAAAATGTGATATTAATCATATCATATAATAAAATATAATATAATTTATTGTTACAACTGTAAATCTTTATTAAATTAAGGGATCTCCTTCAATGCTTTCAGAATCTTTACTTTTTTTAAATGATTTTGTTTCTATATTTTTCAGATATATTTCTATATTAACATATTTTAATGACAGCATATTTATTGATCAAAAATAAATTATTTTATTCATCAAATTAAACAGAAAATAGTTCAAACGTTGCTAAAGTGATTGTTTTGAACAAGTATTAACTCAGACATTATTAAAAACATATTATTTTAGCGAAAGTATTTGTATCAATACTGTGTGCCTTTTGCCCCATGCTGGTGAGCCTTTTACCCCATGTGTGGGGTAAAAGGCCCCACTCGACACCCCATAAACCACTTTTATGATTTATTTTCACACAAAATCTGTTGCTCCATAAATGTTCAATACAAACATATATATTTTTCTGTATATCATACATTATAGGAGTAGTGAAAA
The DNA here is from genome assembly GCA_039654625.1 of Rhinogobio ventralis. Classification (NCBI taxonomy): domain Eukaryota; kingdom Metazoa; phylum Chordata; class Actinopteri; order Cypriniformes; family Gobionidae; genus Rhinogobio; species Rhinogobio ventralis. The sequence goes on from CM077209.1 coordinate 27,140,295, forward strand.
GCACATTTTTTCCTAAGGTGTGCCTTTAGCCCCGTTTTACCCTATATATATATATATATATATACACTCATATTGATAGGATAGCATCTTGCAGTGGATGGAGATTTGTGGGATGCACATCCAGGGCACGAAGATCCCGTTCCACCACATCCCAAAGATGCTCTATTGGGTTGAGATCTGGTGACTGTGGGGGCCATTTTAGTACAGTGAACTCATTGTCATGTTCAAGAAACCAATTTGAAATGATTCGAGCTTTGTGACATGGTGCATTATCCTGCTGGAAGTGGCCATCAGAGGATGGGTACATGGTGGTCATAAAGGGATGGACATGGTCAGAAACAATGCTCAGGTAGGCCGTGGCATTTAAACGATGCCCAATTGGCACTAAGGAGCCTAAAGTGTGCCAAGAAAACATCCCCCACACCATTACACCACCACCACCAGCCTGCACAGTGGTAACAAGGCATGATGGATCCATGTTCTCATTCTGTTTACGCCAAATTCTGACTCTACCATCTGAATGTCTCAACAGAAATCGAGACTCATCAGACCAGGCAACATTTTTCCAGTCTTCAACTGTCCAATTTTGGTGAGCTCGTGCAAATTGTAGCCTCTTTTTCCTATTTGTAGTGGAGATGAGTGGTACCTGGTGGGGTCTTCTGCTGTTGTTGCCCATCCGCCTCAAGGTTGTGCTTTGCTGCATACCTCGGTTGTAACGAGTGGTTATTTCAGTCAAAGTTGCTCTTCTATCAGCTTGAATCAGTCGGCCCATTCTCCTCTGACCTCTAGCATCAACAAGGCATTTTCGCCCACAGAACTGCCGCATACTGGATGTTTTTCCCTTTTAAACTCTAGAAATGGTTGTGCGTGAAAATCCCAGTAACTGAGCAGATTGTGAAATACTCAGACCGGCCCGTCTGGCACCAACAACCATGCCACGCTCAAAATGGCTTAAATCACCTTTCTTTCCCATTCTGACATTCAGTTTGGAGTTCAGGAGATTGTCTTGACCAGGACCACACCTCTAAATGCATTGAAGCAACTGCCATGTGATTGGTTGATTAGATAATTGCATTCATGAGAAATTGAACAGGTGTTCCTAATAATCCTTTAGGTGAGTGTATATATATATATATATATATATATATATATATATATATATATATATATATATATATATATATATATATATATATAATTTTATATTATAGTAATGAATGCAGATAAACTGCACGCTCCTATTTCAGTGTTAAGTTGAGGATATTTTCAGCAAACAGTTTGCTTCATACATTCATTTTAACAGCATTAAAGAGGGCAAATGTTATCATTCAACGGAACTGTGTATGCTATATGTATTTAAAATGTATTATGTTCTTCGTCCATGCCAGTAAAGCACGTCCCTGGATAAGCGCGGTTTTATAGCGTATTTAATTCAACAGTAGCCTAATGTTAATGGTATGACCCATTTCAGGGGTGACCAAAATTACGATTTAAAATCAGTCACAGCTAGAAATGCATCTTCATATTTACAGATAAAGCTTCATATTACGGGGTATAGACTACTTTCTCTGACTACTTTCATTCACTTCTTATTTAAACATGACTAACTGACACTCTCTCGTCTGATCCCTCGTCTGTGGAATAGCTACAAGAATTTGTATGTGCTTGTTGGTATTTGTGCTTGTATTCAAACTGCCTACATCAATTCAAAAGGACAGGGCATATATTCTCCATTTTAACTCTGCTCTTATAACATCTCTAATTTAGGGACTGTACAAAATGTCACAATGGGAGTATGGTCTTTAAAAAGCAGTTATTGATGACACATAATTGCAAAAGGCTGTAGAAAGTTATGAAATCTTGATACTGCATTAAGAGGAAAGTGTTTGGTTGGTTATTGGCACAATATGACATGATCAGCTGACATGATTTCTTCTTGAAAGTGCATTTAAACTAATTAAAGTTGGTACCCGTACATAAAGTCCAACAGATTATGTACGGGTGTGTGAAGGAAGATATGACAAGATTAAATTATTAAATTATTAATTAAAAAAATTAACTCAATGAACCCAACATAAAATGATGTGGAAGGTAAACCGTGGGGTACTAAAGAATACTACACTATCCACTTGCGCCATCTACTGGATGTGTTTTGTCAATAAAATGCTTTACACTGAAAATGCACAGATCATAACGTTAAATATTTTTGTAAAATTCATATTTTTTACTAAAACAAACGAGGTAGCGAGCGGTATTTATTTGCAAATGATTTATTTCAGAACGGTATTTACTCACAATTAATCCCAGACTTTCAGTACAGATATAAGATGTTATATTGACAGCAAAATTATCCTATATTTTAACAATAAAATATTTTTTTATAAATAGGCTATTAATATAATATAATAATTGAAATTAATTAATTAATGAGTGAATAAGGACAGTAATATAAATAATATAAAATATGAGATACAACACATAACAAAAATATATGCATATGTATGAAAGTATATGCTCATAATCTTTTTGAGCTTAAAATAGTTTGGAATTTCTACTTGACAAAGAAAAAAAAAACAGTTGCTTCCGTGAAAATGAACATAGGCTATATATTCACTTTAAAACAATGCTTTCATATTTTTTTTCATATTTTTACATTGCACATTTTATTTATTTATCTCATTTAATTGAACTTTCCAAATTACTAAATTGAACAAGTTCTCGAGACATTTCATAATTTTCACATTTTGCAAGTACAATTTGAAACAGTAGTAAATAAAATTAAATAAAATAGAAATTAACGGGCATCACAAACATATATTAAAATTCATTTAACAGACACCGTTTTTTACTTTACTTTTTATTGATCTTTCAAAATGACAAAATTCAGCAAGATCTTGAGACATTTTACAAACTGTTCACATTTTGCTAGTAGAAACTGAAACAGCAATAATTAAATAAAACGAAATAAAAAAAAAGTTAAACTTCAAATTAAAGGGCATCACAAAAATCATCAAACAAAGACAGTTCTTTGTTTGTTTGTTTTTTAAAGCTTCATAGATTCTAAATAATCTTTAAAGGCTGTTTGAAAATGAGCAAAATTGGGTTTTGAGTTAGGCTACTCCATTTAGTCTGATGAATATAAAATGTCCTAACAACAAAAACAAATCAATAATATATATTTTGTTTGGAAATATAATAATAATTTGAATTAAGTAAAACAGATGACATACTTAAAAATAGGTTGCAATTTATTATAACACTTAGAAATAGTGATGCTTTCATATTTTGTGTTGACGAATACGGGTGCATACGTCATCAGCAGCAGGTGAAAGGTCATGCAGAGAAAGATGGCGGCGTCCAGGGGAGCAGTAGTGTTAAAGACGGTTAAGAAAATTATTGTACAGTTTTGCCCCTTTGAATCTAATGTCCGCTCCACAAGGTAAGCATACTGTACATACCTCGATTTACTTTAAATGAGCTTGGTTAATGTTGAACAGGTCTGTCCGTTAAAGTAAAATCTTGTGTATGAGCATGACTTCATGAGCTCTGCTGTTTTAAATGTCGTCCGTAATAGCGGTCATAGGGACGGAATATATGATGCCAATTATATTTAGGCCTGTTTAGATGTCACCATGTGTTTCTTAGTTTATAGATGTTTGGTTTCAGCGTTCTTAGCTGTTGAACTGTTCTCCACACCTGATATTTCACTTTAGCGGACCAAAGTGCACTAGTATATGGCGATTATGTGCGATAATACGCGTATTTATTGTTAAACGTTACATGAACATGCGTATGATACCGCGTAGAATGAATGTAGATCATGATGCTTGAGTTGTTTTATGTGAACTCCCAAATTTCTCTTTGAAATCTCTGGCGCCCCTTTCAGTGTAAATAAAGTAATTGCAGCAGGCTGTCAAACTGTTTTGAACTTGAACTACTATGCTCAAACGAACTAGTATTTTCCTACTATTTCCCCTATTATGAATACTGGCACAGTACGTCAAATTTCTGTATGCACTTCTGTAGCTTTCTATTTTTCATGGCAGTTGATTCTACAGACAATTTTTCTTATGTCTGTTGAATCAACTGCCATGAAATTATTTTCAAAGTTTGGGAAAAATTTATGCAAAATTAACTACCCTAAAATAATCCATTCTTAATGACAAACTGCCCACTCTGCATAGATTACATATTTATTGTGAGCTGTTTACTTCAAGAGTCACTTGACCTTTGTTTCCTGCAATCCTCAAGTGTTTGTTGCATAAATTATATATGCTTTTAATTATACCTTCATAAATTCATAAGCCCCAAAAACACACATCCTATGTCCCTTTCCTTCCTGCAGAGAGTTTCTCATCATGGTCGGGTCTGAAAAAGTCAGATCCACAAATATGAACTGTGAAGTTATCACAGAAGTAAAACATGACCGATCAGAGCCTAAGATTGACATCACATTCTGTGAGTGACCTCAGTTTGAAGTCTGAATTACTTCAACAATGTAAATAGGCATTCAGCACAGTTAACATAGTTGTGGTGTTTTGCAGTGGATGGAGAGAGGCTGGTGATGAAAGGATCCAAACTAACCACTCAAGAAATGCTCTCAGCCTTACAGACCAGCTGCAGTGCTAAAGATCCTCAAGCTAAAGCAGGAGACAAGAAGTAGTAGTGTATTCTATATTATGTATTTATATGTGCGTAGATGTGTAATAAAATTGGTATCTGTCATGTCTTTGTGAGTTGAAGTCACTTTGTCCTGCACAGTTTTGGTGAGACATTTCTTAATTATATATATTAAATAAATATATATTATATGATAATTTCTGAATTATATATATATTCAAGCATACAACTGTCTTCACTCATCTGCTATTCCATTATGACAAACATTGTGTGGAAATGTGAATCTGACCCAACAAATGTGACATCACATCCAGGTAATTAATGCATAACATTTAGTGTTGAAGAATTTCTGGTGTGGTATCATATTCTAAAACCTTTAAAATCCTTAAAGGAGATTTGCAGGGTTGTTATTACATGCTTACCATTCCTATTAGAGAATAGTATGCAGTACACAGTGTATTCTGCACAGTAAATAGTATGTCAGTATTCAATTCTGAACATGTGCATAGTATTTGAAGCAGGACTCATTCATTTGGTAGTGTCTGGTTTTCTCGTTCTTTATCTGAATGATTATTTATGTGAAAATATGTCAGTGAAATACTTTGTTTTTGTCTGTGTATTATTAATAATTAAATAATAATAAATAATTATTCTTGAATGCTTCGAGAGAAAAAAAACGATTTTACCTAGAAAAATGTATGAGTTGTCTATATTCATTGTAATAACGTTATTACATAGTTATTAGAGTACAATGGTAACATTTTGCATACAATAAGGTCTTATTAGTTAATGCATTAACTAACAATGAGCAATACATTTTTACAACATGTATTAACTGTGATTAATGTTAGTTAATAAAAATGTCTATATTCATGTTAGTTCAGGGTGCATTAGCTAGGCTAATGTTAAAAGAGACAACTTAAAGGGATAGTTCACCCAAAAATGAAAATTACCCCATGATTTACTCACCCTCAAGCCATCCTAGGTTTTTATGACATTCTTGATTTAGACGAATACAATTAGATATCCTGGCTAATCCAAGCTTTATAATGGAAGCCCAAAATTTGAAGCCCAAAAAAAGTGTATCCATCCATTATAAAAGTAAACCATACAGCTCTGGGGGGTTAATAAAGGCCTTCTGAAGCGAATTGATGGGTTTGTGTAAGAAAAATATCCATGTTTAACACGTTATAAAGTAAAATATTTCATGAAAAAAACATAACTGGACGTGGCGTAAGTGTTTCGAACTGCGAGAGGCGATACACTTTCTAAGTTAAGAATACGGATGGCTGTGCGCCGGAAGCTAGATATTTTACTTCATAAAGTTTAAAAACATTTTTTTTATTTTTTTCACATTATAAAGCTTGTATTATCCAGGTTATTTTTTAATATGACTCTGATTGTATTCGTCTGAAAGACATTATACACCAGGATGGCTTGAGGGTGAGAAAATTATGGGGTTATTTTCATTTTTGGGTAAACTATCCCTTTAATACGTATCAGTAAATGTTGCGGTTAACATTAAATAAAATTAATAAGTGCTGTAGAAGTATTTAATTTTTCATTGTTCATGTAAACTAATGTAGGCCTATAATGTTGTGAGGGACAGTCATCTTTTTAGTCAGGAAAGGTTCTGTCTTATAGTTTGTAAAACACGTCATTCTAAACCTAATCAACCTATCCATGTGAATGAACTTTGTGATTGTTATCCTCTGACACAGTGAATGTTATATGACCGTTTTTGTGGTCCCAAAAAATGCGAACCCTTCCCTACTTCTGAGTTGCGTTTGCGGGTGGGAGGTTGAGGAACTCCGCTCAGTGACGCTGGGTGGATCTGATTGGCTAGTGTGATCATGCACGTGCTGGAGGAGCTGTTCAAAAACCCTGCGGTCATTCGGTCAGATCAGATCAAATCTGAGCTTTGAGCTGTTTTATTTTGAGTGACAGGGAACATCACATCCAGAAAAATGGTTGACAAATTCGTGGGGACATGGAAGATGACTGCCAGCGAAAACTTTGACGAGTATATGAAGGCTCTAGGTATTATTCTTCATCCTTTAGTTATTTATTAAGAAATCAAATGCATGTCATTTTGCAAATCCCTTGCAAAATGTTAAATCAAAATTTGTCAGTGCATTAATTAATTTAGCAATAAATTAGGATTCTTTTACTGTTGATGGTCATCAGTTCTAAAGGTGTCTCGTGACTGAAGGAGGTACGTTTCCTTTTTCAGGTGTCGGTTTTGCTACTCGTCAGGTGGGAAACCGGACCAAACCCAACCTGGTGGTGTGTGTGGATGATCAAGGGCTCATATGCTTGAAGTCGCAGAGCACCTTCAAAACTACTGAGATTAAATTTAAACTGAACGAGTCATTCGAGGAGACCACCGCAGATGATAGAAAGACTACGGTTTGTAATGGAATAGTCGGGAATATTTTCAGTGGTTTGAAGCTATGTATGATATGAAGTTAACGGACTACTCTCTCTTTTTATCTGCAGACTGTCGTGACTTTTGAGAACGGCAAACTTGTGCAGAAACAGACCTGGGATGGCAAGGAGTCCACGATAGAGAGGGAGGTGACTGATGGGAAATTAGTAGCTGTAAGGATGCTTTTTCATTTATTATAAACACGTTATAGAACAGGTCATAACACAAATGGTATTACATTATATAATAATTATAAGATAATTGCTAACGCACATTCAAAAAGGTTATGGATTATACTTTTATTTAAAAATATCTATTTTTTATTTTTATTCAACATATAATAATTCCATATATTAATATTCAGGTTGTTAACATTTTTATATTTTGTAAACTTAATGTTTTGATTCAAATTATTTGCAATTTGCTAAAGAAATTATGGATTTCACTTTTATTAAAAAATATTTTTATTCAACTTATTATATCTCCATATATTAATATTTATTTTTATATTAATATTTCCAATATTCTGGAAATATCAGAGCCAGAAAGGTCATAGAATCTGCTGTATTGCATATATAAATTATATATATAATATTTTCGTTTGCTCTTTGTGAGTGCAGTCTATATAAAATTATTAAAATCCTTATCCAGTAACCACGAACAGCTAAATATGTAATAGAAATTCACATAAAAATATGGAAAGCCTGAATATTTAACTGAACATGAATCTGACTTATTTTTAAAGGTTATTTTAAAATGTTACCTAATTATTCCCTTTTCAGATGTTCAAGTTTTAAAAGTGATAGGGTTGTGCAATATAAATGGAAAATAGCAATGTAAAAAATATATAATCAATAAGTTCTGACAACATGTTTACATTGCAACATAGTACATAGTTTTACAAGATTTAACTTATTTTTTTTAACTCAAGTCAGTTTAATATAATTTAAGTTGAAATTACTTAAACATCCAAGTTGATTGTACTTAATTTTGAGGCAGCAATTTTTAATTTTTAATTTTACAGATAGTCTTTGAGTAAATTGTTTTCTCATTTGCGTTCTCAGTTGAATCTTTTGAGGTATTTATAACCATATCTTTCTTTGGCAGAAATGCACGATGGGTGATGTGGTGGCGGTAAGGACATATGTGAAGGAGGCATGAAGTTATCCAATCTGGATTTGAAGATGCCAGGCTCAGTTCAATGAGCAAAAAGCCAAAGTGAAACGTTATTTCTCTACTGAAAATCTCATGTTATTTTTGACACCAAAGCAAATGCGTGCTGACCCTTTTAAAATGCATTTATTATCAGTCTTTATGGTGCTTTGAATAAAGTTGTTTTTATTTGCCTTCAGCTGAGTTGTGGTTTGTTGATCCCTGCTGTTTTAACATTAAGTCAAAATGCATGTGTCAACGTTTTCAAAAAATCTAGGCCAGAGATTTAGCGTTGACTCACAGTAAGGATTAAACTTCGCTTTTGTGCGTACTATGAAAGATATCACATAATACAAGGTGTGAATGATGTTTTCTCATGAGAATCAAGGATAAGGCAATGCCTTCTCTTGAATTATATGGTGAGGTTTTTTTAAACTGTCAAATACTACATATGTCACATCCATATATCCAAAATATCCCTAAATTAACTTCAACTGCTCTTATCGTTCTAGTCTTCCATCTTTTGGAACCCTTACATATCTGTTAACATCTCATTTTAATGTGTAATGGTTAATTATTTACATAAGATCTGAGCTATGCCTCCTTAAAGGGACAGTTCACCCAAAAATTATTTCCTCATTTCCTTACCCTCAAGTTGTTCCAAACTGAATTTATTTCTTCTGCTGAACACAAAAGATGATATTTTGAAGAATGTCAGAAACCAAACAGTTGTGGGGCACCATTAACTTCCACAGTATTTTTTTCTTCAATACTATGCCCCACAACTGTTTGGTTACCCATATTCTTCAAAATATCTTCTTTTGTGTTCAGCAGAACAAAGAAATTCATAGTTTGGAACAACACAAGGGTGAGGAAATGATGACAGAATTTTCATTTTTGGGTGAACTATATCTTTAAAGGAACACTCCGCTTTTTTTTATTTAAAATAGGCTCATTTTCCAACTCCCCTAGAGTTAAACAGCTGAGTTTTACCGTTTTCGAATCCATTCAGCCGATCTCCGGATCTGGCGGTAGAACTTTTAGCATAGCTTAGCATAGATCATTGAATCTAATTAGACCGTTAGCATCTCGCTCAAAAATGACTTTCGATATTTTTCGAAAAAGACTTTCGAGATTTTTCCTATTTAAAACTTGACTCTTCTGTAGTTACATTGTGTACTAAGACAGACGGAAAATTAAAAGTTGCGATTTTTTTTAGACCGATATGGCTAGGAACTATACTCTCATTCCTGCGTAATAATCAAGGAACTTTGCTGCTGTACCATGGGTGATGCAGGCGCAATGATATTACGCAGCGCCTGAAATAGTCCCCAGCTAGGTAACTTCCAACGTGACCGGCACTAAGTATGTGTAGTTGCAGAGGGCAAATTATGTAGTGGATTTACCTGTGCGATTAGCCATGGTTCTGTGTGTTGTAAAGGGCTGTGATAGTAAGTCGAAGGTGTAGTCTACCATCATGTTTCACAAAATACCAATGAAAAACAAGGAACGAAAGAATCAATGGTTGCCTGCTCATAAATATAAGCTTGAAAATGCATGCTGACAGTATACATTCTAAATCTTTGAGTCATGCATTGTAATGATTGCAGGAATCAGGTCCACTCAGCATAGGATGTTTTTTACAGTTTATTTTGTCAAACCGAAAAATAATTAGACCACTGTAGGATGCAGCATCACTTAGAAGTCCTCGGATGTTGCGACACATGCTACTTCCTCATCAGGTAGATCGACCCTTGCCATCGATGGTAAGAGTTGGTCCCACTCACTACAACACAGGCACTCACTTTCGGTCGGCATAGGTTGGCAAGCCCCACACTTACACCACCAGTTCAAATCTGCTCTCCTCCTCCCTTCTGCCCCAGTCTGTTCAGCCACACTTTCTTGCCTTTCACGTTCCAAAAGCTCATCTTGTATTCCGGTTCAAATAGATACGGTTCAGGATCTGCACCAACGTAAATATCTTCTGAATCGTCTCTCACAAATGTCTCCATGGTTACAAGGTACGCTCCTTGTGCAAGCAGGTTGTCACGTTGGTTATGTTGACGGAAGTTAGCCTATTTTCAGGCGCTGCGTAATATCATTGCGCCTGCATCACCCATGGTACGGCAGTAAAGTTCCTTGATTATTACGCAGGAATGAGAGTATAGTTCCTAGCCATATCGGTCTAGAAAATCGCAACTTTAAATTTTCTGTCGGTCTTAGTACACGATGTAACTACAGAAGAGTCAAGTTTTAAATAGGAAAAATATCGAAAGTCTTTGGTCATTTTTGAGCGAGATGCTAACGGTGTAATCAGATTCAATGATCTATGCTAAGCTATGCTAAAAGCTCTACCGCCAGACCCGGAGATTGGCTGAATGGATTTGAAAACGGTAAAACTCAACTGTTTAACTCTGTTTAACCCTATTTTCAAAAAAAGTGGAGTGTTCCTTTAAGGAGCAACAAATTATGTATTTTCTTTCAGCATTCAAAATTAAATTGAATAATGCCATTTTAAAACATCTTAAAGTTAACACTCTTTTAGATTTACACAGTTGCGCTTGCTTCATGACATGATGTTCAAATGATGTTTCTGGCCGTGTATGGAAATCTCTAGAGATTAATAAACAAAGTAATGATATTTAATGTACTTCTGAATAAAAATTTTTGCCTAATGTATCTTATGCAACTGTAAAAAATACTCCTGGCTGTCCTTAATTCAAAATCGTTGTGATGAAGTCATTTACTATTTTCTTTCTGAGATATTCTTCACTAAAAATGAAAGTTAACGTCTTGATGGACTGATCATGTGATTTATCTTCATTAAACTATCCAAAGTGTTCTTATGTAGATCCAGATGGTTCTTGCATTCCCATGTCTTTTTTGGCCCTTCACCTCATTTGGATGAAGACAACAAGAGAGTGCTCAAGGGTACAGAGGATATGTATTTCTTTCCTCCTTTTAGTCGAACATTTCCCTTTTTGAACATAGTTTTAGCATGCGTAACAAAACTGGAACACAGTGAGTCCCCAGAGTCATTCCGTTTGACCTACACAAAGAGCAGAGAATGTTCCACCAGTGGCTACTTTCCCAGGACAGGAAAGTGTAGAGATTCACTGATTGTAATTGACTGCAAAAACAGCTGAAACAGGTGGGTTATGAGCCAGCTCTCTCTGTACAGCCTATTCAATAAAAACAATGCATTTTCCTATTACCCAACCTGTACAAAGTTTAAAAGGTGGAAGGTGGTACTGGAAATGTGTTTTGAATGTATGAGGATTTAATTTTTCAGACACATAGGCTATTATTATGTTCTAATTCTAACATAGTGTTTCCTATCTCATTTGATTTGGGTTTGGCCTGCCTGATGCACCTCTTATCGCCATGCTGAGATCAGAAGAGCAGAGCATATGGAATGATTTACTTCATAAAAAGATGTTTGTTGTCATAATAACTGAGCCAAGGCTCATAGAAGTTAGATTACAAGCAATAGGTTTTATGTTTGTTGTTACAGAATTAAGGCAAAGTGCTGTTGCCCCAGTTGAATGTAAAAGTTATAATATTAGACATATAACAAGACAATATGCAGTATTGATTTTAAATGGAAAGAAAACACTTTATTTTACAGTGTCCTTGTTACACGTTACATGTAGTTACTATAGTAATAACTATAAATTATGCATAATTACTTGCACCTAACCCTACAACAAACCTAATCCTAACCCTATAGTAAGTACACATTTAATTAATACTAATTAATGTTAATTCATATTACTCAGTACTGAAATGTATAATCACACTGTAACAAGAAGACACCTTAAAATAAAGTGTAAACAAACCACAACATGGTATCTGAAACGTTTGTTGGAAGATTATTTATAAATGTCATTTGCATTTATTTGTTACATGGCTATGTGGAATACTTGATTCTGATTGGTCAATTTAGCGCGCCGGCCAGCGGTCTGATATTTCCAAATATTTGCTGTCATCATGGCAACGCTTTTTATCAGTCCGATCTGCCGCGAACATGAAACCGGCGCTACTTTCATTTCCTCCGAATCACATCGCGGACTTCCATCGCACCAGAGATGGATTATTGGGAGATACGAGGGTCCGTGACTCGTCACTTTGTAGGCCAAAACGCGGAAATGAGTTAGCATTTTAGTACTTCTGGTTCCATTATCCCAAAGTCAATGTGTTTTTTTTTATTGGATTTTGGTTAAATGGCTAAAATAAGGTCTGTGGTGAACACAAGCTCAAGACAATTTCATGTTTTATTCTACGACATAAAATATATCAGTATTACGCCACTTGTGATTTTTTAAGTTGTTACGTGTCTTGAAAAAGGCGGTTGCTAACAAGTGGCTAAAAACTACAGATGCTGTCGGGGAGATTAAACGTCATCACAGCGAACAGGTAAACTCAATCCGCTTTTACAACCTCATGATGCTCATATTTGTGCTCTATAAACTATTCTAACTCAAACTTTCAGGGAGAGTTGTGCGACAGTCAATCGCTGTTTACGGATACCATAGGAATGAATGAGAAGTGCCGTAAACTGAACCCTATACCTGTCGCAAAAATTCAATGACTCCTCTTATAAAACAGTGTTTTTTTCGGTGTAAACTCTAAAAATAATGGCAAACATGCTGAAGATTAGCCGATAGGCTGTCGTTTTATTAAATGATAAGCTGTTTTCCCACAAAAGCACTTTATTTAGTGTAGTGAAGCCTCTCCTCCACTCTCCTCTGGTCTCCTTCCCTACATACCACAACGCTTTTTTTTGCTAACCTTGCAGGCTTGCCTTCAAGCAGCTTTGCTCGCATGCTCTTCTTTCTCGAACAAACGATTGTAGTGAATTGTTAATGATTGCAGTTAAAATGACGTCAGAAAACTTCAGATTAAAATTAAAAACTAAAAATATAATGTTTTTACAATGTTCATTTGATTGTTTTGTGCTTCATAAAGGTGCATTTGTCTTTTGTCAGTAGTGTAGCATGGGCGACTTTTTCTCCCTTTTGCGAAACTCCCGAAAGGGTGGATTACTATTGGAATCACTGGATTTTCACTGAATTTCGAGCAACGGTAAATGTGACCACTCCTTAAAGTCACCATGAAATCAAAATGGACAATTCTTATTTTTGCATGGAATATTGCATATATATTGCATATATATATATATATATATATATATATATATATATATATATATATATATATATATATATATATATATATATATATATATATATACACACACTGAACAAAATTATAAATGCAACACTTTTGTTTTTGCCCCCATTTTTCGAAGACTTTCGGACCCACTTTATATTAGGTGGCCTTAATTACTATGTACTAACATTTAAATTAATCATTTGATACAATGCACTTATTGTGTACATACTTTTTTTATATTGTACTTACATTTTAATTTAAATTACCTGCATGTAATTACATCTGTAACTAATTTCTGTAGTTACATTTATAATTACACTGTTGACACTTCCCTTACACCTAACCCTACCCTTAAACTTACCCATACCACCACACCTGTCTCTAACTTTACCCGTATCCCACCTCAGTATCAGCAAATGTGTTTTGCAATACAATATGAACACAATAAGTACATTGTACTTATTATTTTATGTAAGTACACTGTAGTTAAGGCCACCTAATATAAAGTGGGACCACTTTTTCTATGTACACAAAAGGCCTATTTCTCTCAAATATTGTTCACAAATCTGTCTAAATCTGTGTTAGTGAGCACTTCTCCTTTGCCGAGATAATCCATCCACCTCACAGGTGTGGCATATCAAGATGCTGATTAGACAGCATGATTATTGCACAGGTGTGCCTTAGGCCGGCCACAAAAGGCCACTCTAAAATGTGCAGTTTTACTGTGTTGGGGGGAAAACCAGTCAGTATCTGGTGTGACCACCATTTGTCTCACACAGTGCAACACAGCTCCTTCGCATAGAGTTGATCAGGTTGTTGATTGTGGCTTGTGGAATGTTGGTCCACTCCTCTTCAATGGCTGTGCAAAGTTGCTGGATATTGGCAGGAACTGGAACACGCTGTCGTATACGCCGATCCAGAGCATCCCAAACATGCTCAATGTCCAGTGAGTATGCTGGCCATGCAAGAACTGGAATGTTTTCAGCTTCCAGAAATTGTGTACAGATCCTTGCAACAAGGGGCCGTGCATCATGCTGCAACATGAGGTGATGGTCGTGGATGAATGGCACAACAATGGGCCTCAGGATCTCATCACGGTATCTCTGTGCATTCAAAATGTCATCAATAAAATGCACCTGTGTTTGTTTTCCATAACATACGCCTGCCTATACCATAACCCCACCTCCGCCATGGGCCACTCGATCCACAACGTTGACATAAGCAAACCGCTCACCCACACAACGCAATACACGCTGTCTGCCACCTGCCCTGTACAGTGAAAACCTGGATTCATCCGTGAAGAGAACACCTCTCCAAAGTCCCAGATGCCATTGAATGTGAGCATTTGCCCACTCAAGTCGGTTACGACTACGAACTGCAGTCAGGTCGAGACCCTGATGAGGACGATAAGCATGCAGATGAGCTTCCCTGAGACAGTTTCTGACATTTTGTGCAGAAATTCTTTGGTTATGCAAATCGATTGTTGCAGTTGCTGTCTGGATGGCTGGTCTCAGACGATCTTGGAGGTAAAGATGCTGGATGTGGAGGTCCTGGGCTGGTGTGGTTACACTTAGTCTGCGGTTGTGAGGGCGAATTCTCTGAAACGCCTTTGGAGACGGCTTATGGTAGAACATTCAATTCACGGGCAACAGCTCTGGTGGACATTTCCTGCAGTCAGCATGCCAATTGCACGCTCCCGCAAAACTTGCGACATCTGTGGCATTGTGCTGTGTGATAATGCTGTGCACATTTTAGAGTGGCCTTTTATTGTGGCCAGCCTAAGGCACACCTGTGCAATAATCATGCTGTCTAATCAGCATCTTGATATGCCACACCTGTGAGGTGGATGGATTATCTCGGCAAAAGATTTGTGAACAATATTTGAGAGAAATAGGCCTTTCTGTGTACATAGAAAAAGTCTTAGATCTTTGAGTTCAGCTCATAAAAAATGGGGGCAAAAACAAAAGTGTTGCGTTTATAATTTTGTTTAGTGTATATATATTTTCATGTGCCCTCATAATATTTAATTAAAATAACTCTTCTTTTCTCTGATGACGTGTTTATTGTCTCGAGGGTGGGACAACCTGTAACTCCACGACAATCCAACAATCCAACATTCCCGATGGACAAAAGCAAACCCTGTCCTACAATTTCTCTTGCTCAAGAAGCCGTTTCACTTGGATATATGTCACAATAGGGAAGAAAAGACTATAGTGGAAGTGACATGTGAAGGCCAAGTAACCCATTCTCGGAATTTGTCCTCTGCATTTAACCCATCCAAGTTAGTGCACAAACATTACGAGTAGTGAGTAGTGAACACACACACTACAAACCGTGGACACACACACACCCGGAGCAGTGAGCAGCCATTTTTGCTGTGGCACCCGGGGAGCGATTGTGGGTTATGTGTCTTACTCAAGGGAACCTCAGTCATTTCCTGCAGGTATTGAGAATGGAACTTCAACTCATCAATATTTTTATGCATTGATTAATTTGGTGAATCTCCATGTAACAAGGTATGTTATGTGCAGTTAGCTGGTCATTATTAACTGGCTCAAGGATCAGATCTTGTGAGCGTCTGTGTATTGCATTATGGGTGTGTGCACAGCTTGCGGGATGTCACAGTATTGTGTGTCGGATTCACAGGGGTCCTGTCTTAGTGTATTGACCTGCAGACTGTTTTGCTTGTGCAGATAACACTACAGGAATGAAATCATATCCTTTGAGTAACATCTGGAAAGCTGCACAGCAGGAGAGCGATCGCACCCTTCCGCTCACTTTCCTTACATTGGAACGGACAATCAGATCGGCCAAGGTTACAGTCCCTCACACTGCAATAAAACAGTTTCCTCTGTTATTCACAAATCATTAGAGCTTCTTTTACTCACAGCGAAGGTTATAATACCTATAGAGACCTGCAGGCTTATCCGATAATAGTCAGTTAGCATTTCTAGCATGTTTGTAAATGTTCCCTAGTTTATCAATGTTAATCTTCCTGAGGCCTTCCATGACCTCTGTGTTTTAATTGGTCAATTCATGCCTTCACAACAGTAGCTGATATGTTGTTGCAAAATGCTTTGATTTGCAAATCAATCTGTCGACAGAGCTGCTGAAAAGGGTTTTGAGTTCACTTCATTTGCCTGGTGGAAATCAGGGTTGCTATGTGTCAGTCAGGTCAGGACTGATATCAGCAGGGGCTTCTGGGAAGCTTGTTGCTATGCAACTAGCCCGTTGGACTCCAAATCCAGCGTGGAACACAAAGAGCTGCAGTGGTCACTGAAGGAGGGACGTCTGTGGCCAAAGATTCCATTTATTAGTACATACTTGCAAGAAAAAGCTGAAAGATTTGAGTGCATGGGGAAATGGGAGTCTTGGGAAATGGCTGTAAAAGGAGTGTGTGCTAATTACGGGACATATAATCTAAATAAAAATTGTTTAAAGATTTATTTCTTAAAGAGATATAGCTCACTCCTTTTTTTCCTGTTTGCTACCCGTATATGTTTTTTTTTGTTTTTGTGCAACACAAAATGAGATATGCTAACTAACTAACTAAATATTTAGGGCCCGAGCACCGATGGTGTGAGGACCCTATTGGAATTGCTCAGCCTATTATTATTCTTCTCCCAAATGAATCACATTTTTGATGGCCTAAACATGCTCGAAAACTCACAAAACTTTGCACACGCTTCAAAAATGGTGAAAATTTATGTCTGATATTAGTTTTAGAATTAGGTGTGGCAAAATGACTCGATAGCGCCACCTACAATTATTTATATAATTATATAATATTTTTAGATATTTTGAATGTTCTTTGCAAAATTGTTGCAAATTTTGCCATTTCCAGATGTTGTACTTTAACGAACTCCTCCTAGAGATTTAATCAGATCAACATCATATTTGCACAGTCTAATCTAAAGGCCTTTGCAACGTTAAATTGTGAAGATCTTGAGTTTTCGCTGAAGAGCGTGTCCCTGGCGGCCTGACAAAGTCTGATGTTTCGCCATGACACAGAAAGCTGTTGTAAGTCAGGCATACAATGTCCGATCTGCCCCAAACTTCACATGTTTGATAAGAGTCCTGTCCTGAAGACATCTACATATGAGTTTCAGAATTAGCCATGGCAAAATTGCTCGATAGCGCCACCTTCAACATTCCAACGAAGTGCCCCTCCCGCTACGTTTCACGTACAGGTATGAAATTAGGTAGACACATATAACAGCCCAATACCTACAAAAAAGTCTCCTGGTAAGAAATCTGAAAACCAACAGGAAGTGAGATATTTTGAATGTTCTTTGCAAAATTGTTGCAAATTTTGCCATTTCCAGACGTTGTACTTTAACGAACTCCTAGAGATTTAATCAGATCAACATCATATTTGCACAGTCTAATCTAAAGGCCTTTGTGATGTTAAATTGCGAAGATCTTGAGTTTTCCCCAAAGGGCATGGCCGTGGCAGCCTGACAAATTTCGATGTTTCGAGGGCCCTTTCATCGCTGCTTGCAGCTTTAATTTAATATATGTTATTCAATATTTTAAATCAAACAGGGGTGGGTTTCCCATTCAACGATGGGAAACCGTTGTCATGACAAATCAGGTCCTTCCTCGAAATCAGGTCTCCCCAAACTGTCAGTTAAGGATTATCCTAAGTATATACAAATTATATTAATTTAAAATATGCATAGCTTACTATATAGCCTTATGCATACGAAAACACATTAGTGCATAATAAAGCCAATTTAATAATAATATATATTAAGTGAATAACTGAACGTCATTAATTTGTTTTATTTATAACGTATCTGTAACAAATTAGTCCACTGGGAGGCAAGTTGAAGAACCCATGTGCAGTCTCTTTATTCAGAATCCTTGACTTGACTTAGACTGGACCGGACTTGCCTCCCAGTGGACTTGCCTCCCAGTGGACTTATTTGTTACAGATACGTTATAAATAAAACTAATTACTGGACCGGACCAGACTGGACTGGACACATGGCAAACATGAGGGCTTAAATACACTGAGACTAATGACAAGACAAGGGACACCTGTGAACAATGATGAGACAATGAACCAATGACATGACACAACACATGAGGGCATGGGAATCACATGACAATGGAACACATGACAAAACCAGGAAGTGCATGGCAGGGAACATGACAGTGAACATGATAAACTTAGAAACGTGACAGTGAACATGGCAAACTAAAAACATGAAACATAACCAAAAACACCCTGTGACAGTATCAGAGGCGAACAGTAGTAAAGTATTTTTACTTTCTCCTCAAGTATATTTTTCAAGTAGCTATATGTACTTTATCTATGGAGCCCCGCACATGACATGCAGGAAAAAACTAGTAGGCTAAATCGTGCGCACCATTTATTAATTCGTTCCCTCGATTTATAAATCGTGTGCACGATTTACTTTTTTTTTTTGCACGACTTTTTTTTTTTTTTCTTTGGAAAACTTTTACTTCACAACATTCCAAAGCATAATATTGTACTTTTTACTGCACAACGTTTCATATTGAATATAATTTAATACTTAATTACATTAAAAATGTAGTATGATTGAGAAAATAGTTCTAGTTAAAGCTCCAGTCTCCTCCCGTTAGTGCCTCAGTGACTACTTTAAAGAGAAGCTGGCAATCTCAGCTGGCAATCACAATGTCACACCCCCGTTTTTTATAGCATAAAATAAAACTTATTTAAAGAACGAACACTTGAACTAACATCAATGTGATAAAAACACAGAAACAGAAACCACATGACAGAAACCACCTTTGGAAAAAATGTATAAGTGTAATTTGATTGTTTAGTTTGTCTCTGTCCCATTAAAATACATGGAGAGGGCGGGCTTTATGACCTATACTGCTTCCAGTCACCTGGGGGCGATCGAGACGCGTCGGCTTCAGTTTTCAGGACTCGTGTTGCAGGCTTGGACAGTAAAGGACGTTGGCTCACTACACACTGATGACTGTATTTCCGGCGACGTGATAACGTGCCCAATTTGTCACTAAACCGTATTGTCGCAAATGTGTGTTTTAATGAATCCGTTTGAGATCGAATTAATGCTAGATTTTTTTGCAAAAAATTATGGACATGGTATTTTAGGATTAATTAAAATTTTTCTCAGTTATTTTGCTTTATTTCCAGATTCAATCATAGGCTCTTTCTTAGGTACTACGTACGCACATGCGCACTCATCAAAACCGGTGCTTTTATCTCTTGACAAACGAAAAGACGTACAGTAAATGACATTTGTAGCTATATTCTAAATAAAAGATATAGATTGTACTGAATGTCAGCTTGCTTATTTTGTTCAAGATAAGGATTTATTAAGTCCACATGTCATAAAAACAAGAAACTATGCTTCTAACCACAGGTCGAGAGCTGTCGTTCCAACCAGCTTTGCGATACTGTTTGTGAATGTTTATTAGAACTATGGTTTCGGGAAAAAGACTCGTTGAACTAGGCTATGTTGATAACAACGGAACATACGACCATAGTTGGCTAACAATGCTTTTGGCAAACGCACACTTGATCATTTTATAGACCACATTTTTATATTAGGCTACTACATACTCTGTCTTATTTTTTGCATTTGCTTTTGGACTAAAATAGAGAAAGATTTCTTGCTTTTGCATTCATTACTCAAGACTGCTAAAGCATGAGGTCAGCT
Source organism: Rhinogobio ventralis (assembly GCA_039654625.1). Classification (NCBI taxonomy): domain Eukaryota; kingdom Metazoa; phylum Chordata; class Actinopteri; order Cypriniformes; family Gobionidae; genus Rhinogobio; species Rhinogobio ventralis. The sequence continues at coordinate 27,160,350 of CM077209.1, forward strand.
TTGTTTAAGAACACTTCAATCTGTCCAAACTCTCCCTTTAACCTTGATAAAGTGGGATGGGCCATGAGGAGTGTTTTAACTGATTTCCTTCCTCATCCTTTGGATTCAGTGAGGACATGTGATCTGTAATCCCATACAGAGCACTGCTCAGTATGGAGCCTCTATAGTACAACATCAAAAAAAGGGGCCAGTCAAAACAGCCACAGATGTTCATCCTACATAATTGTAGAGGGGTTTGTCAAGGGCGCAATGGTAACAGAACACAATTGTGTTCATGAAACTCTTAACTATTGAATGCTGAATCCACAATCTGTTAACCATAAGGCTTCCCCATCCCAGTTTCTGTCCAGCATGCAAACTTTCACTTGTAAATCAGATCTAGCTGTCTTTAATGCTATGTGGAAGCTTGAGGACGACATGTGCTTAATACCCGATTTTCTGGAACACTGTGAATCTTCCCATTTGGGAGCAGATAAAGCACGAAAGGAAGATCTTTGGAATTCTGTTTAGAATTCCTGTTAGATATAGTTTGAGGAACAGTACTTATCTCAGATAAGAGAATGTGCATGTGGGAGTTAAACCTCATTACCATAACCAAGGCTGTGAATATGGCATGTTACACAAATATGGCACAGAATAGGCCTTAAAATTCATTAAAATTGTTATTATTATTTTCCAACATGTTCAGTGAAAAGAGGGGTTTAGCTCAGAAAATGTTGACTGTCAATCTCAGGTAGTCAAACTATCTTTTTATGAAGTGTTTAGTCTTTTCGTTTCATTTAATTCCCCCCCCCCCCCCCCCCTTTTTTTTGTGAATGGAACAAACATGAAGAAAATTCTATAATTGTAATTGTGATATAATTTCCCATATATCAAAGAACAATAGTTGTTTGATCATTTTTCCAAAAATGAATGGTTGAGCTTGACAAATGCATTCAACACTAAAATGTGTCTACAAATTGAGAAAATGACTTAAAAGATTTTATATCCTGGTTGTCACAATTCTATGGATTTTTTTAAAGGAATTCTAGTGGGAATGTGGAAAAAACATATTGTAACAGGGTTACACACACACACATGTTGGGTTTTCATGTTTTATGGGGACTTTCCATAGACGTAATGGTTTTTATACTGTACAAACTGTACATTCTATCCCCCTACACTACCCCTACCCCTAAACCTACCCATCACAGGAAACTTTCTGCATTTTTACATGTATGAATTATAAGCTGTTTTCCTCATGGGGACCAAAAAATATCCCCACAAGGACAAGGATTTCGGATATTGCCATCTTTGTGGGGACATTTTACCAGGCCACACACACACATACACACACACACTCTCTCTCTCTCTCTCTCTCTCTCTCTCACACACACACACACACACACACACATGGGGACATACACACACGTTTTATGGGGACATTCCATAGACATAATGATTTTTATACTGTACAAACTGTATATTCTATCCCCTTACACTCACCCAACCCCTAAACCTACCCATCACAAAAAACTTTCTGCATTTTTACATTTTTAAAAAACTGATTTATTTATTTGTTGATTTATTGATCACTTAGTCGGATTTATAAGCTGTTTTCCTCATGGGGACCAAAAAATGTCCCCACAAGGACAAGGATTTTGGATTTTGCTATCCTTGTGGAGACATTTTGTCCTCATAACATAGGGTTTACCAGGACCACACACACACACAAACACACAATATACACTCACCTAAAGGATTATTAGGAACACCTGTTCAATTTCTCATGAATGCAATTATCTAATCAACCAATCACATGGCAGTTGCTTCAATGCATTTAGGGGTGTGGTCCTGGTCAAGACAATCTCCTGAACTCCAAACTGAATGTCAGAATGGGAAAGAAAGGTGATTTAAGCAATTTTGAGCGTGGCATGGTTGTTGGTGCCAGACGGGCCGGTCTGAGTATTTCACAATCTGCTCAGTTACTGGGTTTTTTTACGCACAACCATTTCTAGAGTTTACAAAGAATGGTGTGAAAAGGGAAAAACATCCAGTATGCGGCAGTCCTGTGGGCGAAAATGCCTTGTTGATGCTAGAGGTCAGAGGAGAATGGGCCGACTGATTCAAGCTGATAGAAGAGCAACTTTGACTGAAATAACCACTCGTTACAACCGAGGTATGCAGCAAAGCATTTGTGAAGCCACAACACGCACAACCTTGAGGCAGATGGGCTACAACAGCAGAAGACCCCACCGGGTACCACTCATCTCCACTACAAATAGGAAAAAGAGGCTACAATTTGCACGAGCTCACCAAAATTGGACAGTTGAAGACTGGAAAAATGCTGCCTGGTCTGATGAGTCTCGATTTCTGTTGAGACATTCAGATGGTAGAGTCAGAATCTGGCGTAAACAGAATGAGAACATGGATCCATCATGCCTTGTTACCACTGTACCACTGGGCTGGTGGTGGTGGTGTAATGGTGTGGGGGATGTTTTCTTGGCACACTTTAGGCCCCTTAGTGCCAATTGGGCATCGTTTAAATGCCACGGCCTACCTGAGCATTGTTTCTGACCATGTCCATCCCTTTATGACCACCATGTACCCATCCTCTGATGGCTACTTCCAGCAGGATAATGCACCATGTCACAAAGCTCGAATCATTTCAAATTGGTTTCTTGAACATGACAATGAGTTCACTGTACTAAAATGGCCCCCACAGTCACCAGATCTCAACCCAATAGAGCATCTTTGGGATGTGGTGGAACGGGAGCTTCGTCCCCTGGATGTGCATCCCACAAATCTCCCATCAACTGCAAGATGCTATCCTATCAATATGGGCCAACATTTCTAAAGAATGCTTTCAGCACCTTGTTGAATCAATGCCACGTAGAATTAAGGCAGTTCTGAAGGCGAAAGGGGGTCAAACACAGTATTAGTATGGTGTTCCTAATAATCCTTTAGGTGAGTGTATATAGGCTATATATATTTTTAACGACATCATAATTGAATGTAAATTAAGTTGGGACAGGCCCACCTCTCATGGCAATTCATAACTACGTTTTGGGCAAACTGATGCCTGATTTGTATGAATTTGTATGATCTTACAATCTGTTACGCCCCACTGGCAGTTCGATTTAGGGGTGGAGTTAGGGCTGGATCTTCATGCTTATGTTTTTCTAAAAATCGTATATCTTTCTGTATGAATCACATCGTACAAAGTCATGCAAAATCACCACCTCATAAAATAGTTCAGTTTTTTACATGTGATCGGGTTGGACAGTTCAAAATCAAAAGGGACTTTAATGTGTTAATAGCAATATACTTTTGAAGCCATCTTAATTGAAGTTAGATAATCATTTATTAATAAAAAAATGATGGCACATGAATTGTGCCTCTAATGCTTTGAATTTGTACCCCATTTGTAGGCAGATTACAGTACCATATAAATTCACTCAGGTCAGGTAAAACCATTATGATCCTGTCAATGAAATGCCTGTTATGTTCTGAATGAACAAAGTTCTCCAAACTCTTTCCATCAACATCGTTGTTTTCAGCGGATCAGTGTCAAGCAATGAAAAAGTACTTTTTCCTTTTGGAGAGGAGCAAGGGAATTTGACGTTTGAGCATCATAATATGTTGCCTGCAGTTTATATAAAAAGAGATATATCTATGTGTTTTTATTTTTAAGAGCATGAGTCTAGAGAACAATAGCTCTGTGAACACCCTTTAATTACTTTCAAACACGTACTTCCACACGCTGCAGGGGGAGATAACATGGGTCTGTGATAGCTCAGAGGAAAAGGAAGCTATAAGTCATTCACTGACCTTTCGTCTTACTGCTTGTAAACAAACCACTTACGGTTATACTTGAATTTCACCCCCGAATCCTCAAAGATTGAGATTTATTTGAAACAACAAACAGGATTTGGTGTAATTTAGGTCAGGTTCACCAATATATCACTACCAAGTCATAACTTCAGATCAATGCTATTTCCAGAATTTAACCCATTACATTGTTGCTGAGTGCTCTAAATGTGGAATACAAAGCAACTTTGAAGTGATGGCTGCTTGTCTTCGGCTTTGTCTGCACACAGCTGCAAGTATAGCAAACAAACATTTTCAAATGTCAGATGTTCTGGAATGCTTTATGTATTTTCCCACGGCTAACTTTTGATCTAGAAAAGCCGAGGGGGAAGTGGCTCATGTGACCAGACAGACAGGGCCACATATAGGGCTGAGAGGTACTCTGAATGGGTCACAAAAAGGAAGGTGGTGGGAGGTATATGAGCTCTGACCACAGGACGCCAAGCCCCTCACATTAGTGCTCACCTCTGAAATGTGACATAATTAACTTAATGGGTTCTCTGTGTCAAAAAATGGCTACAAATCTTATGAAAAAGGATTTGCATGCTCTTAGTTCTCAGTTAAGGAACAAAAGTACGTAAGCAGCCGACGTATACGGAAGCAGCAAAAGAACTTGTTTTGTTTTCCTGTTTTTTGATATATGGGTAGATGTCATATTATGTGAGAGATTACATGTACTTTTACATCTTTTAATCTTTTAAACAAAGCAAAACAGAACAGAAAAACAAAACAAACAAAACATAATTTTTGTTTTTTTTTCAACAAAACAAAACAGATCAAAAAGCGAAACAAACAAAACAGAATTGTTGTACTTTTAAACGAAACAGAACATAAAAAAACAAAACAAGAAAATAATTTAATAATAATAAACTTTTAAACAAAAACAAAACAAACAAAGCATTGATTTTTTTTTGTACTTTTAAACAAAACAAAACAGAAAAAAAACTAAACAAAAACCAAAAACAGAACAGAACAGAAAAAAAAACATAGAATTTTTGTACTTTTAAACAAAACAAAACAGAAAAAACAGAACAGAAAAACAAACAAACAAAAACATAGAAATGTTGTACTTTTCAACAAAACAAAACAAACAAAACTGAATTTTTGTACGTTTAAACAAAACAAAAAACAAAAAACAAAACCAGAACAGAAAAAACCCAAATAAACAAAACAGAATTTTTGTGTTTTTCACCAAAACAAAACAGTTTTTTGTTTTTACTTTTCAACAAAACAGAACAAGAAAATAAATAAATACAACATGAAAGTTTTGTACTTTTTAAACAAAACAGAACAAGACAAAAACATTAATAAATCAATTATTTGTCACACTGCCAGACTATTTAAAATGAAATAGTAAAGGCTTAAAGGAAGAAACTTATGATAACCTTGATTATTTATAATTCCTTATTTACCGTATCTTTATCTTTATAGTTGTGGTGTGGCCTATGCAATTCTTTTTGTATTTAAAATTATTTTTAGAACAATATCTTTGTCCTTGTCATCCTTGGTGTGAACGGGCAATGGTCTCTTTAAGAAATGCTTTGAATTAACCATGAAATGATGAAGGAAAACAATCACTTGAGTCACTTATTGCCTCATACATTGCACAGCTCTTGACACAATCACAATAGTAACAAAGTTCAAGTATAACACAATAAATTCCAGTTTAAAATGTCATCCTCTGCGTTTACTTTGTGATTTCATTTTGAATACTTGAACCCCTCGTGATTCTTTGCTTCAAGCTGTGCAGGTAGGCCTATATGATTGTATCAACAGCAGACAGACACACTCACACACCTCGCTCGTAATCCACTGCCGGTGGCAGGTTCCATACAGGTCAACGTTTGCTAGACACAGCTTTTATTTGCCCCTGATTATTTCTATGCAAGTCACCTCACATCCTGTCAGGGGTGATCATCCTCACATGGGTTGATTATGTTCCGCCTGGGGGCCTCTATTCAGGGCCCAGCACAGTCACTAGGCCGGCCAGACCTTACTCACAGGCCCAGGGCAGCCTTGTCAGCAAATACACCACCAAGAGAGAATGAGAGCAGCACAGAGACATAAATACATCACAGTCTTTTAACAGCTGGCCACCACAGCATCCAGGGACAAAACAGTGTTGTTTCCGGCAGACAGTTTTTGAAGCCGTCTACATTTGACCCTTTTGCATTGACATACGGATGTCTAAATAAGCACAATTAATCTCAGCGAGTCAGTACATCTGCTAACTGCAGAAACTCAATTTAGGTCTGCTCACAGGTAGAGTTCACAATTAATCCCCCTCTGTCTTTCTCGCTCCCCTTTTTAAAATAAAATAACTTTTTAAGTTTGAAAATCTGTGCAATTACATATATTTTGGTCTCTAATTGATGATACAGAACTCAATTTAAATTTATTGAGAATTGACCAGTTCACTTCCATAACTGCAAAATCATATGAATGACATTGTCGCCACCTAGTGATGAGTCTAGACAAGTTTCACTTCTAAATGAGGACTTATCAAGAAAATTTTAATTTGTATGAATGTATAAACGAAATTGTCATTTTAAGGTTCTGTTTTTTTGGTCAGTCGGTGTGACTAATTATTTTATAAAAATACAGACATTCCAAATATTCTAAATTAATATGAGGACACTGCATGGATAATAACTGTATAATAATTAGCAACATTTTATTTAAAATAGTTTTTGAGTACAGTGAGTGTTAAAAATACCAAACGTACAAATAAATAATAATTTTAATAATTTATACTTGTCTTGCCACTGTATTAATTTTCTAATTTTCCAAAATTAGATGAAAATAAAAAATAATAATGAAAATAAAAATAATACAAAAGGAAGTTTCGCATCAGACCTGTACATGCACATTTGGGTTTGAATGTGTATCGTCAAGGATTTTATTGTACAATTATAGTCATGGGTTCAATTCCCAAGGAATGCATAAACTGATAAAATGTATAACTTTACAATGTAAGTCGCTTTAGATAAGCGTCAGCAAAATGCATAAATATAAATAATTATTTTAATATAAATATATATTTAAAATATTGTAATAATCAGTTTAAAATGATATCATCATTATATTAATATTTTACATTTTTCAGATTAATCATGACTGTCTGATTAACCATGCCTGAATCTCAATGTGCATAAATAGTATGTGACATTAGAAATATTCAATACTATTTGGGGCGGATAGGTGGATAGTATGCACATGCAGGGAATGACTGGTTGTGTTCGAAATGGCATCATACTCCTACTATTTCTGCAGTATCCAATATGTATACTGTGTGTAGTATGCACATTTTCTGTATGCATGGAATACCATGACCTACTATATTTGCCAGCGTCTACTAAATACACCTCAAGAACACTGAAACCAGTATGGAAGCTGTGTTTGGAATGGCATACTACCATACAACTCCTACTATATTGCAGTATGCAATGTGTATACTGTGAATATGTGAATTTTCTGTATGCATGGAATCCACGGCTTACCTACTACATTTGCTAAAATCTGATGTATGCATCTGAGGACACTGCATGGGATACTGTTTCGTTGTTTAGAAGTACGATCAATTGAACCCTTTTGTAAATTAATTAAGATATTGTAAATTAAGAGCTTTTAGAACCATTATGTTCAATATAAACAAATCTTTCAAAAAAAATGTTTGTTCTCTATTTTGTGTCCCAAAATAAACAATAGTAATGGTTTATGATCCATGGCCATAAGTTTTAAGGAGCACAGATATTGGCTTATGTTGTAATGATACGATTGCATTGATATAATGATGAATATAATATATAAGAATATATTAATATATATATAAAAGAATATAATGATTCCAGTGACAATTACAGGTCTCGTAATGATGACCAATCTGTTTTCGGAAAACGTGCGCTTCATAGTTATGTATCTGCTTTATCTAAAACTTCAAATTATAATTCCGATGCTTGCCAAGTTGTGTTAGTTATATTAAATATTCTCAATTGACAAATAAAACCATATTTTAGCATATGATATCAATTTATAGCCTATTTACCTAATGGCATAATCTAAAATTATTTTCTAAGATAATTATTTAGGATGCTTTGGAAAAAATAATTATTCCATACACAGTAAAGTGTCAGGTGTTCCTGTAAGGATCTATATTGTTAACTGAACTGAACCCTTAAAATTAGTTAATAATGTATTCAATTTGATTCAAACATGATAGGCTAATTATATTTTGAACTTGAGTCAAACCAGTTAATTTACGTTACCGCATTAAGCACATTTATATGTAAAAAAAATTTCAGTGTACACTTTTGTTGTTGAGCAAAATAAAATCTAATCGACTGATTTTAAGTGAAAAACTATTTAATTTCAGATAATCAACTTGACTTTACACCAACAAACATAATTTGTATGGGTTAGATCAAGGCCGTTGGTGAGGACAGTTGAAAGGAAGGACATTTTCACTCCGTTTTCCAGATAAAAAAGAATGGTTAGCACCTGGACAACTGTGCTGAATTAATGTTCAATGTTTGTCATGTGACAACACTGTAGCATACTACTCTGATGTAAGCAATTTCGAACACAGCCACTTTCTCTACGTCCTAATGGTCTTTGCAGCCTGCACCACTATTGAATACCACAGGGGTGCACACACAGTTGATACAGTTTAATTTTGAGTTACTTGCACAGTTTGTGTCTTTTGTAGCAGACACGTCTTTAGCTATGATAAATGTAATTATAGAAACTGTCTTAGGCAGTTGAAGCGAAAAACACCGACTACAAATGTATTAGCATAGTGGTATATTCCGGCTTGAATGAGCAGTTGTCATGGCCGCTACCTGAGCAGATTAGCCTCTTTAGTGAATGGAAATCTAAATAAGCTTATTAAAAGGATTCAACATGACAGCGGATATTGCGGAAGAAACGGCCAAAAACGGTCAGAAATCCGATAACGGTGACAACATGACAACGACTGAATACTGCGCGCAACTGCAGCAGTGGATGTGGCGCTATTACTGTGGCTATGCGAGCTGGCAGAGCTGGGTGTTGATGTCCGCGCCGCTGTTTCCTCCGCCTCAGTTCGGTTGCCAGGCACCCGGCAGCACCACAGCTGCATATGCCGCGACGCCCGCTGACATCGCCGCCTGGTATAACCAGACGAGCCCACCGTCCAGCCGTCCAGCAGCTATTGCCACATCCAGCACTGCTGACAGAAGACCAGTACAGCCTGCAGGTAGCTGTAGCTGTCAACCCAGTGCTCTGAGGAGACGGAGGAATTAGTTGCATCATTAAACACACGCTATCTTAGGTTAATAAAGGTTAAAAAATGAACTAAATTTCAATTTCCATTTTATTTACCTTTAGTATATATCCATAATCCACACAGCTGTGTGTACGTTTAGTATCCCATTTCCATATTATTTTAAGTAGCCTACATTAAAGGTGTCTTTACACACAGCCAAGTTAAGACTGCACTGTGCCTACTCAAAATTAAGTGTAAAGACATAATGCTGTATAAAAACCAGAATAAATTATGCCTGCTCTGATCTACCTCAGCCCCTAGTAACAAAGTATTCAGTTGAAATTGCTGTGTAGTGTAAATGGATTTATGCCACCTCTGAGCAGCATTAAACCGTATGTGTAAAGCCACTTATGAAGTGCTTCTGTGCAACCTTTTCACAAAGGTGTATGCCGTGGGGTACAAAAGTCTTACACCACATAAAAATTAAACAAATGCACAGCACCTATAGCACCAACCATAGTGTACATGTCACATATTATATGTTAGTGAAAGAATTAAACAAACTGCCTTGAGAATACACACTTTGTCAAATTTGATGTGAAAATCATATTATTTGATAAATGTATGTCTGCTTATGATTGCACTCTCTGTCCTAACATCATCTTTTTTTTCTTTCAGGTAGAGAGTACACCATCCCCTCCCCTCTACGTAGATTTCTGGCTGAAACTGTGGATTTCTTCCTTCTCTTCTGTGTAAAGGCAACCATAGTGTTGTGGATCATGCATCTCAGTGGAATGAAGTGAGTTGAGAAGTTGTTCAAAATGCTGTCAGAATGATTTCCTTCTGGAATCATTCTTACACTGAACAGTTATAGATGTAGTTGTATTTCTAAAATAGTAGTACATCAATATATATATACACTGCCCAGCCAAAAAAGTCACTGTTTGGATTTAAATAGGCAAATGCTTAAGAATCTATGATTGGATCATTATTGCATTGCATTATTGACAAAAACTGGTGCACCTCTTGATGGAAATAACATCACAGCATGTATCAATTTTTGCTCAAGATCTTGTATTGACAATGCCAGATTCAAGCACTCTATCTATTCCAGCACGTCTGGACTCAGAGGTGCTGATTCATGTGTGAAAATGTGATTCATGTGATTCTTCATGCTCCCTCTCGACCACAACTTCAACTTCTTTCACAACTTGAGCCTGATGAATCTTGACATTGTCATCCTGGAATATGGCCACGATGTGTCTACATGGTTGCTTAAGAAATGGAAAGTTACACACTGCATCAGTTAAGGTTAGAAGAACTGTTGCCAAACAACATGCTAGAAACATAATAATCACTGCAATAATGATCCAATCACTGACTAAATCCAAACAGCTTTTTTTGTCCAAAATTATTGGAACACCTGACAGATCTGAAAATATTGACCTTTTTTGCCTCCAAAACATTATGTTCATGAAACATGCAGATGGTTGCTCCATTAAATATCAGATGAAGTGAGTCGTACTGTTTTTATCCACTTTTAACTTTAAAGGGGTCATGAACTGCGTTTTTTTTTATTGTTTTATGATGTTTCCTGGGGTGCACTTATAATGTTAGAATGCTTTTTACATCAAAAATGTTCATAATTTATAAATAAAAGGCATTTTTCCTACCCTGATTTTAGCCTTCTGCTCTGAACGCTCCGTTTTAAGGGGTGTGTCCGCTGGGAGACTTCAGTGTAAACACCCACTGCTGTGATTGGCTAACGTATTTGCATTTTAAATAGTATTACTCCCTCTTATAGCTCGTTTTTACAATTACAGCTCTCATGGTTAACTAATCGTGAAAAGTGTTGCATTACATTTAGATCTATGGAATTATATTTAGATCTATGGCATTATATTAAGATTGTGGCATGAAAGGTTGCAGTGATGATCATTGTAGCCGATCACACACATGCTGAGCGCATGAAAGCAGCGATCTCGTCATTGCAACTCAGTTTCTGTACACTAACGAATGCTTTCATCTTCACTAACAGTGCAAACGTGATATAGTTAAGAGATTCGTTGAATAAAACGGGAGTCACTGATAAACTCTCTGTTTGACTGACAGCTGCAGCTCGTGCTGCTCAAACGATTGCAAAGGGAGCTTTCTTTGATCGCTTTCTTAATAGAATTTAATCACTGTTAAATAACAGATTATTTCCATCCTCCTAAGAGAAACAACGCAAGTTGATGTTTAGTCACTGGTCTGATTTACTGACAAAGAACATCTGACTACATGAATCATCACATTTCAGATCAAGCATTAGAATGTTACTTACATGTTGCATTACTGTTGAACCCAGTCACTGCACAATATTTTGTAATCCTCAACGGCATGTTTATTGCTTTGTAGCTCGATGGTTTAACATTAGGCCTATGCGCGAATCGTTGGGCAGGGCTAAACAGGCAGTGATGAAGTAGGCGTGGATATTCTTCTGCTGAGGTGGTGCTTGCCTCCCTTTGACGTCATAGATCCCCACTTTGAAAAACCTGTCGTTTGCTGGGCCTGGTGTCTATAAAAGCTTTTCTTTGACTAACAAGGAAGTTTTCAGCTCTGAAACTTACAGGATATTCTTATATTACCATGACCTTTTATATATCAAAAGCTCAAGGGAAAGTTGATTTCTCAATTCATCACCCCTTTAATATTTGGTATGTCCACCTTTTGCAGCAATTACAGAAGCACATCTCTCTGGCATAGTGTCAATATATTTCCTCTGAGAACTTCAACACTAATGTTATCCAATGCCTTCAGCAACTGAAGCCAAAGGTTTTCTTTTGAATGTACAATAGATCTGTCCACTTTATTTTCCAACTCACCCAAAATGTGCTCGATGGGGTTTAGGTCCGGACTTTGAGGGGGCCAGTCCATCATTTTCAATGTTCCCGCAGATTCCTTCTGTCGCAGGTAGTTCGGCAATAGTTAGAAGAACGTTTCGGGTCATTATAAATAAATTCAGACCCAATAAGATGACTCCCAGATTTTAAGTGTTCTAATAATTTTGGCCACCACTGTGTATATACACTCACCTAAAGGATTATTAGGAACACCTGTTCAATTTCTCATTAATGCAATTATATAATCAACCAATCACATGGCAGTTGCTTCAATGCATTTAGGGGTGTGGTCCTGGTCAAGACAGTGTCCTGAACTCCAAACTGAATGTCAGAACGGGAAAGAAAGGTGATTTAAGCAATTTTGAGCGTGGCATGGTTGTTGGTGCCAGACGGGCCGGTCTGAGTATTTCACAATCTGCTCAGTTACTGGGATTTTCACGCACAACCATTTCTAGAGTTTACAAAGAATGGTGTGAAAAGGGAAAAACATCCAGTATACGGCAGTCCTGTGGGCGAAAATGCCTTGTTGATGCTAGAGGTCAGAGGAGAATGGGCAGACTGATTTAAGCTGATAGAAGAGCAACTTTGACTGAAATAACCACTCGTTACAACCGAGGTATGCAGCAAAGCATTTGTGAAGCCACAACACGCACAACCTTGAGGCGGATGGGCTACAACAGCAGAAGACCCCACCGGGTACCACTCATCTCCACTACAAATAGGAAAAAGAGGCTACAATTTGCACGAGCTCATCAAAATTGGACAGTTGAAGACTGGAAAAATGTTGCCTGGTCTGATGAGTCTCGATTTCTGTTGAGACATTCAGATGGTAGAGTCAGAATTTGGCGTAAACAGAATGAGAACATGGATCCATCATGCCTTGTTGCCACTGTGCTAGGCTGGTGGTGGTGGTGTAATGGTGTGGGGGATGTTTTCTTGGCACACTTTAGGCCCCTTAGTGCCAATTGGGCATCGTTGAAATGCCACGGCCTACCTGAGCATTGTTTCTGACCATGTCCATCCCTTTATGACCACCATGTACCCATCCTCTGATGGCTACTTCCAGCAGGATAATGCACCATGTCACAAAGCTCGAATCATTTCAAATTGGTTTCTTGAACATGACAATGAGTTCACTGTACTAAAATGGCCCCCACAGTCACCAGATCTCAACCCAATAGAGCATCTTTGGGATGTGGTGGAACGGGAGCTTCGTGCCCTGGATGTGCATCCCACAAATCTCCATCAACTGCAAGATGCTATCCTATCAATATGGGCCAACATTTCTAAAGAATGCTTTCAGCACCTTGTTGAATCAATGCCACGTAGAATTAAGGCAGTTCTGAAGGCGAAAGGGGGTCAAACACAGTATTAGTATGGTGTTCCTAATAATCCTTTAGGTGAGTGTATATATATTTATATACAATATATACACGCACTACTTAAAAGTTTGGTGTCAGTAAGATTTCTTAAAGAAAAAATTAATACTTTTATTCAGCAAGGATACATTAAATGGATCAAAAGTGACAGTAAAGACATTTACATGTTCATATGTCTTTGATCTTCTGAACAGAGATATTTCCAAATTCATGATGCAGTTTATTGTGGAAGAGATTGATGAGACGACATCATTGGAGGATCTGCAGAAGATGATGGTCGTGGCTTTAGCATACAGAGTCCTAGTGTGCGTCTATGAAGTGAGTCTCCTCAAGCTTCTGGCATCATTTATCTCCATTTTACAAGCCTTGTCTTGTTTTTGTTTTTTTCCAGAAAGTTAAATGATTATTAATTACATCCTTATTATCTTGTCAGTTAGTAACAATATCTGGTGCCAAGCCTCTGTAGTCTAGAATTGATTTGAATGAGTTTGTGGTTTTGAACAGCTCACATGTTCCTTCAGTCTGTGTTCTGTCTTTATCTGCAGATCATCTGTATTTGGGGAGCTGGAGGTGCCACTCCGGGAAAGTTCCTGCTGGGTCTTCGAGTCGTCACATGTGACACAACAGTCCTAGTGCAGCCGAATCGGGTTTTGGTGGTACCGGCATCCAATGTCAGCTTATCTGCGTGAGTTATGCATGTATTTATAATGCATGGGCAGACAAACTTACGCACACACATATACAATATATATATACATGGGTGACATTTGACTCTCGAGTTAGAGGGGGCAAGATTTTTTTGTAGGCCTACCTGCATCAGCAAAGTATTCACAGAAATTAAAGGTGCACAATGTAACTTTTCCGTCCGCTAGAGGTCGCCTAATCAAAACAAAGGCGTAGTTTGATGACGCCAAGTTTGAGCGCAGAATCTTGGGACATGCGGTCTTCACCTCACAGCCGGTGGAAAAGAATCGGGATAGGACTCGGGCAGAAATCATGTTCATGGATGTGATTATTAACGTTACTGTAGTATGAAGCAGAGCAGGACCGAGTGTTGTGGGAGCTGAGCAAAGCCGATGGGGCGATTGCGCAACACACGCCTCCCGAGCAGCGGGACTTTTATTATGCCACAGTCGCCGGCGCCATTTCCGCTTTTCTGGTCATGAGTATGAGATAACGCAGCTCTGTTTATCATATTAGATATATTTGAGTGTGTTGAAAATGATGTTATGACGTTACTCTGTGCGCTCACTCTGTGGCTGCTATGACACTTGTTGCACACTGCAGTAAGAGTAAAGCGTTTCTGCAAAATAAAACCGGAAACCGAGGGTAATGCAGATATATCGCAATTGACAGGCGACTCCCTCACACGTCCCGGTTCCTTGGTTAAAATAGCAATTTTCTCACGATTTACAAATAGTTGAAAACATTTGGGATATTTAAGTACTCAACTGAACAAAATATATAACACTGGCCTAGTGGTTTTTGAATATTTTACTGCAAAAATGTTACATAGTGCAGCTTTAAGCAAACTAGTTTAATTTAGCTTAATCCTTGTTTATTTGCCGTCTATTTATTTAAATAATTAATAATTTAGTAATTATTTTATTTAATAATTTATCATACTTAATTTTGTTATCACAGGAAATTATGCGCTCAAATCATTGTTTGTCTATCATGTTGATTGAGTATAAAGAAAAATGCCACATCGCAATATTGAAAATATTTGCATCTTAAACCATGAGGGCGGGCCAGTGGATATTATATCACAATGTGCAAATTTTGCGCGAGAGTTATGCCGGTGAAGAAGTCTCAATCCAATCGAGCATCTGTGGGATGTGCTGAACAAACAAGTCTGATCCATGGAGGCTCCACCTCTCAAGTGGAGTCCATGCATCAAAAGGGGGACCAACACAATATTAGGAAGGTGGTCATAATGTTATGGCTGATCGGTGTATATATATATATAATGTATGTATGTATATATAGCATAATAATGTATTAAAAGAATTTTCATTTTCATGTTTTTTCATTTTGCAGGTCCACAGTACGGGCCTTAAACAAAAACTTCTCCATCGCCTTCCTGTTCCCTATCTTTATCACGCTACTCTTTTTCCAACACAACAGAACTGTTTATGACGTTGTGGCTGGAACCATCGTGGTTCGGAGGAGAAGAGCCAGATGACCCGACTGTTTGTGTCAAAGTCATGTAAAAACGGCCCCTGTCAAACATCAAGCGCTTACAGATGTTCTCAGTATTTTATTTTAATATATCAGCATAGTATGTACTTCAGATTTGCACTAATGATCCCTGTATCAATGTCTGATCACATTGCTATTGTTTACAACACTGAGAAATATCTGCTTTCTTAGAGAAGTTACTGAGCTTGTAACACACAGTATTTCATGTTGAAGAATGATGAGTGATATTAAGCTCTAGACACATGTTTTATGTAGACATGCTTGGAAATTTTATCCGAGTGGAATGTTTCACTCTAAACACCAGGTTTTCATAACTTCTTCCCAGATTCAAGCTTTATGGCCCAGACGAGTCTGTTATTAATCTTACCAAAGGCAGGGAATTGAGCTCGCATTCATCACGTATCCTTCCACACATGCTTGCAGCCGTCCGGAATGTTCCATTCCTGTTGTAAATTCAGTCGGTGGCTCATATGCCTCACTACATTTCTCAGGGTTTCTTAAAAACCTGTATTATGTTTCATGTGTTTCAGTTATGATCTTTGATTTGTAAAGCATTTATTATTTAATTTTAAAATTCACATTATCTGCCCTACAGTATTCGGCATGGCAAACACATCAGCTGTTTTGATTTTTCACTGTGCATGGTTCATAAAAATATATTAAAATCCTTGAAGACAATATTCTCTGGGATACATTATCTTTCTTATGTCATGGTATCATTGAGATACTAATATAATTTTTAATCTTTTTTTTTTCTTTTTCTTTTTCTTTTTTTTTTTACATTTTCCATTTTCATTGAAATTTTAGTTAAACTTTTAGTAATTTTGTTATGTTTTGTCTTTTATTTGTTGCTGATTTTTTTGTTGTTGAAAATATGTCTATAGTTTTTATACATTTTTATTTCAGTTTTAGTTATTTAGTACATAAAGTTGAAATTGAAATATTAAATGAAAATGAGAAATGTTGGGAACTAGCTGAAATAAAATAAGTTTAAGCTTTTTATATTTTTATTTCAGGTAACGAAAAGGTTTTTTAATGGTTTAAGTTAACCATAATAACTGTAGTCATACCATATCAGTACAAGGTTGAGAATGATGAAATTGATTAAAACAAACAATGCTTCTTGATAACCACTAGGTGGTAATATTTGTTCATAAACACAGGCCGAAACCCTAATTTGACAATCATAGTGGTGAGTTCTTTGAAATGCAAAGCAAATGTCCTTTGGCTTTGTTCAATTACACGGTCACATTCCATAGATAGTGGCAGTCCACATTCTCACAAGCAGAAAATGTTTCCTGATGATCACATGCCAATCAGGCAAAGAAAAAACTGAAATGGCATTGTTCTGGTAAGAATGACTCACCGATGATTTAAATAAGATCTTTGAAATACATATTTCATCCATAACCATAAGGCCTGTTTTGTTTTTCTTTCTGTTTGCCCTTTCTGGTCTCCCAGGAGGTCTTGGAGTTCCAGGGGCAATTCCTCATAATTGAAACCTTGTGGACCAAATGAAGAAAACAGACAAACACGGGTTGTCTTAGGACAAATGTGCACACCAACATGCACTCACAAACACTTACAGTGTCTGATAAAGCAAGGTTTTGAACAAACATCACAAGACGACACATCTGATAGTGAATTTGTAGTCTTGCATTTGTAGTTTCTTTTTATATGCACTAATGGCACTTAAAAGGTCCTCAGTGATTTTTTCCTCATCAAAAAGAAGTGATAAATGTTTAAAGTACAGTCACATGAGATGTACTCCAGTCATACATCAATAACCTAATAAAAGCTGTTTAATTTGACATGGAGAAGGTAATCTCATAGAGGCAGCCATTTTGAGATCACATGACCAGTTGAATACTACTCAAGGCTAACCGCTTATCGCGCTTAAATAGAATAACTAATCTCAAACTTTTGCTGTGATTAGTTTTTACTTAATCCAAACCACTAGATGTCAGTATAAATCTAAGACTTGGCAATTGCAACATGACGAAGACTGCGTCCGAAATAGCGTACTATCTGGAGTAGGTAGGCTACTAACCCTCATCCTTCCCTCGCACTTTGTAACAAATCCTTCCCTCGCTGGTAAAAATAACCCGAAGCCCTAAATTATACTTTTTTTTTTTTTTTGTCCAGAAAGCTTTTTTAATTTCATTTTTATAATTTTGTTCTATTTTTAAATGCAGTTTTTGGGAGATTTTTAAATGACTAGATTTTATCAATAAATAATACATAAATAGTAATTTAAGCACATTCTTCACATTCTTTCAACTTAAATTCAAAATAACACTTTCATGCATAACCATCACCTCAAAATATCTTACACTGGGTGTCTTTGCCGACCTCTTGTGGAAAATAATAATATAATATAATAATATATTTCATGACTTTTGCCACTAGATGGCCTTACAACTCTATATGAGCTGTTCTGCTGGGTCCTAAAGTCAGTTTCGTGTCAGAATGCGTGTTCAGATGTAGACATTATAAAAAAATATTTTTGTTAAGTTTTAGCATTTTTTGTTTGAATTTTGAGAATTTTTTGATTTTTCAAAATCACCTGAGGGAAGGATGAGGGTTAAATAAGTAATTACTTCATGACCGCTAAACAAGTAATTTCTATATAGTATGAATGTGCGTACAATGAATGTATTCTGGACATACTAAATTCGCCATGTTGTCAATATCATGTGACCTACCAGTGTCAGTTGCATCACTAAAGTGTTAAAAGCGTCCATCGTATGGACACTTCGGAATCTCGCTGGAAGTAGTAGGTCATCCGGATGCTTACTCTTTTATGAGTACTTTGAATTCGGACATAGTTCTTGTCACATACTGTTTTTAACCTAGCCTACTATAGGGAAGTATGCGATTTCTGATGCATCCTATAAGTGCATCTTTAACATTGAAACTATGCCTATATAACTATAGTAGGCAAAAAAAAAGTATGTGACAAAAGAATGTCTGAATTCACAGTACTCATAAAAGAGTAGGCAAGTCCCCCGGATGACCTACTTGTTCTGAAGTGTGCATACCATGGACACTCTACTATCCCATGAGGCCATGGGAGAAGATTTGTGAATGGCAATTAAGCAACGGTAGGTCACATGATAATGACAACATGGCGAATGTAGTACGTCCAGATTACGTTCACACTATATTGAACATACATTTTTAGCTGTCGTGAAGTAATTACTTATTAAAAATAAGTACCTACTCAAGAGTATGTGATTTCGGTCGCAGCTTAAGTGTGCCTCATAGGCACACACAGCTTGGTTTTACATACATTTCCAGTTAAAAATAACTTAACATTGTTTTATTCTCACTTTCAAACAAACTTAAAGGAACACGCCGACTTTTTGGGACTTTAGCTTATTCACTGTATCCCCCAGAGTTAGATAAGTCCATACATACCATTTTTATCTCCGTGCGTGCCATAACTGTGTCTGATGCACCCACTGCTAGCCTAGCTTAGCACAAAGACTGGAAGTAAACGGCTCCATCTCAATAAATGACAAAATAACACCAACATTTTCTTATTTACATGTTGTGATGTGTATAGTTACAAGACCGACAGAAAATGAAAAGTTGCAATTTTCTAGACCAATATGGCTAGGGACTATACTCTCATTCCTGTGTAATAATCCAGGAACTTTGCTGCCGTACCATGGGTGCAGCAAGCGCAATGATATTACGCAGCGCCTGAAAATAGTCCCCAGCACGCTCTCTGTGCAAGCAGGTTGTCACGTTGGTTATGCTGACAGAAATTAGCCTATTTTCAGGCGCTGCATAATATCATTGCGCCTGCTGCACCCATGGTACCCATCCAGTTCCTTGATTATTATGCAGGAATGAGAGTATAGTCCCTAGCCATATATCGGTCTAGAAAATTGCAACTTTTAATTTTCCGTCGGTCTTAGTACACGATGTAACTATACACATCACAACATGTAAATAGGAAAATGTTGGCGTTATTTTGTCACTTATTGAGCAGTAGGCTAGATGGAGCCGTTTACTTCCAGTCTTTGTGCTAAGCTAGGCTAGCGGTGGTTATCAGACAGAGTTATGGCACGCACAGAGATAAAAATGGTATGTATGGACTTATCTAACTCTGGGGATATGGTGAATAAGCTAAAGTCTCAAAAAGTAGGCTTGTTCCTTTAAATTTCATTGAAAGCATGTAGTATTCAGTTTATTTATTTATTTCCATTTTAGAGTCTCACTCTCTTTTTGTGTGGTCTGCCAGTTTGCCTCAGAGACAATGTATCTTTACTCACCCATAGCCCCACCAATGTCTGCCCATCATTTCTAATATGAATTTTACTGGGTTGCACATCTGGTTTGGCTGGCCAGCAGTGCTTGACAAGGCCACTGGGTTCACAGCTGCTGGCTCTTCCCACATCCTCTTCATCCGGGATTCTGGTAAAGCCGTCCCCATGGATAATACTTCACCCTGTTGAGAGGACTAATTGGCAGGCTCAAGACAACTTGATATGGTTGTTTTGTTTGCCACTGAGCCGCAGTGCAGCCCAACCTGGAACTGACAGCTTGTTCAAATTATTAGCTGCATTAGTCTTGATTTCCAATGTGAAAAAAGACATTACATTTGATAATATTGTGCCACAGGAGCATCATCTGAGTGGTTAAAGTGTTGGACTTTAACCAGTGGCATTTCCCATGCAGATTTGAATCTTGCTTGTAACATATGGCATGCTAAAAAGCTCATAAACTAATTTCTCAGTGATAATAATGTTAGAGTCACATCATCATATGATTCTTGTAAAGAGTTTGTTTTTGTGCCAATGTTACCAATCATGAGTGTGTTTTGGTTTTCCATGATTCTTCAGCTGTAATTATATCCTAATGATAAAAAAAACATCATAGGTTCTGGTGAGTTTTATTATTATTTATTATTATACACTACTATTTAAAAGTTCAAGTTCAGAAATCATTCTAACATGCTGATTACGGGCTCTAGAAACATTCCTTATTATTATCAATGTTGAAAATTTAATATTTTTGTGGAAAACATGAAACATCAAAAGAACAGCATTTGAAATATTATAAATGTTATTACTGTCATTTTTGAACAATTTAATGCATGAATACATTTATTTTTTTGAAAATATCTTACTGACCCCAAGCTTTGAACAGATATTTTTAGATTTGTTTTTTTAGATAATTTGCTTTATAATAATTAGGCCCTTAATAACACCAGAAGAAAGTACTATTGCATTTTGGTGACAAAAAAAAATCTGAAAATCAGTTTTAAAATCTAATCTGAATGACTTATTAGTCAATATTTCTAATAAATATGACACATCATTTTGGTATCCGATAGTGTTCTGTCTGTATGAGTGTACACATTTTGTGAGAAAAAGGACAAAGCAGAAGAGGCACACAAACAAAGGGGAAGGTCTCTGAACATGTTGAAAAGAATCATCCAAAATAATTCCGACATAAACTTTTATTATTCAATTAGTCTTGCGTTCTGTTTTTTCCCAGTACTTAAGAATCAGTGTTTTTGGATGTGAACCACTACCTGTGAAACAAAATTCACTCTGCACTTTTATCTCTAGTACACCTGAAAACAAGGCCTCATTAAAATGACTCTTTTTGTGTGTTGTGTGCTGCTCACTGTGAGTCAGGAGAGACAAGGTGACTAATTAGGGAACCTCACAGCGAGAGGAGCTGGTGAGGATGCTTGTGACAATAACAAGCCCTGTCGACAGGAAGGAACTCTCCTGAGCTGATCCCACAGCGATCCACAGCACTGAAATCAGAGCGGAGTATTAATGCCTCGACTTAATGAGGCCTGTTTGGAGAGTAATACAGAGCAACAACCTCTGTTTACACAGGTTACATTTGGCTGACCTATTTTTTTCTGATGCAAAAAGTACAGGACTGGTTTTAATATCAATGTCATTGCACTCCTGCCAAAACAGAACAAGGTAAAATTCAAATTAATATAGTGTTTTTTGCATAAAGATTCTTTTTTTTCTGTTGCATGGAAGTGTATTTGTGATATGTACAGTATGTGCATATATAAATATATATATATATATATATATACACCGATCAGGCATAACATTATGACATTATGACAGGGGAAGTGAGCGTAAGGATTTGAGCGAGTTTGACAAGGGCCAAAGCATCTCCTGGGTCAGAGTATCTCCAAAACTGCAGCTCTTGTGGGGTGTTTCCGGTCTGCAGTGGTCAGTATCTATCAAAATTGCTCATGAACTTAATACTGGTTCTGATTGAAAGGTGTCAGAATACACAGCGCATCACAGTTTGTTGCATATGGGGCTGCGTGTGTGTCACTTACCTGGGGAACACATGGCACCAGGATGCACTATGGGAAGAAGGCAAGGATAATGCGCCCTGCCACAAAGCAAAAATGGTTCAGGAATGGTTTGAGGAGCACAACAAGTTTGAGGTGTTGACTTGGCCTCCAAATTCCCCAGATCTCAATCCAATCGAGCATCTGTGGGATGAGCTGAACAAACAAGTCCGATCCATTTAGGCCCCACCTCGCAACTTACAGGACTTAAAGGATCTGCTGCTAACATCTTGGTGCCAGATGCCACAGCACACCTTCAGGGGTCTAGTGGAGTCCATGCCTCGACGGGTCAGGGCTGTTTTGGCAGCAAAAGGGGGACCAACACAATATAGGAATATTATTGCCTGATTATAAAGTAGCCTTTCAGTATACAAATAAGTCATGTTTTACTCCTTACAATGTTATTTAGACCTACAAGGTATAAAGCGGTCTACATATTTCAAAAGTCATGACCTAGGTCTAAATCTTTTGTCTTTGTCAAGCCAATGAAATTGCAATGCATAAATTTTACTTTTATTTGGCCACAGATATGTCATAGCAGTGATCTTCGGGATTCTTTGAAGAATATAAAGTATTCAAAAGAACAGCATTTATTTGAAATTGAAAGAAATGTCCTTGTTGCATAAAAGTACTAATTTTTCTCTCAAAAACTTAATGACCCCAACTTTTGAATGGTACATACATAAACATATATTGGGTTAATTGCAATTGTTAGAAATGGTGCACTGAAACAGAACACATTGAAATGCATTTTGAAACAGTACCAAGCAATCTGGTTCATTCTGATTCACCAACCACTGGTTACTGCCAACCAACCAATGACTGATCAATATACAACAAACACAGTTGCATAAAAAGCTTCCTCTGGTATCAGAACTGTGGTGTAACAGCAAGTCTGATGATTGAACTACACAGCATAGTCATTTTGGGGATAATCCATGGATTTTTTACTTCCTTTCAGAATGGAAAAATGTGTCCCTGTCTTCTCTGCTCTGTGTAGACTAGAGAGTCTTTAAATAGCCTCCATTAATCCTTATGCATTTATAATCACTAGCTCTCTGCCATTTTTATCACTCTAAGAGCTGAAATCACCAATGAAGCCAAAGTCATATATTACAAGCAGCCCATCTTGCAGATCCCTGTACTCCCCTTCCGAAACTGAAAGGCAGAGTTGTTAAGATGTGGTCTAATCGGGTTTCCTACAGTGGGACAGAAAGAGAATTAGTGCCTTTCAAACAGGAGTACGCTGTGCACCAATAATCGCACTGCTGCTGTATGCTGATACCGCTGTGGTGAAGTCTGAACAGACTGACCTTATTTTTGTGGGACTCTGGATTTCCGGACAGGCGAAAGTCAGTATTTTCCTCATACACAGGAAAAGCACACGTGGTGCTCTAAACAGCTTTACTAAAGTTTTATATTTACTCACATTCTAAGCAAGCATCTTACGCAGAGCATTTGCAGCAGAATTGAAGATGCACCACTCCACTGTGATAGTCATGCACAGGTCAGGCTTCGCTGAGGTCCCGCTGAGATCCCACTGAGATCCAGAGAGTTCTGTGAAGTTTCTGGAGAGGAGGCTCTGCATTTGTTGTCTTTCACACAATAAGATAGATAAAGGTTTTAGCTGTAATTGCATCTCGAGTGGGCCAAATGCAAAGTGAATGGAGAACAGGAGAATGAGAAGTGCAGTGATTGTATATTCTGTCTGATGTTTAGACATGGAATCTGCTAAGTGAAAATTCCCTGCAGGAATCCATTAAGATTCAGATTCCTACCAATGCCTGTAGTTACATAAGATACTTATTCAACACTATCTGCTCTATAAGGGTCATAAATCCAGTGTTGACACAAAGTTCCTGATGTCATTTGTAGCATGTTTACTGAAAGGTTATATTTTTGTAGTAGCCACTAGCCAGTTTATATTATATTATATTCTCAAATCTGATAACAGCACTATAACCGTTTCACCGTTTGTATCACTCCGCTTGCGGCGAGTGGCATGGCGGTCGAGCAAATCCTCCATGAGTTAAAAGAAATACTACTGTTGTTGTGTCACGAAATTAATTTGAACACTTTCTTAGGACAATGTAGTTATTTGGACTTCAAATACCTGACGCATATATAAACATTCCGCCTGTTGTACAATTTGTTTAAAAGCTTTCGCAGATGCGAGCTCCAGGCCATCAGCGGCTGTTCAGCTCTCATGTAGGCCTACACGCCGAGAGTCACTTCATCTCGGCCAGTCATTCGGGAATTTGCCGCTGGCTTTTACTGTATGTAGATAGTGGTTAGACATGAGATAATTCATTTGGGATAATTCATTTACTTGTTCCAGAGCAAACCGATTTGGGTTAAGGGGAAAATTAAGTGCTTTATATTTAACGTTAGGCTGTTTAACTTAAGTCCTGTATGGCCTACGTATTTTGTAATGGTATTTGTTGTTGATTTAAATATTATTGTTAAATAATATATTTTATATAAATTTATATAAAATTATGTTATATAAATAATATGCCGTATTTGGTGTTAAGAAAGGGTCTGTCAGTCACTGTAATTTCGAATTAAGTGACAGTTACATTATTAAACCACTAAAAGACCGTCTTTATGAGTGAAGATATCGCTTTCCCCAGCGGACATTCAAACTGATTTTTTAATGAATATAATATTGTGGACATCAATCTGAAGAATGAATGCTATATCAGATGCAGGTAATTACACCCGTTTAGTCGATCTTTCTCTCATAATACTCTACATAATACAATAAGCTTTAATGAAGTGACTCAAGGTTCCTTCGTTACTAGTTCTAAAGAGACGTTTTAGAATTAGTAACGGAGGCTTTGGGCTCAGCTGTAACACTGTCAACTTGAATTTTGAATCCGTGGCGGAAGAAAGTAGTTCTTTATGAAAGAGTGTTTTAAGGTCACTCCGTCACAGTGCACACTTGTGCCGTCGAACTGTTGTATAAATGCAATATTACACTCGTAGCCATGCGATATGGCTGTATATCAGCACGCTGTGATTACCTGCGGCCTCGTGCCTACGGCTGAATCACAGCCATGCTAATATACAGCAATATTGCACTGCTACTTGTGTGATATTGCTCATATATTTTATTATATTATATCATATAAAAATACTGATTTATCACTGTTTGTAATGTATCGCTCTGCTAGTCTGTGTCTGGTGCCGATTTTTTTGTGATTCTTCTTTCTGCAGGTTAAATCTTTATGTGGGCGGCGACAAGTGACTGTATTTTAATGTTATATGTTTACAAGTGAGTCATTAAATAATTCACTCAAACAATTAGTTCAAAACATTGATTCATTCAGCAGTGATTGGCTGTCGAGTCATTGAATCATTCACTCATTCACTCACCTATTCATTCAAAACACAAATGTATTCATAGAGGAGCGCAGCGGTGCAATGGTTCTGGTGTGGCTTTATTAGGAAATATTTTTGTTTGGCGGAACAAAATAGACAAACTTTAACTGTCAGTATTGTGTCTAAAATGTAAGTTATTCAATATTGATTTATTGTTTACTGAATGATAATATATATTGTATCCAGGGTTTGAAATTAACACCTGCCAACCCGCCAAATGCGGGTAAAAATCAACATAGGCGGGTAACGCTGCACAAATACTTAACTCGTGAGTCATCATGCAGTGTATTGCCTAGAATCTGCGCATTTCTGTCTTACTTAAACAAACAAGTCACTACGCAACAAATAACGGTGCGCTTGTTCATTTGCATTGAAGCAACTAACCTTATCCTGAGACCACAGGTTTGTTTTGTTCCGCGTGGTGTTTGTTGCTCTTTGTACTGTATTGATCTGTCCACCTAAAATACATTTTTGGTGATGAGGATGAAAGAGGAAGGAAGGAGATGGCTGGATGACAGGATTTTGTTTGAATAAGAAATGAATGTATGAAATCCCAATTTTATAATAAATATTATTAACTAACATGAACTAACCACGAGCAATACATTTGTTACTGCAATTGTTAAAGGTGCACTATGTAACTTTTCCGTCCACTAGAGGTCGCCTATTCCAAACAAAGGCGTAGTTTGATGACGCCTAGTTTGAGCGCAGAATCTTGGGACATGTGCGGTGCGTCCAAGTTTGAATATTATCCATCCTAAATAGTATTCGAAAATAGAATTAGTATGTCCCAAATCGCAGTATGTTGAAAAGTGTATTCCAAAGATACCCGGATGGTCTACTATTTCCGGTCAGAATTCGAAGTGCAGATCGACGCACACTCTAACGGCGGATATTGCCCACAAACCATTGGACGAGGATTCGATTAGAACTACAAACGCGGATAAAAAGTGTTAAAAAACTACAAACATGATGGATGTGCGAGTCCGACGGTTAAGTAGAGAGGTTTAGATAAAGGGGCTTGCTTGAGTGACCAATTACCAGTACTTAACCTGACAAAAAGATATTTATTCAATGTCATCCACATTATATTTCACCTGCAACAGCATTGTGAACTTTTGTAATGATACGTTTGGCCATTAACTTTTAAATGCATCATTATATTTAAATTGCAAACACACGAGGAGAGTCTCTGCATTAAAGACCTACAAATGGCAGGTCAACGTGCTACTAATTACATTTCTCTCTGATAAGGTAGGAAATTAAATTGAATGTGGGGGGTTTTAACTGTGACGATGATTGACAGGGCAGTTTAAACGGTGAATGGATGCACGTAACTAAGCGACAGAGTCCGTTAAAGATGACGAAGTAGTATGTCCCAAAGCTTGCATACTCTTCTGCTACACACTCAAAAGTATGTACTTTTTCTTCACAAAAAAAAAAGAGTACATACTTTTAGGTTGTAGTATAAGTAGACGAATTGGGACGCAGCAGTGGACTTGGGCAGAAATCATGTTCATGGATGCAATTATTAACGTTACTGTAGTATGAAGCAGAGCAGGACCAAGTGTTGTGGGAGCTGAGCAAGGCCACTGGAGCGATTGTTAATAAGATTAACGCAATACATGCCTCGCAAGCCGCTTTTCCTGTCATGAGTATGAGGTAACGCAGCTCATCATATTAGATATATTTCAGTGTGTTGAAAATGATGTCATGACGTTACTGCTGCTATGACACTTGTTGCACACTGCAGTAAGAGTAAAGCGTTTCTGCAAAATAAAACCGGAAACCGAGGGTAACGCAGATATGACGCAATTGACAGGCGACTCTCTCACACGTCCCGGTTCCTTGGTTAAAATAGCAATTTTCTCACGATTTACAAATAGTTGGAAACATTTGCGATATTGTAAGTACTCAACTGAACAAAAAATATATAACACTGGCCTAGTGGTTTTTGGATATTTTACTGCAAAAATGTTACATAGTGCACCTTTAATCTTTGTTAACGTTAGTTAATAAAAATACAGCTGTTCATTGTTTGTTCATGTTAGTTCACAATTAACTAATGTTAACAAATACAACTTTTAATTTAAATAATGTATTAGTACATGTTGAAATTAACATTAACAAAGATTACTAATAAATGTTGTAGAAGTGCAGTTCATTATTAGTTCTAGTTAACTAATGTTAACCAATGAAACCTTATTTTTCCACCTTCTTTTTGGCTAGTAGAAGTTCTGAATGGCCGGTAACTTAATAATTTAGTAGCCAATTTGGCCAGTGAGTGAAAAAGTTAATTTCAAACCTTGATTGTATTAACTGTGTTGTTATTAGTCTAAATATTTACCTGCAGCAGTTGAGAATAACATACTCTTGCTCGTGTGGTATTGCTCAGTTTTATATTTGCCCATACAGATCAAAGAGTGCTTGCTTGCAGACCTGTTATCCTGTAATAGATTTAAGACATTTGCATATTTACATTACAAAAGTTGAGCCGACCTAATTGATGCTTGAAGTACACTATAGAGCGGATAGCCTAACTATACATACACACACTATACCCTGAAGTATAGACTAAAGTGTGCAGTCTGAATGTATAGGTTATCTGCTTCTCTGTGATGTTACAAGAACCCAAACATGACTCCAGCACAAAGATAAAAGGTTTTCTTGGTTTTGACCAGTTCTTGGTAGGAGCTGCAAGGGTAAGCCAAGCTCATAAGGCCCCCTGAGGAGCTGGGTCTGCAAGAACCTTGTAAAACTTCAGAAATATGTCCTTTTATCTACTAGCCTGCAGTATTCATAATGCTAATCAGCCAATAGAGAACAGATGGTAACTGGAGGTAGATTTGTAGCTCTCAGGCAGCCCTAGCACATTCTGTCGGAAGATAACAAAGGTCAGCTCACTTGACAGATATACAGGGAGCATATTATCTGCTCATAGTATGCATACATGATAGACATTTGTTTAAAAGGATCACTCTTTTCTTCTGGAAAGAAGCCAAACATGCCAATCAATACAAAGGCCATACAAAGCAGACATATTTTTTGTCTTTTCAGGTCATAACCTCAGAATTCTTTTAATGTTTTAAACAGTGAGAACTGATGGTTGCATTTCAAAAGACCAACAGGTGGCGCCATCCAGATGGTTTGCTCCTATAGTATACAGATATTTTACTGCTAACACATTGAGCATATAAAGACTTTTTGGTAATACTTTAGTTTAGGGTCCAAAGTTGCTTATTAGCATGTATAGGATATTGGCTGTTTAGTAGCTACTATAAAGCTATAGATATAAAACACATATGTGACCCTGGACCACAAAACCAGTCAATTTTCTGAAACTGAGATTTATACATCATCTGAAAGCTGAATAAATAAGCTTTCCATTGATGTATGGTTTGTTAGGACAATATTTGGCCGAGATACAACTATTTGAAAATCTGGAATCTCAGGCTGCAGAAAAGTCACCAAAATGAAAGTTGTCCAAATGAAGTCCTTAGCAATGCATATTACTACTAATAATACATTTTTGATATATTTATGGTAGGAAATTTATGAAATATCTTCATGGAACATGATCTTTACTTAATACCCCAATGATTTTTGGCATAAAAGAAAAATCGATAATTTTGACCCATACAATGTATTGTTAGCTATTGCCACAAATATACCTGTGCGACTTATGACTGGTTTTGTGGTCCAAGGTCACATATTAATGCCTTATTCTGCATGACCATATTCTACATCCATTAATCCCACACAATACCTAAATTTACTACCTAACTATTAATAAGCAGTAATTAGGGGTTTATTGTGTGAAAAAAAAGTCATAGTTAATAGTTAGATAATATTGAGAATTGGACCATAAACTAAAGTGTGACTGACTTTTTAACTTGCTGTCAAGTTGTTTTAGACAAAATTAAGATTTATGCTTGTCCATCGGAATTTGATTGGATGGTTGGATCATTGTGGTTCGCTATTGATGTGATGTCATATGAGTGACAGGTTTTCCCGCCCTCATGTCAGTAAGAGATGTCACTACATTACAAATAAATGTGATTTGAATTGATTAGCGCTTTTCACAATACATATCGTTTCAAAGCAGCTTTACAGAAAATGCATGTTTCTACCATACAATTTAGAGTAATCTGTTATCAGAGATGACTGTGTCAAAATAATGTCCATATGTCAGAAATGTACAGTTCTACGACAATACAAATCATGCCGTTAGCTAACATCATGTATTCATTTTAGGTAGAAAATGAACTCATTAAAGCAATTATTACAAGTTGTCACTAAATGATTACAATATATAGAATGTTTGGCAGTTGTGTGTGTTGATTCAGAGTTGGCATCATCTGAAGTCCTCGTAGTGGGTTGGCATCATCTCTTCACAGGTGTTGAGGCATCTGAAATCTTCGTAAGAGGCTGGTTCTAAACTGGGGCATCCCGAGGTAGAAACATAAAAGCAAATGGAAAGTAATTAGCATAGGCTGCTGTTCATAACATTGCAGGCAATAGATGGTCATGTGCATTTGATCTGATATATCTGGAGTGCAAGGTTATGAGATGCATTATGTGAATGCTTGGCTAAAGCATTGAGAAACGCTCTACCTCCTTTAGTGGACTTAGATATCCTAGGTACAACCAAAAGTCCAGAGTTTTGAGACCTTAAAGAGCGTGATGGATTGTAGGGTGATAGAAGATCGATTAAATACACAGGAGCTAAACCATTTAGGGCCTTTTAAGTCAGTAGCAATACTTTGTAATCAATATGGAACTTAATAAGTAACCATTGTAGAGATGATAAAATTGTGGTTATATGATCATATTTTCTTGACCTGGTAAGAACTCTAGTACTCTAGTAACGACCTAATGCATTACAATAATCTATAGAGGTCATGAATGCATGAACCAGCTTTTCTGCATCAGAAACAGATAACGTGTTCTGTAACTTGTAAGTGATGTTTCTCAGTTGCTGTCTAATATAACACAGTTTTTTAACTGTAGAGGATGAAGTAGCAGTACTTTTTAGATGGAAATTGTATTCGAGATTCTGTGTGCAGGTTTTGGTCCAATAACCTAAATACAATAGTCTTATCCGAATTTAATAGAAGAAAATGACTTGTCATCCAATATTTTATATCTTACTCAAATTGGATAATTTAGAGATTTCATCTGGTCGTGATGAAATATAGAACCGAGTATCATCATCATCATAACAGTTGAATCTAATTCTATGCTTTCTAATAATATTACCGTAACACCCATGGGCTCTTGTATGTTTGCTTTTTGTCCTGTCATGTGTTGTGTTCTGTTAATTTGCCTTCATCATGTGTTCTGATTAGTTAACTATTCACACCTGTTTCTGTTCTCCCTGATTAGGTTCTCCCTTATATAATCTCCCTGTTCAGTTCAGTTGCTATTGCCTGTTTACCTGTCCTGTGGAAAACGTTAGTGTGATTAAACGTGTTGAATCTTCATCTTCATCATCTTCATCATCTTCATCATCATCATCATCATCATCATCATCATCGTCATCATCATCGTCATCATCGTCGTCATCGTCATCATCTGTTTGCCAGCAACCACCAGTGATAATTACAAAGGGGCAGCATGTATATTGAAAATAGTAGAGGGGCTAAAAAAGATCCTTGCGGCATTCCATAATTTACTAACGTTAACTTGGATAATTCCCTGTTTAAAATAAACAAAATGGTAATGGTCAGATAGGTATGATCTTCTAAACCACTTTAATGAATACCAGTGTAATTATGTCATGATCAATGTCAAACGCAGCACTAAGGTCAAGTACAACTAGTACCGAGATGCAGCCTTGGTCAGAAGCTAGAGGGAAGTCATTTGCGATTTTAACGAGCGCAGTTTTTGTGCTATGATGGGGCCTGACTCCTGACTGAAGGCTTAAAGCATTATTATGCAAAATTCACTTTTATAAGGTGTTTGAACACAGATGTGTGTCCACAGTGTGTAAACAACCAGCCTATAGTAGTAAAAATCCACCCAATCCTTTTTTTTTAATAATCCCCATCAATCATTATCAATCTCTCATAATGCGCTGTTTCATATTACTTAAGAGTAGGGAAACCCCACCTATGACTGTTGATGATCTGCCCTTTTAGCATAGACACACCCCTGAGTGAGAAGCACAGAGAGTGCCATTTTTATTTACTCGCTGTATCAGCTAGCTAGAGTATTACAATGTCTGTGCCAAAAAACATTACACATGTTCTGTTGTTGGATGTACCAACGAACATACGAGTCTCCATAGACTCCTGGCATCCAAGGACACCGTGGTTGAATTTCATTTTTGAAGGAAATGTGCCAAAGAATGTTATTTCTGAAGGATGGGTCAATACCAGCGCTTCGTGCTCTAACTTCATATCCAGAACAAGCAAGGATGGCACTTCATATTTTGTGAATGTTTCTAAAATGCTATACAGCTAATATGGCCATAAGTTACCATAGTCTATGATTGTATTCACAAAAACTAGAGCTATGTTGTTAGTTTTATCCCAAAAACACTCACCGTCTGTGTAATTCATAAACGCGCATTAATTATGCATTGTATAGTCAGGTGACAGACTTTTTTACGTTCCCACACAAGCACCTATGCAGCAATTTCTAGATTAACATGACGGTACATGCTAGTCGATGAGTTAAATCAACGTAACTCCACAACTAACGTTACATAAATGTAGCCACTAACCATTCAGAAACGTCCAGGTGCAGTCTAAAAGTTGCAACTTCTTCCAGGTCTCTCCATCTGTGTCCGACTCCGGTTCAAACATGCAAGGCTGCATTCCACAACTTATTTCTGACATTTTGGCTGTGTAAGATTTGCCTGTTTTGTTGTTGACGGAGTATCCCAGGGGTGTCGAAACTCCCTACAGGGCCGCTGTCCTGCAGAGTTTAGCTCCAACTTGCCTCAACACACCTGTCTGGAAGTTCTAGTATGCCTAATAAGACCTTGATTAGCTGGTACAGGTGTGTTTAATTGGGGTTGAAGCTAAACTCTGCAGGACAGTGGCCCTTCAGGAGCAGGATTGGACACCCCTGGAGTATCCGAAGCTTGTGTAAAGGATCCGCCCTCTTCTGGAAGTTGGGTCAGGGAGCAGCAGCTATTTTGCGTTTAAAGGGACATTTTTTTTGTTCACACCCAAATAGGGGCACATTTGACAAGCTATAATAAATGATCTGGGGTGTTTTTTGTGCTGAAACTTCACAGACACATTCTGGGGACACCAGATATTTATATTACATCTTGTGAAAAGGGGCATACTATGTCCCCTTTAATAACGACCAGCTTGAAGTGTGTTGGGACATGACCAAGAGATAGAGACAAGTAGTAATATTGAGAAGGTAACAGGTACAGGTAACAACTCTTTCAGTAATTTAGTGGGTATTGGATCTAATGAACTTGTTGTTGGTTTAGATGCAATTATAAGTTTATTTAGCTCTTCCTGTCATAGTTGTAAAGCACTGCAATTGTTCTTGAGGGGCGTTAATTGAGGGTTAATCATAAATTCATAAAGTCATTACTACTAAACTGATGGAATATTCACTTCAGGTAACATCTGTTTATTTGTTAATCCAGCCACTTTACTAAATAAAAAGCTTCAAATGTTTTGGTAATTTTCTATGAGTTTGCGGAGATGCTCAGCCCTGGCAGCTTTCAGAGCCTTTTTATACTGTGTTTCCATGCAACTCTAAAGACTTCTAAATGAGTTTGTTTCCATTTGCGCTCTAGGTTACAAGTTTCTCTCTTGAGAGCGTGAGTAATACTGTTGTACCATGGTGCAGTATTTTTCTCTCTAACCTTTTTTAATCTGATGGATGCAACAATTTCTAATGGACTAGAGAAGATAGTGCCCACACTGCTAGTCATTTTATCAAGGTTATTTGTGTTTATGGGTACACTGAGAGCTGAGACAGATCAGGCAGATTATTTAGTGGTTGGGATAATTGTTCTACCTGGTCGATAACACAAAGTGGTATGGAAAATATAGCAGTATGCAGTATGCACATTACAAGGTAGTGATCAGTGACATCATCACTGCAAGAGGAAGGGGGAACTTGTTAAAGATTATGAGGGCACATGAATTTAAAAAAAAAGTTTCATGGTGACTTTAAATGTCATCTATGAGTGACATTGTGGACAGCAACATTTCATTACATATTAAACCAGTCAGCATCCTCACACTGTTTGATTCATTCTCTTAGCATACTGATAACGTTTTTTTTCACAAGCACCAGATCCAATTTTCCCTTAGCTTAGTGGATGTCTTCCATTCTGTCTGATCCAGAGTCTTTGAAAATGTCTTTGAGAGGAGATGTGAGGCATTAGAGGGCTGGCTGCGGAAGAATAAAGGCTCAGTGGATCTTTGTTGAAACTATTTACTAATGTTTCAGGGTTTGACATAGTCTGAATAAATGAGTAAGCTTATGCCCATAACAACCAGGGCTTCAGCTGTCAGGCCCCATGGCAATAGCCGTAAGGTGCCCACTGAAATGGGCCTGAGGGCTGTCTGGCGTTCTTTCATTCCTTCACAAATGTTTTTCACATGTCTGGGTGAGATTAGTATTAAAAAGACAACGGAACAGCTTGATAATCAAAAATGTTTCACGTTGTGTAACGTGTTAAGTGACAGAACAGTCTCCACTAAATCTAAATAGTTCAGAGAGCTGAATAGGCACCCGACTGTGTGTTTTCAACAGTCTGTAGTGACTGTGTGTGTCAGCACTGCCCCGTACACCAGATGCCATTGATTTACTACCTTCCTCACGGCACTCTGGAGCAGGAACCTCATTGGCTGTCTGCATCTCCAGTGTCAGAGGCTCCTTCACCAATCAGAGGTCTTCTGGGCCACAAATATCTGAAGTAGTAATAATGTGGAATGTGCTGCCTCAACATGTGCTGTCAGCTGTAAAGTGTAGTACTAAAAGCTCTTGGGCTTGCTGGAGGGAGCGTAGAGAGAGGTGGAGACAGAGCATGGGAGGAAGAGGGCTAAAAAAAAGAGTAAGGGGAAGAACTAAACACCTGATGACAGGACTACAGTTTATGTAGTGAGGCTTTAGACTGTAGCTGTGCACTATTTCCCAGTCAATTCTATCTGTCTGTCCGTCTGTCCGTCCGTCCGTCCATCGGTCATCTATCTATCTATCTATCTATCTATCTTATCTAATCTATCTATCTATCTATCTATCTATCTATCTATCTATCTATCTGTCTGTCTGTCTGTCTGTCTGTCTGTCTGTGTATAAACAAACATGTTTGCTTGTGGTTGTGAGTCAGTGGAAAATTCCAGTTGTGTATGCAGTGCTTTATGTAAGTGTCATGTTTTTCACCATCAGTGATATTGATGTAACTCATTAAGGGCACCTGTTGCTCTAGACTGGCTAGATGAGACACATAGATGGTGGACAGAGTCCTAACTCTGAGAGCTGTGTGTCATGGGTTCAAACGCATATGTGCAAGACAGAAAACAGACTGGTATTTCGGTGTGTATTTACATTTGTCTGACCAAGCATGACCTGTTGCTGTTGCTTTATGTGTGTATTTGAAACAGTGCATGTATGTCTGAGCTCTTGCATTAAGTATCTGTATGTGTGTGCGGGTGTGTGGTAACTGGTATCATATTACTGGAACAAGCTCAGCTACCGATAATCTTGTTTACACAGCCATTAGAGCCCCTCACTCAAAGCCTCTCTGCTGGCTTGGCTGGCCTCTCCTTCACTCCCTATAAAAGTATGGGCTGCAGCCCAACTTCTTGTGGTTGTGTCTCTCTGCGCAAACACAACGCTCTCTGTGTGGGAAAAGACAAGCGTTGGTGACTCACAGGCCATGTTTCCAGGCACAAAATCCCCTCTATAAGGCTTTAGTGACCCTGGGAATTACTAAACATCACATCAGAGACTGTTTGAAATGTCTCCACCTGTGTAACACTTGCTGAACTTCCCTTTTTGGAAAATCCAACATAAGATGGTATAATGGTTGGAACAAGGTAGCTGGTTATGGGGTGGGGGGATATAACGGAAAATAAATAGAAATAAAAGTGAAATTAAAAATCCAGACTACAGTAATAATAACTCTGACTTGGAACAGTTAATAACCAGTTTGGGTCAGCTAATGACCAGCTACCAACTTAAGCTGGATTTTCAAGCAAGGCTATTATATATATTATATTCATAAAATACACATGTGCTGCTCTGTAAAACCTGTTTTAGCTAAGATCAGGCACCTGCTTACCTCTCATGGCCTAGTTCTGCTGCTGACAGGGCCAGACAGGCAGGCGGCGTGTACAAATGTGAATAGTGTAGCATGTGCCCCTGGTGTTCAAGCATGCGACCCAGGCTCAGAGAGACAGATTCTCCTGCAATACCCCAGGACAAGTGCCTACAATGGGGCCTCTGCAGGCGGTGCACCTAGTTCACCCGGACAAGGTATGTACTGTATGCCGAGAGGCCTGTGGCTCATACCTCCAAAATAATCACGAGCAGTAGGAGCAGGGGTTAAAGAGACACACTTCAGATACACAACATTATTGTAGCTGACCTTCAGTAGGTCTGTCTGGTGGTCACACATTCCTATGTGTAACTCAGTTTGTATGTGTTTTGCATGTTTAGTATGTGTGTGGTCCAGGTAAACCCTACGTTATGAGTACAAAATGTGCCCACAAAGATGGCAGTATCCAAAATCCTTGTCCATGTGGGTAAATGTTTTGGTCCCCATGCAGAAAACAGCTTATACTAAATTATGTTTTTTGAAAATGTAAAAATGCAGGAAGTTTTCTGTAATAGGTATGTTTAGGGGTAGGTTTAAGGTTAGGGGATAGAATATACAGTTTGTACAGTATAAAAATAATGGTGTCTATGGAAAGTCCCCATAAAACAGGTAAACACAATGTGTGTGTGTGTGTGTGGTCCTGGTAAACCCTACATTATGGGGAAATATCCCCACAAAGATTGCAATATCCAAAATTATTGTCCTTGTGGAGGCCTTTTTTTTGGTCCGCATAAGGAAAACATCTTATAGATCATACTCTGTAATGTTTTTTGAAAATGTAAAAATGAGAAATGTTTTCTGTGATGGCTATGTATTAGGGGATCGAAAATACAGTATGTACAGTATAAAAATCATTATACTCTATGCGTCTATGGAATGTCCCCATAAAACATGAAAATCCAACATGTGTGTGTGTGTGTGTACAGTGGGGTCCAAAAGCCAAAAGTCTGATACCTCTAGTAAAAATGCTTCTGTTTTGCATTTTTTCTAATTATATAAAACTTACATAGTGTACCTTTAGATTTTGAATCTCAGATTTTCAGTGTAGTCTCAGACTTTTAATGCCTTTTTAAAGCTGTGGAACTGTGTATGAGTGCATATACCAGCCATCTTTTCTGCATAATTTCTATATTCAACAGCCATGATCAATACCCATATGTTTTGAGCTTGATAACCCACAGCTTTACGACCTTACTGACGCTGCCCACCGCGTTCCCCACAACACGAACTTGTGTTCCTGCCCCTGGAGCCGTGCAGTACAAGGCGATACTGTATACGTGAAACAAGATATGGTCACAGATGGTAGAAAAACAGCCTAATCTGTGAACCTGCTGACTGACAGCATGCATTTAAGAATGGCCGCGCGCTGCTAGGGTTTTTAAAAATAGCCCGGCAAAGATGGAGTGAGGGATCACACAAATAATACACTCCAGCAGAGGCCAGCCATCTGTGTGTGGCTGTATGTGTTTGTGTGGGCGTGTTGTCTTGTCTCTATAACCCTGGCTCTGATACGTGCAGCAGAAGTCATTTGAAGGATGCAGTAGTAACTCTGACTCATGGCTCCCAGCTGTAATGAGAGAAACTACACCTTATTGGTGTTCAGTTACCAATAATAGCACTGCACACAACACAGATTTTCCTTATGGTGATGCTGTGAATTGATGTTAAAGGGATTTTTCACCAGGAAAAGATATAGGAAAACATATAACATATAGGAAACAGAGCCAACACATATCTTATCTCATTTTTATTTTCCTCTTAAACTGATTTAATAAATTTATATAATTTATTATAGTAATAAATTATATTATGTTCATGTAATACATTACTTGACCCTATGTTATCATTTTATTTTATCGTCATTATCATACAGTATGTATACACACACACACCTGAGCTAACATGAACTAACAATGAACAGTTATGAATGCTAACAAATATTAATAAATACTGTAATATTGCTAATATTGCTCATTGTTAGTAAATGTTAGTTCATGCAAAACTAATGGAACCTTAATGTAAAGTGTTAACATATATATAGTTTGGGCTCTTATGCTCACCAATGTTGTATTTATTTGATCAAAAATACAGTGAAAACAGTAATATTGTGAAATGTTATTACAATTTAAAAACTGTTTTCTATCTGTTTATATAGTTTTATATATGTTTAGAAATGTAATTTATTCCTGTGATGGCAAAGCTGAATTGTCATCAGCCATTACAGTCTTATTTTCTCTATATCATGTTTTAAACAGCTTTTGTCTTTTCATGAACTATCCCTTTAAAGGTGGTAGATCAAGCAGAGATGTATGTCTAGAAGCACTAGGTTTCATACTGTAGCTCAGCAGAGGTGATTACACACCACTAAAAATAGTCATGGCAGTGTTGTCTAACACGAGCTCCAAAGCTTATTCAGGGTAATGACAAATGCTACGACTTACAGTCAGCATATTTAGATTAATGTAGCTTTGAAATCATTTTCAGTCACATCTTTGGCGATATAATCACTGAAACTGTCATGCCAGTGTTGTAGATGTTTGTGCAGGTCTAGAACCAAAACTACATTACAAGAAAACATTAAAAACACACTGAACTGAAGCACACTCCACGGAGCCACAGGAGGGCTTGTTGGACCATAGCCTCTACTTTGTCTTAAAGCCCGGTGACAGGAACGATAGCAGCTTGGTTTGCTTAATGAGGGCTGTTTTTCTTCACAGAGCATTATTCAGCAGATGCTGTTATTCGCCTCGAGAGCGAAGGGTGTGATGAGGGAGGGGGTTTTGAGAGAGTGTGTAAGGTGAGTGTGAGGTGAATGACTGACTGGGCGCAAGTACACAGCAGAATGTCAGAAGTCTCTGGGGAAGAATGGAAAACAACTGGTGAGAACAGACCTGATGGGGAATTGAAAGAATCTGTAGTTGTTCAGATGGTATTCACACACACAATAACTGTACTTCTCAGGGGAGCAGTAGTGATGTGTGTGTGTGTGTGTGTGTAAGCGAGCACGTCTGTGTGTGACCTCTGAGAGGACTGTATCAGTCCACATCCCTTCATTGCACTCAGTGTAGGTTCCAAGCCTAATTTATTCTCCGTTCTCGGTCTCACAGATGCTACATTCTCCTGTGATTGCCTCCAAAAACTAAATGAGAACATGTGGATCATTTTGCATAGAAGGTGCCATTTGAGTTCATAATACGAAGAGCTAATGCCATTTTTTTTTTACACAACTTTATGTCAGGACAAAATTCAGCAACTTTAATTTATGCTTTTTTCAATTTTTTCCATTGTTCAATAGTCTGTTCCTACAATTTAGATTTATAAAACAAATATATGGAAAAAAGTTTGGGTGAAATACTATTACAATTTAAAAACAGCCGGTCTGAGTATTTCACCATCTGCTCAGTTACTGGGATTTTCACGCACAACCATTTCTAGAGTTTACAAAGAATGGTGTGAAAAGGGAAAAACATCCAGTATGCGGCAGTCCTGTGGGCGAAAATGCCTTGTTGATGCTAGAGGTCAGAGGAGAATGGGCCGACTAATTCAAGCTGATAGAAGAGCAACTTTGACTGAAATAACCACTCGTTACAACCGAGGTATGCAGCAAAGCATTTGTGAAGCCACAACACGCACAACCTTGAGGCAGATGGGCTACAACAGCAGAAGACCCCACCGGGTACCACTCATCTCCACTACAAATAGGAAAAAGAGGCTACAATTTGCACGTGCTCACCAAAATTGGACAGTTGAAGACTGGAAAAATGTTGCCTGGTCTGATGAGTCTCGATTTCTATTGAGACATTCAGATGGTAGAGTCAGAATTTGGCGTAAACAGAATGAGAACATGGATCCATCATGCCTTGTTACCACTGTGCAGGCTGGTG
Source organism: Rhinogobio ventralis (assembly GCA_039654625.1). Classification (NCBI taxonomy): domain Eukaryota; kingdom Metazoa; phylum Chordata; class Actinopteri; order Cypriniformes; family Gobionidae; genus Rhinogobio; species Rhinogobio ventralis. The sequence goes on from CM077209.1 coordinate 27,199,824, forward strand.
GTGGTGGTGTAATGGTCTGGGGGATGTTTTCTTGGCACACTTTAGGCCCCTTAGTGCCAATTGGGCATCGTTTAAATGCCACGGCCTACCTGAGCATTGTTTCTGACCATGTCCATCCCTTTATGACCACCATGTACCCATCCTCTGATGGCTACTTCCAGCAGGATAATGCACCATGTCACAAAGCTCGAATCATTTCAAATTGGTTTCTTGAACATGACAATGAGTTCACTGTACTAAAATGGCCCCCACAGTCACCAGATCTCAACCCAATAGAGCATCTTTGGGATGTGGTGGAACGGGAGCTTCGTGCCCTGGATGTGCATCCCACAAATCTCCATCAACTGCAAGATGCTATCCTATCAATATGGGCCAACATTTCTAAAGAATGCTTTCAGCACCTTGTTGAATCAATGCCACGTAGCATTAAGGCAGTTCTGAAGGTGAAAGGGGGTCAAACACAGTATTAGTATGGTGTTCCTAATAATCCTTTAGGTGAGTGTATATGCGCCTATAGCAAGGGGGCCCAAAGCAACAACCCGGATACCCCAGCTAAGGCGCTGATTCTGGTGACGAAATTTGCATCAAGTGCACTGTATAAGAGGAAAAAAACTGAAGTATACTTTGGGCTTAACACAAACACTCTTTATTTGTTTGTTTAAAATCATACTTTCAGAATCACCTTTTCAAACAGCCCAGGTAATCTCACTACATTCAGTCTGCCTCTTGTTTATTTACCTATTGTGCAACAAACATCTGACATAAGCACTTACAAACTCCCTGAAGAGAATCCAGCCCGTAGGTTAAACCAGTTACTCAACCAGACTGCGAGCAGTCACATTATGTAACTCGCCAGAGAGTAGGGAGAAAGACATTCATTTTAAATACACACTAACACACAAGCATGGACACACACACACACATTCTATATCTATTAGCTGTTGCAAGTAATAAAGTGTGTGCACTATGTGTCAAGTTCAGGTTGCCAGGGCAGGGCTGCAGAAACTCAGAGGAGGCTTGATTTATTGTGCTGAATTATGTGAGACTGGGCTACAGCTGGCAGTCTGCCATAGGGGGAGCCCTTGACCTAGAAACTAGGGAACAAAAAATAAGTTAAAGAAAAGTGAACACAGTGACAGCCACAAAAAAAGCTCCATAACCCATCAGAAGCACCAAAGCTCTGGGAGACTTGATCAGTACTGTTTATCAGACGCTGCTCTTACAGTACGTTACGCGCCACACAATGTTGATTCACTAGGATTCACATGCCCTTGGCTTCCTTTGAAATATGTTGTTCAGTGTAGTACACAGGTCTGAATTGAAGACCTACTGAGAACACAGACACTCACTCAATTTGTTTCCCCCCCACAGATTAAAGCTCACACAGCACTTTCCGTAGATGACTGTGGCTAATATGATTCAGGAACTTTAATAACATTTATTTAATTATTTAATTTTAATAACATTAGCCCATCCTCTCTACAAATTAAACAAATGTATGTGCGTGTGTGAGTGAGTTATTATCTATAATAAAATAAGCCATAATAAAATAAAAATATATAAATAATTATAAATAAATAATTACATTATAAATTGATAAAATATAAATATACTGTATAATTATATTATATACAATTCATTAAAATGATAAATAATAATAAATAGCCACTCCATCTTGAACAGTTTTTCATTTTTCTCTCATTTTGCTCAAAAAGAATGAAGAGCAGATCATATGCAGTTAATTTATTAACTTTTCTTAACATTTTGTAATCTTGGTCTTATCTGTATTAGGATTTCCAAGGATTATTTGATAAACCTTGGCTCTTCTACAGTGGAGTAAAAAAATGTATCTTTAAGGTTCAGTGTGTAAATTGTAGCGGCATCTAGCGTTGAGGTTGTGAATTGCAATCACTCACCGCTCACCCCTCCCTTTCGAAGTACATAGAAAAGCTACGGTGGCCAACACAGGCCAAAGATGTTGTCATCTGAGACAGCAGAGAGTAGCTAGCGCTCTCTAGAGCAGTTTGTCTATTTAGGGCTACTGTAGAAACATGCCAACGCAAAATGATGACTTCACTGCAAGGGGACCCGTGGTGTATGTAGATAGAAATGGCTCATTCTAAGGTAATAAAAAAAATAACGGTTCATTATGTAAGGCCTTTATACACCACTGAAAACATAGTTATGTATATTATATTGCATTTCTGTAAATATATCCCCATAAATACTACACACTGCACCTTAAGTACATCAAATTTCTTTTGAATCTCTAACTTAAAGGTACACTATGTAACTTTTGGCCCTCTAGCAGTTAAGAAACAAACTGCATGCATTTTGCAGAAGAACATTGTTTTGGTTGTGCTTCGGCTCTGCGTGACTGTGGAGATGAATATGACCCTTCACAATAGATAATGAATTCTGTCAGAGAGCTACTTACAGAATGGCAATTTAACTGTTCAATAAAATACCTTACTTGTTGAGCAAAAAAAAAAAAAAAAAAACACAATCTCCGCATCACTTGGTTGGAGGTTGGAGATTTAGCGGCTCCATGATAACCTTTCTCACTCATTGTGACAACTAACCTATGCCACTCCCACACCATACACACAGTAGCCTGAGAAACTTTTCACCATTTATGGATATGATGAGACACGCATGGGCGAATGAGGTATGTATGCAATTTCCCGCCAAATACACCCTGTCAGGTCTAAAATAGAAACAATTATAATAGGCTTACCGTAGTGAATCATGGTAAGACAAAAACATGTTTTGAAAGAAGGACTCATGTTTTGTCTCATTATGTAAATTTTGAACAAAAATAGTTACATAGTGTACCTTTTAATGGATATAAAACAAGTTTTTCCAGTCCTTTAAAAAGATATTTAGTCCTTAAAATTTGTGTCTTCTGAGACCAATCTTCTAAGACAGGTGTCTGTTTAGTACACAGCGTCATTATGAAACTACTTCTTTTCCACAGAGAACTCTGTGGTTACGAGGGAGTTGCGCACTTATACCTGTAAGCGCTTCAGTGATGCTAACATCAAAGGATGGATTGAAGTCATCAGGTCCATGTGCCATTCCATCACTAATAGGAATGAAAGATTAAGGTGAAAAAATTTGATGCTGCAATAGATAGACCTTTGCGTTTTCACAGTGTACGTCCGTTAGTGTGTCGGAGAAGCGTCATCTCTCTGTAGATCAGCTCATGAAAAAAAGAGAAATCTGAAAAGAAAGAAGCTGAGTTTCTGATGATGCTGTGTTTGTCTGTCCTTGTTCTAGCAATGACTGATCTCTTCCTTGACATGTGAAATCAATGTGACTGGCACTGATTTTGTGCAGTTACATATTAGGGACACATCGTCTGTCCACAGTGATGTTTAATATATGATTGGTGATAGAACACTTGTACTTTGTATTAAAAGGATAAAATATTAGGTTCATATTAAGTTCATATTAGGGATAAAATATTTTTATTTACTCACCCTCATGTTGTTCCAAATCTGCATGAATTTTTCTTCTTCCGCTAAACACAAAAGAAGATACAAGTGTTTTTTGTTTTTTTAACATACATTGCAAGTCAAAGGGGTCAAGTGTGGTTTTGAACCCCAGTGACTTATTTAAAGGGGTCATACTGTATAACGCTTTGTAATATTTTCCCTTTTGTGTGTAATGTATCTGTTTGTGCATGTATAAGATTTGCAAAGTTGCATAGTCTCTCACAAAGCAATTTATTCTATTTATTCTTTATTTCTTAACTGAGTGGTATGGTTCAGTACAGTTCAGTCAGTACGGTACGCAATTTTTGCCGTTTCCATTGACAGAAGTTGTGAATGGTACCCTAATTCCGAACCATACCGTACCACTTTTTTGGCACCCTTCTGTTGGGGTACCTAGCACAGTAGTCCGGTACTAAAGATTTGCTGTATGTCGTCCATTGTTGATTACTGTGTTGCTCTCTTCTTCGCGTGAGAATGATGTTGATCGCTACACCACGCCTATCATAAGCGTACTGTTGGAAATCGGACTGAATTCCGAATTGTACTGTACTGTACTGCACTGCTCGGTGGAAACGAGCCACTATAGTGAGTCCCGGCCGCTTGGTTGAGAACCTCTGATCTACAGACACATTAACTCTGAATTTATAACTGATTCCAGGATATGAGTCATTTGGGCCATGTGATGCATGTATGCATCTTGCTTATCCCTTGAAATTCCCACCAGTACACATGAGTTCAGCTCATAGATCCCATTGACTTGCGTCCACCTCTGGTTCACCGCAGTTTACAGCAGCCGCTGCGAAAGCTGATTCCCATTTTGTTCACCGCCTGCTGCTGTTTCTCTCATCCATAATTCAGCCACCCCTAGATCGACCCCTCTTTTACAGGAACACACTCTGCATGGTGTAGCGTGCTGATGTCACTGCGTGTATGCATGTGTGTGTGAGCGAGTAAGTGACAGGGGGTTAATGTATCTTCAGGGCTGCTCTTTCCATATGTCAATATTTAACCAATGGCTTTCTCTCTTATTCCCTCAGCTTTTTACTCACTTTTTCTGGCTCTTTCTCATGTCCCGAGTACAATCATATAACTGAGCTGTCTGAGATTAAAGTTAGCATACAGTCAGAACTGATCCCTGGTATTACATTGCATGATTTATCAGTGCAAAATGTAGTAAAATCCCCTGCCTCTATAATGATTTTCCTTTACAGTTGATGTCACCAAGCCCTATTATCCGAATGTATAATGTTAGCCGATATTTTTAGATTCCTGTGCAAATTAAGGGTACGTTTACATGACAATAATGTACTAAAAATGGAAACATTTTTTGTGTACAGATGACACCATTGTCAAAATGATCTGCGAAAATGACTAAAAATGCTGTATTATGCATGCCAGGCCAGTAGTTGGTGATGTCACTTTGAAACACTATAGACTGAACACGAAATACATGTAATTTAGTTTTTTTTTAAAGTTCAGGAGAAGCACATTCACGCTGGCGGAGAGTGTGTCGGAAGCTTGGTGTTGACACGACCATCATAATGACAACAGCCAATCGCATTACTTTTCCGGTGTTGCATGAACGCAATTGGATAGCATCTGCAATAGGGTATTTGCATAGGTGATCTGATTGGCTAATGCCTTTGTTGGCGCTTGAAAAGTTCACTGCACAGAAATTTTTCAACTTCTGCCGCAAGCAACACCAGTGACGCGATGCAACGGAACCCACAATTCAGTTCAGCAACACATGTAAATGAGAAAGTAAATGAGAAGTGTTACTACTGATGCCCCGTGTGAATGCACCGTCAGATAATCTACCCAATCAGCATGAGAGTAGGCTTATATATAGAGCCGACTTTTTTCTGTTCCACGACAGTTTTTCTAGCAACCCTCCTACACCCAACTCTTCACTATCGATTATTCCTATCCCAGCCAGGGATTGGGGGAAGTGCTCTGGGTTCAGTACAAATTCAGTACAAGTCCTCTCCTTAGGCAACACGCCAAATACGCAGATATTATATACTATCAGATTTTATATATCTGTCATGTAAACGGCCGCTAATGGGACATGGTCTCAGCCTCAGATGTGGCGCCCTTGGACCACTCACAGCACGGTTTGACACAATTCAGAATTTAAGAACTAGCTCCCATTCAATTCATAAATGTGAATTTGAATTGAATTTGCCACACCAAGAAGCTAAATTGGAGTTTGAATTAGAATGGCAGGAAGTGGAAGTTCCTTCATTAAAACAGGTAATGGCATTTTGGGAAATTAAGTGTTCTTCCATCTGTATATATATATATATATATATATATATATATAAAATATAATTTCAAACAAGGCTGTCAAGCCAACATGCAAAGTTTGACTTGCCTAAAAAAATCCCTTATTGTGGTTATTTCCTGAAAAGCCTGACATATGAAATAATTGCATAAAAATCTAATTTAAAAGCTTTTATGGCTCATGATATAGAATATGGAGCTCACACTCAAGGAGTAAAAAAATAATTTCAGACTATTCAGAGGGTCAAATTGAGCAAAAATATTCTGTTTGGTGCAGATGTTATTTATATGGCCAAAAGTAAGATAAAATTCTGATAACTTGTAAATCAATGAGACATTTATAGCAGACTACTTACATAAAATGTATATGCTTATAGTTTTGTTCAAATGCTCAAAGCTCTGTCATTTTTATTGTGAGCGGCAAAACATATAATGCAATGCAATATATTGATTATTATTGAGATACAAATAAACATTCCTATATTCCATGTTTGGTGCTTTAGTCCAGTAAGTGTTCATCTTGAAGATATTCTTGTGTTTACTTTATAGAAATCAGTAAAGATTTCACAGAAAACTGAAGGAGGACTAAAAGGCCTTTTACTTGCTTAAAAAAGTATGAACTATCAATCCGAGAGCAGAGAGGCATACAACAGGTTCATCAAAGTTTTGGATCATTTTGATAATTTAGAGGCCTTAGAATTTTGTGTATCAACGCTTTATATGGGTTGAATTAAAATTGCGACTGCATTGTACTGGATACACATCAACATAATGAGAAATGGTCCAATTGAACTTCAAGCTCTAACTAATTATTACTAAATCAGAAGTACACTTCACTTCTGCTTCAGGAACTATAGATCCTGAAGATACATCAGTGTTATCTCTCTAATGACCCATTGATTTGAGCACTGTTGGAATGGCAAGGTTCCTCAGGCAGCCTCATTTCCATGTGCATTTGCTTTTGGGGGCATTTACCATCCATCTGAAGAGCCCCTCAGTCTCAAAGGAGAGAGAAAACTCCAAAGGGTGTTTATAGTCTGTAGCTCCTGGGTTTCTCTCTGTTATTCCCACCTTGTGATGCTGAATGTGGTATGATAAGTGGAAGATGAGTTACCTTTGATCTGTTGGGTTATGCATTATTCAGATGTTGTTACTGGCTTGCTCTATCTGGCTCTGTGACTGAGAGGGGCAAGATTTCTCCCTGACTCTGCATGATCTCATAGATTTTCCAAACACTAATTAAGGCTTCTTCTTTTCTGAAGATCACATTAGGCATACAAAGATTAGCATTAATCGTTCTCTATCAAACATGTTGATTAAATTGTGTGGTTAATAGCATGATAGTAGCACTCTTTGTGTCTAATCTGGGAACTATTTCTTGTAGCTGCTTCAGAACCATGTGCAGCTTCAAATTCATGGCATGCAAAAGCCCCAGATAACTGAATGTATGTTCCATGACAAAGCATACAGCTCTACGCCACATGGAATGCTGAGAATGAAAGGGATGTGAAATGCTAATGTGAAACAGCATGCCATGCTGAGGTTTACACTACACTGTCATCTGATAAATATCCGCTGGAGAATTCCCGGCTTTGTCTGTGCCTGCCTGCCTGCTCGTGTCACACCAGTGACTGAATACCTCATATATCAGTTGTAGTAAGCAGTGATTCCCAACCATAAATTTTGCTTTGTTAACTATGACTTTAAAATAAATACAGATGTGAAACACACACACACACACACACGTATGTACTGTTTCATACTGATATTGAATGATTTCTATATATCCAAGGAAAAAATTATTCTTTAATAGAAATCCGTTACTTTAGTTCAATATTACATTATTATATTTATTTTTCATAATTGTAACACAATATTAAGTCATGTTTAGGAGTATATTTGTTATGCGCAACAATAAGGTGATAAATAATGACAGAACTTATGTTTTTTTTATGTATAGTGTTACGATTTTTTTTGTGTTCCTCCTCAGACTTCTTTTCCACGGGCATCTAGTTGCACTCTTGTAATCTAACTTTTTTGAATACTGAATTTGAGGTTACTTTAAAGAGGATCTATTATGCTTGTTAACATTTTCAACTTTCTTTAATGTTGCTGTTGAGCATGAAAAAGGTCTGCAAAGTCACAAATCACAAAGTCCACTCCAAAGGGAGTTATTCTCTATATCAGTACTGTTTCTGAACGCCTCAATTCTAGTCCTTTTTTTCTTCCTGGAATGTACATGTCACAATATTCCTAAAAGTTGGGAGGGGGGTTTGTGGTAAGGCCTGGTTAAGTTGCGGTTATGGTAATGGGCGTGGCATTTCTGATACACACGGGTCCAGCTGGCCAATCAGAGCACATTGCACTTTTCAACAGGAGGGGCTACACAGAGACAGGAAATAAATAAACAGACGGAAGAGAGGTCCTGCAATAATGCAAAATATGTTTAAAACAGTTCTCTTCTCCCTCACACTTCTAAACAAAAGTAGGCCTACATCCCTCTCTTATTTTTGTCCTGTCAGATGTCAGTCAAAAATTCTGTTATAACGGATTCTATATTTGTCAAACTGCTGGGAAACACTGCATGATAACATCTGCATGTGTGGACCACCCTATATGGCATGAATATGAACTTATAAAAATGTATTACAAACATAAACCGATGTCATAATACAGTGTCAAGATAGCTATAAACACACAACTAAATCCGCACAATGATATATAAATTGAAAACTCTTAAGCTGTTTTTAGTATGATTTAAATAACAGTTGTTTATATAGGCAGACCAAGCGTTTATACTAAAGATCAGAGGAGAGAGTGTTCTGGCTGTAGATGCAAGAATATTGCTCTAGATAAATCCCTTAGCACTCTTTATTTGTTGAGTTCATTTAAGTGTAAAATAAACTTAGAGACGAGTGTGCAATAGCAAACACCCACACATACATTTGTTCTCATGCCTAAATGCTTATGTTGAACAAGTACAGAGATCATCCACACAGATGTTCTCTCCAGTCCAGCACATATTGAAGCATGTATGCACAGAGGTTGGATTTAGTGATGCATTATCCACTATCACAACAAGGCAATCTCACATTCAATAAATTATTATTACAGTGGAAACTCATAAGGAGCTCAGAGAGAGATAGAGAGTGAGGGCTGATAAGGGAACATTTTCCCTGTCAAGTTTGTACAACAGATGAATCTAATTTAGAGAGACTTGTGTGGGCAGTTTCTGTTTGCTAAAAGCTCAAGCTGAACGTCTTCTAATATAAAGTTCTTTTAACATACAGCAGAAAAATGAGTTTCAGCCAAGTCAATCAATCACCTTTTTTTATGTTATATTATTATTATGTGCAATAACTGATGGTTGCTTAGCATTGTTTGCCAAAGTATGAGAAATTGCTTTTTTCATACTTTGGGTTAGTAAAAAACAAAACAAAAAAAACCCATAAACCTAAGTATTGAACTTACAGTATTAAAGTAATTCTGTACCACTTTTTTGTTACAGATGTGTTTAATGTGTGTCGTTACTTTTAGGTCAATATCGTTTTGTCCAAAACTATACATACATTTTTTTTTTAAACTTAAAAATGTAATTCATACATAAACTGTCTTGAATACACCTATTCTATAATGAGACTGTTTTTACTTTACAAATTAATATTTATTGTGATGTTTTTTTTGTGTGGAATATTTTAATATTGATACAACTGATATCTAAAATAAACAAAAAAAGCCTCATTAAAAGAATTATATTCTTTTGGTCTCAGACATGAAAGTATTCATATTTAAATACTTGAAAAAAGTAATGTGCATGGTGCAACTCCTCAAAAACTGATATTTATGAATTAATAGTTCATTAAAAACCTTAAAAATATATATTTAAAGTAAAAAAGGCTTAAGGGAAATATATGTTATAATGTTATAATTCAAAACCATTGGAAATCAGCATGAATACAAAGAGTACATCTCTACGAAAAATATTTTTTAAATATTATTTTTTTGCTGTAACACTTTTATTTCTCATTGACCCACCCCTCACATTTCACAATATATTTTTTTTAAATGCTACAGTTAGAAAATCACTTATTTCATAGACCTTGCATGACAATATATCTTTTTCTGTGACCAGTAGAGGGCAGACGTCTTGCTGAAACCCATTTAGAAACAACTCTTTTCCATTTCCCATAGTCTGCACACATTTTTCCTCAGACAACCCAAACTCTATTCAACTTCAAGACAGCTCTGGCTGCAACAATAGAGCAGAAATAAGGTATGGGAATCAACACGTCCTTCCATCATAGTGAATACAACTTGACAAGATGCCTACCGAGCGTGACTGTGCTTGCAGGCGGAGAGCGGACTGGCATAATGTGTGTGGCTGATATACAGATGAACATCTGACATGCCAGGGGAAGGAGGAGTGCTGTGCATGCTGTGTTGTGGATTTGACAGGCAGATAGTCTCAGTGTTTGGGTGTGGTGCGAAAACAGGTACAGACAACTCAGTCTGTCGGTATTCAGAGAAATGTTAAAATGCTACCGCAACTCCATCCCTCATTTTCATATTGAATAAGGCTGCATGTTTTTTTTGGCAGGTGATGTATGATTGTGTGATCTAGCATGTGGATGTGGGTTGGAGAAGTAGTGGCTGATCATTAGGGCACTAAGTGTAAACAGCAGCAGGCCCACAGGGAAAGGCCTAAACGTGCCCTCCTCACAGAAGATCAATAGCCCATCCACAGAGAGCGGCCTTGCCACTCACTCATGCACACATAAACATATACGCTCTTATCCTCAGCAACAGTCTTTGGCCCTGTCCCAAATGGCACACTTCATATGCACTTATGGTCTTGGACTTTCATTGGCCACGACATGCACATGTCTGTTAAAGGGTTAGTTCACCAAAAAATTAAAATTATCCCATAATTTACTCACCCTCAAGCCATCCTAGGTGTATATGACTTTCTTCTTATTTTTGTTGGTAGCACTATTTTCCTGCACTGTGGGATTTTTTTCTATTTTTGAATAATAATTTTCGCCTCAGATTCCTGCTTGTCTTGGTTACCTTATTGCTTCTAACCGCAAGGTTCATCTACGACACTTGCTCTTCCAAGTTTTATAATGGGAGTGAATAGTAACTGAGATTTTGAAGCCCAAAAAAGTGCATCCATCTATCATAAAAATAATCCATACGGCTCCAGGGGGTTAATAAAGGCCTGCTGAAGCGAAGCAATGCATTTGTGTAAGAAAAATATCCATATTTATAACTTTATAAACTGTAATCATTAGCTACCGGTTCATGAGAGAGTCGAGTTCCGGCGTATAATGTAGGCTCACGCAGTTCAAACAAATAGGGCTGGACAACAAACTCAAGTTCCTCCGACATTTCTCTTTAAAAATTCTCGGTTTAGACTTCTAATTCATGACCGGTGTTTTGTTTTGCTCTATCCTCTGCGCTTCTGCGTTTGTCAATATATCATGCGCTGGGTCAGAGTTCACTCTTTAGCCGGAACTAGACTTGTGTATGAAAGCCAGTATTCTAGTTTATGAAGTTATAAATATGGATATTTTTCTTACAAAAACGCATCGCTTTGCTTCAGAAGGCCTTTATTAACCCCTTAGAGTTGTATGGATTACTTTTATGATGGATGGATGCACTTTTTTGGGCTTCAAAATCTCAGTTACTATTCACTCCCATTATAAAGCTTGGAAGAGACAGGATATTTTTTATATAACTCTGATTGTGTTTGGCTGAAAGAAGACGGTATACTTTAATTTCCGCGTCCGGAAGTGTCTCACGCTCAGTCGTGTTTGCACAGCTTTCAAAGTATACTCAACCGCGGGTGGCCGGGTTCGACACATGCGCAGTAAAAAAAAAAGTATACTCTACCAGACATCGGAGGGCAGCACTGAGTTGTGTCATCAACAAGACATTCGCTTGGCAGGATCGAAGAAGAACAGTAGTTGATCAACCATTGCAACATATTTCAGAAGATACAACAGAGCACAAACTTCGCACAAATGTTTGTCAAGTTCGCCTTCTTACTGTAGTGTTTCCTTCTGTTTCAAGCATGTTTTTTAATCGCTATTTCCGTACTCTTCTTCGACGACTGCACACTGTGCCTATTGCCACCTAGTGGACTCTTCTGTCTTACTTCTGCATGCGCTGTTGTACGCGCACTGTCCGCACGGTCTCAAAAATTGGGCTGCACGCCAGGACAGGGTGTGTTTCGTGCCACTTAGATTCTCAGAAAGAAAAGATATCATTATTTACTTACTAATGAAAGCGACAAGGGGCTGTCAAGCTCCATTGACAAAAATGCACTTCATAGACTCTGACACTATATTCCAAGTATTCAATGTCATTTTGTGATAATGCACCATTTTTCTAGTTCATTTCAGTGCTTCACTGAAGACGATTATCAGTAAATACATAAGTTTCAGTCTGTTCCTCTCACAAACTTATTTTGTACTTTTGTAATACTGCTTTTTTGTCCTTTTGGGAATTGATAAACCCAGTTCACGAAAAGAGCAGTCTTAATATTCTTCAGAAAATTACCTTTTGTGTTTCACAGAAGAAAGAAAATCATATTGGTTTGTTACATATGATATGTCTGAGTTATCTCTCCCACTCTTTTTTGATAATGAGCACTGTTGTAATTCCTAAAGATCTGATTGTCTTGGCAATGTTTTCAAATGTTGTATTTATAGGTTTTGAACATGCAAAACTTCTTGACCAAATGCTGTGCGCTGAAACTCTTAAATAATAGTGTTGATATGCTGATGTATTCCAGGGTGGAGGATGGGTATGTTATAGTCTCCATAGAAACACAGGCGCAAACCCTTCTGGAAAGTCCCTTCCCAAACGCTGACCATAATGTGTCTGTGTATATGAGTGCATGCGTTTAACATTTAGTCTAATTCTATTCACCTCCATAATGGGGTTTAAATTGCAAGAGTACATTTTCAAAGAAAATATTATAGACTACCATTGTTACTTAAACGGGTATGTCTTAGCAAAATTAACAACAATAATGCATATCTCATGAAAATTGTGTTTTCTGGTTGAAACAGAATGTTCTACTCAAGCAGAACAGATAATTAGTTTAATATGGCTATTTACATGAGTACGAACACGGGCTCGGCCATTCCAAACATAGAGTGTAAAAAAGATGGACGACGCACCTTCACTCTCTTGTAGAAAAGCCGCCAATGTCCCAATATGGTGCTGACATCTTGGAGCCTGAGTCTGCGCAGTAGTGAGCGTGAAGTGGAGCCGCGGTATCAAGGCCCCGCCCACACTCCCGCAGAGTCCGTTAGTACACTTTACTGCATAACAACTCATGTCGGTGTGAAATAAACCGTTATGGAAATGTAGAAACTAAAGTTGAAGCTCCAATCTCCTAACGAAAATCCTGAAAAAAGTTCTCTGTTGGTTCCTCAGTGACTATTTCGCTCAGAGAAACTGTCAATCTCAGTTGTCAATCATGACATCACATCCCCGTTTTTATAGCATCAAATAACTAACTAAAACCAAACTAAAAACCTAACAAAAAATGTATTTGAAGTGTAATTTGATTGTTTAGTTTGTCTCACGTCCCATTCGATTACATGAAGAGGACGGGGTTTATGAGCTATACTGCATTCAGCCACCTGGGGGCGATCGAAACGCTTTGGCTTCACTTTTCAGGACTTGTGCGGCACACTTGATTTCAACTTGAACGTGCAAGGCTTCCAGTGTCAGCTGCTTCCAGATATTTTTGCAGTCATTTAGTCTCTTGATGTTGTAAACTGGTATTTGTTATCATATTATTTTTAATTATTATCGTAATCAAATCACACTGGTTTGTGGCAAAATAGTGTTATCGTTTACTGCACTTTAAGTATTTACCTATAGCTGCTAATGAATCGGAAGTCTTGCGGATTAACAGGAAATAGCTTACTTCTGCATTTCAAATAAGTGGATAATATGGACCCGCCCCCCCAAACCAGTTAAGCGCAAACACCACCCCACAGCTGATTCTATTTCATTGGTCATGTCAATCACAGTGATAATTGCCTATATAATGCTAAAGCCTAACCCTAACAATAAAGTCACCATGAAATCAAAATGGTCAAATCTTGTTTTTTTTTATTTTATGGAATATTGCAGTATTTATTTGAAATGATTTATCCATGCTTTTCTTTTTCTTTTTTTATTTATTCATGTGCCCTCGTAATTTTTAATCAAAATAACTTTCCCTCCCACTTGCAGCAACATCTCTTCTCTGATGATGCGTTTACCACTGATCCAACGATCCAATCAATTCCTGATGGACAAAATCAAGTCCTGCCCTACGTTTTTTTTGTTTTTTTTGTTAGAGAAGCCGTTTCACTCGGATATCGCAATAGGGAAGAAAAGAGTATCGCAACTTCCATTTCATGCCGACTTTAATGTTAATAGGCTATAGCTTCGGTAGCACATTATGAAAGATAACGTATTACTGTTTGTTGCGATCAGATCCATTCATGATATTTCTGGCTGAACTGAATCTGTGAAGTTTGAACTTTTCTTGATGAAATCGGCTGCAGGTTCGGGCTGAACTGGTTTTGGGGGAAAAAATCATGCGGATAATTCATATAATAATACTATAGATGTGTATGGAAACTTGTTTCTGCCACGGAATAAAACAATTTAAAAGATAATTGCGACTTTTTTCTCACAATTGCGTGAAACAAATTCAGAATTGTGAGATAAATTTGCAATTGCGAGAAAAAAAGTCAGACTTGCAAGTTTATATCTCGCAATTCTGACTTTATAACTCACACTTGCGACTTTATATCATGCAATTTTGTAAAAAAAAAAGACAGAATTGTGAGATAAAAAGTTCTGTGGCAGAAAAAAGCTTCCACAGATGTGATATTTGTTATATTGCGTTCATAAAAAAGTAATATAAATCAAGAAATTAATATCGAGCAACTTACATTTCAGACAAAAATCGTCCATTTTGTTCTAATAACTATAGCTGGCAAAGTTTCAAAAGAAGCCACATTGTCTAGCTTTGCATAATAATGCACAGGCTAAAATCCGGTCTGGATCACTTTAGTTGAGTGGAGCGGAGTGACAGAGATTCGTGGCTCAGGTTCTATAATCACTCGGCTTCAGCTCCAATCCGTTTCAATTTCCCGTTCCCTGTTCTGAGCGAATTGAACATTTGGTGCAACTTCCCAGTGTTGTTGTACTTAATAGTAGAGGAATGCCGCTCTGTCATTTAGATTAGAGAAACTACAGTACCTGTAGCCTAATATTAAACTCTAAAAACGTTTTTTATAAAATACGATTTGTTTATGGACCCAGAAACATCATTATGTTTTTTTCTATACTTTTTAATGGAACAACCTCCCACCCCTTCTTTTTAACTGGGCCGGCCAACTGCTCCATATTTGGATTACATATTCACACACACTTTTACGCACGCCTCCACACACTCACTCCCTCCGTCAAACACACTCACTCACTCACTCACTAGAGGTGGGGGCACGGAGCGATAGAGCTATTAGCTCGGGCTGCAGCAGACATCATTGTACGAGCGGAGGGGAGACGATTCCACCGGTAGTGCGCGAGAACGCACGGAGCCCTGACAACACGAAGAGACTCGCGCTTCCCTGCCCGTTATACCGTACAGTAAGTCCGTGCATTTATTTAACCAGCACAAAACGGTCTTTTGGGTTTGCTTGCGATCTGGGGAAAAATGGATGGTAACTAAAAGACGCTTGAGGAACAGAGTGTGACGTTTATTTAAAAACCCTTGTAAATATTTACTGTGACATTTGCACAAATTATAATGTCATCCTGTCTGCTTTCGACCGGGCTACATGTACGAGATGTGCTGTTTGTCATCTCGATTAAAATTATATAACTACTTTGAAGTAGCGTACGGGAAGCGGGGCGGTTACTTGCGAGCCGTAAACCCGAGAAGGGAGCGCTCTCGCCGGGGTTGGAGTAACTACGCCACCCCGCCTCCTTTCATCGCTCCAGATTGACTTATAAACATCAATTCACCGGTGGATTAATGATCAGTCAGCTGTACTTTTTAAAGACACTGTATCCGCGCGCACTTCTGCTGAGTCAACACTGTTGCTAGAAGGCTTTTGATTTGAAAACACAATCGCGGAAGTTTTAGTAAGTCTGTACTAGAGTTGCGATTTCAACCCTTGTGCACTGTTTAATCTGCATAGACGCGGTTTATGCAAGTGTCTTTTTAATTGATAATAGCCCGTACTGGTAGCAGGCTACAACAAATGTGTCTCCGTTTCACTGTCACTGTGTTTTAATACAACCCGGCTGTGTTTTAATATCCAGTGAGCGTCGTTTTTGGGCATCATATGCTTCCTAAAACGCAGTGTGATTTGTTCGGCGCGTTCTGAATGGACTCCAATACTGCTGTCTAGGTAGGCAGCCTTACTGGGTTTGGAGACGCAGCCATTGAGTGTATCCCGTCGTGATGTCACTCGGTTCATCCCGGCTGGTTATATAATGAGCTGTTGCTGTGTATATTTCATGTGTTGGCAGGGCTGATGGGGCGCTCTATGCATTGTGACCGACATTGCCGGGTTTTGTTGCTTTATTAAATAAACGGTGCAATTTAGCGCTGATTATGTAAACAGTTGGTTAAGACAGCCTTAAGTACCGGTAGGTCTTAGGGCCAGTATCATGATGTCACATACAATACTGTACTGTGTGTTCTGTTTATTAATATACTATGCGACATGTAGCCTTGAGTTTGTGCAGTTTACAAACAGTTGCATACTATACTGTACCAAACTATATTGTGCAAATAGCCGTAATCATTTTGAATGGAGTTTACTTTGCAACAGTTTATGGCACGTGTCATATGACAGTTAGCTTGACCTTACTGTAAACCAGGACACTATACACTATACTATGTAACGTAGTGTATTGACTTTTGAGTTGAGCTGATTGTGGATGGGTTTATGGCTCATGGGACAGTTGCTTATGCTATGTATTATACTACTAGACTTTATTGTAGTGGAATGCATGTCATTTTTTTATTTAGTTTATAATTTATTAATTACAGTTTTAAATAATGGTGCACAGGTTTACACAGCAGTTAATGCACATACTATACTATACTATACTATACTATGCAAAGTATGTATAGTTTAAGCTTTTAAATGGACTTCATTGTGCCCAGGTTTATGACGTATGGGACAGGTGCTTGCTATGTATTATACTACTACACTTTATAGTACTGTACTGTGTATACTAAAATATAGGCTACTGGAATGTATGTCATTTTTTATCTATTTAGTTTTTAATTTATGTGTTTAATTTTTAGATATTTGTGCACAGGTTTGCAAAGCAGTTAATGCACATACTATACTATACTATACTATACTATGCTATGCAAAGTATTGACTTCATTGTGCACAGGTTTATGGTTAATATGACAAATGCAGCATATTCTATTCTATTCTATTCTAGGCAATGTATATAGCTTTAATTGTGTGCAGATTTAGAGCTTATAGGACATTTTCAGCTAATGTGAAGCAAAAAATTCCATCTGGAAACATTGTTACTCCCAAAGGGCTGTTTAAATAGGAAACATCTCCGTTTAATTCAGTTTTTGAAGATATTTAATTCACTTTTAGAATCTGCATGCCATAGATAGGCAAAGAAGACAGCCATAGTGCGAAATTAAATTTACAGAGCGAAAAATTCTCCCGTTGAACGTTGAAAGACCAGCATGTTCAAATAAATAAGGCGGATTATTTGCATGGGTCACCGTGCTACAGTTTCACCTTGTTCTGCAGAGTATTGCCGCCACATGTTTGCTTTTCATGGTTATTATTAGTGTACATTTCCAAGGCTCTTGGATGATTAAGAAATCCTAGCGCTTTTAATGAAAATCCTATTGTTTCGGGGAGCGAGTGGATTAGTGTTTCCCCTGTTTTGTGTGGTTGTAATACATTTCAAACAGTATGGGCTGCCCTTTGCAACCTGGGTACTAAGCTGTCTGCTCTGATTATGCAGTGAATGCTTTTTTTTTTCAGAGGGATTTGTGCGGTGGTGAATGCTTAGTGCTATAACTCGGTAAGCAAATCTCTGTTTGATGGCCCCAGTACCACTTACTTTTAAATGCTAATGAGCAGTAATTAAGACACAGAGTATGGCCTAATCACAAGTGCACTATGCGTCTGCTCATTTGTTCTGTTTTACACACACCTGCCACTTATGAAGTGCCCATTCTTGCCTCTCCTTAGTAGCTGCGCTGTTCAAACTACCACAGTGAGTTGAGTTTGATGAACCCAAATGAGCTTGTGACAGATGCAGGCAAGGCTAACATGACACGCTCGAGTGCCAGTGAAATAGAGGGACACACCTCCACCTGCAGACACTGCTTACATAATTCTCCTGTGATTGACAGGGACAGTATCAGCCAATGGGTGAGTAGAGCCAGATGGACAAGAAATTTGTTTACACATTGGAGGGGTGGAGCCTATGTCAACCTAGTTTCACCCTTTGCCGGAAAAGAATTCTCAAGTTAGACCTATCCAGGCAAGCTCTTAAAGTACACTCCCTCACAGGTATGCATGAACTTAAGAATTGGGCCGCATTGTACTGCAGCATATAAGGCAAATTAATGTCCTTCTCTGAGCTCTAACCTTCTTGCCTATAGCTGCATTTCTGTGATTTGAAATCTGAGGGAGGACAGTCCACGGTTTCGCCGCTTAAATCTAATACTTCATGGAGTCTGTGTTTACACCTGGTATTGAAATCTGTCTTGGTTACTTGATCACAGATTGCAGATTGGCCATCTGTTGCGGTTCACACCTGGTAGCATGTTCCATAAATACTTCTGAGTTTTAATCTTGGCACACACGTTATGTTTGTGTAGAATGCTTTGCATTATTTTAATGAAATAGTCCACCCATTCTGATTATCTTTATTCTGTAGAACATAAAAGATTATATTTAAAGAATGTTTCAGCTGTTTATACAATGAAAGTCAGTGGGGTCCAAAAGTTTCAAGCTGCAAATCCAGTTGTTTAATTTAAGTTTAAGTCTTTGTATTTTGTAAATTTTCAGCCTATGCTCATTGGACATGCATGCCTACCTAGTACCTACATTTTGCAGAACTCCAGTACATGCAGTTCACTGCAGTTTCACTGAAGTAAACACCAACAACTATTCTTTCAAGTAAACACCAACAACTATTCTTTCACACAGATCTTTATTGATTTAATAAAGACTTATTTTCACACAGTTCCTTGTACAATGCTATGTTATTATGACATCAAAACACGTTTACCATAGTGCCTGATTTGTAAACGAATTCATTTTGATATTTGCATCACATAACCTGATCCATATGAATGGCTTTTCTGATGTAGTAAACTTGCTCAGTAGCTCAACTGGTACAGCATTGCACTTACAATGCAGAGCACTCGATAACAGTCCTGTGAAACATGAGTTACGATTAAAGGGTTTAGTGTTGGTGGTATGTTATTTTCAAAAATGATAGAGGTTAAAACTGAAATTTTTTTGCGAAACATGCTAGAAACAACGAAAAATAATTTAGCAGAAATGTTGTCACAGGCACATATTTCCAAATATTTTAGGAGCCATTCACTTTCGATCAAATCATTGATCAACGCATGTATACAGAACCTATATTCAATTATGGTATCACATCATTAACATCAAACCTCAGTGGTACTTGTCATTATGACAACTTGATGTTGTCAAATGACAAGCAAGAAGCATTGTGGTATGAAGTTACTGACATATTGTATTTGGCAAAGCTTAAAGTCATGACAAAATGTAAATTGCAACAGATCTTGTTACCCATATTATGACGTACATTTGGGTGAAACATTGGTTGTTGATTGGATGGAGGCAGATCTAAATGTGAGCTTGTGGTCGATTGTAAGAGAGGGACAGCGTTTATGCAGATGGAATGATTGGGGAAGTCCTGTATACGTGACCAGAGAGAAGTCTGTAATTTCGCCCAAAGATCCATTCATGACATTTTGATTGAAGATTATGAGGTCAAAAATCATTTTAAAAATGCAACATGCATGGAGGAATTGTTCACAATAAGACATGCACTAAGAAACATAAATGTTCATTTCATATTGACTTTAAAATCCTTGTTATAGCGCAGTGGTTGATTGACAGGTGTGACACCTGTATTTATCTCTGTCCACTTGTGATTAGATGCTAGAACCCTGTGTAAACAGAGTCTACAGGAGTTCAATGTCCTTTCACAGTGTCAAAGTCTCACAGCAGGGAGAGAGTATGAGGTGGGGAGAAGGAGGCAAGGAATGGGAGGGGAATGGGATCGATTGAGCAATTCTGTTTCCAAACCTTTATAGCCCTTTTCTTTCATCTCTCAGCTCTATTCATTTGCTCTCCCTCCATGGGCGCAGTTCACATCCCCAACCTGCTTTTGTACTGCAGCGCTCAAGAGCTTTTTTTGATATCGAGATGAAAAACATTCCTTTCTCCAATGAGTGGATGTCAGCGTGCAGGCTGCTTGTCTTCCTCTAGACTCCCCGTGATGGCTTTATGTATAGCCTGAATTGAAGCTTTTTATTTTTCATTTGAACAATGTGAACGTGCTTGAAACGGTTCATTGTTCAGTGGATGTGCTGAATTATTGTTTTCATTTGTGTCCTCTTATTCTTTTTGTCAAAGTGTGGCACTTCAGGATCATCAATAAATCTTTTCATCCATCTAGAAGCATAGTTAAAAATAAAGTACTTGCATGAATAAATCACATGCAAGCCTCCAGAATTCATATCCAGGCTCTACAGCTTGGAGAGTAACATACGTGTATGTGGTTTCTGGACAGCCAGGAGTCATTTTGAAGTCTTTTAAAGGCCCGTTTAATAGACTCATGTGGCTTTTACAAGTCAGACATATTGTAATTTTGAGTTAAAAGCACATTAATGATCAAGCGAAGTGATACCTGGGTTGTTCAACATCAAAGTTGGTGGAAGGCAATGCTGTAGTAGATTGAAGTAAGGCTGCACCTGCACTATATTTTGTCCTGCAATATATTTTCAAATGAAAAAAAAAAAAGCAGAATGTTCACCTGATGATTTGAATAGCTCTATTTGGAAAGAATTAATTATTCTAGAATGATTGGGTTGATTGTGTTGCATACCAAATAAAATAATTTTTAAAAGCTGAAATTACTTTTTAGGTTGAATGATTTGGGAAAAACCTGAAAAATATTGATGTATTTGGTATGCAATATGATCCAACTTAAACCTATTTCAGTAACCATAAGTTGAACAGAGTTAAAAAATTCTTTCCACTTGAGTTTTCACATTCTCACTGATTTTGACCCGTTCATTAAGACTAAAAATAAGATTTTTATTAAATAAAAATATTAAACAAAATATAAAATATATTGCAAGAATACTGTTGTGACATAACATAAAAAATTTAGTATTTAACAAAAATAATACAAATACATTTATTTTATAATACACTCTAACTAATATGTATATCCTAATTTCAGCATCACCATCAAACCACCATCTTTAACCAGCTTTAATTTTTGTGGTTGTCCCGGCAAACAAATATATGCGCTGATGGTTTCAGAGTGAAGTGCCGCAATATGTTCACACGTGTTCAGCTCATGATACGGAGTCTCTCAGTGCGGCTTGATTCACAGTAAATGAATCAAGTCACTCTGAGACTCTGAAACACCATAAGTCGAAGCCTTTGTGGTTTGATAATCGCATTAAGCTACATTGCAATATTGATTTTTCAATATATCATGCAGCCCCAGATTGAAGTGAATGATTTTGCTGTTTCTAGTGCTGTATATCAATAATATTAATGTATTTTGTATGACAAGGTTCTGGTCAATAAATATAAAGCTCATGATTCATGCCTTGTGGGTTCTCTATGTAAATTTAATTCATATACCATGCATAATTAAATCAAAGGCTATGATGCAGGCATATTCAATGTTTATCCACTTGTACAAGCTTATCGTGTCATCTACTGTTTATTTGTTTGGTTTTGTCTACTTAAATTCTGTGACATTCTGCCTACCTTGGCAGTAGCAGCTTACCAGGTGCACGTGAAGGCAGCATCAGCTGATCTGAGACATTGTAGTGAAGATGGGCTCAGAGGGAATCGGTAGCTGACATTCTGAATGACAGAGTGTGAATAGTGTAATGGCTCTGTGTCAGTGTGGGGATCGATGATCGATAATATCTGTTTGCTTGGTGCTTCCTCTGGGCATATCCAGACAGTAGAGCCACTATTGATGCCACTCTTTCACCATGAAAGCAACAAACAACAGCAAAGCTTCACGCTCATGTGCAGCTGGTTTAGAACACAATGACAATCCTCTTTAAGCTTGTCATGGAAAAGGCCTGTTTCTGAAAGCCTTAAAGGCCCACTGAAGTGCCTTGAAACATGCAGCGCTATGATGTAATTTCCTCTGAAACAGGAAGATAGGGCGGGACATATCGAGCAGCTCCTCCCCTTTTTAAAATAGCCAATAGCGTCTCACAGCAAATCTGCATTTGACAGCTTGTGACAGCCACAGTGTAATAGTGTAATGATAATTCCCCTTTCATATTTAATATGAAACTGTTACTAAAGCAAAACAGTGAACATAATCATGCTGAGAATGTGTAGTTTGCATGGCACTGGTGTTATCTCTTTTACTCGTCAGTGCTGTTTCTAATGCCGAGTCTTTCTAACTGTCTCTCCTCCTTATCTCCTCCATCGCTTTAAAATATAGCATTCTGTGCAGAATTCAAATGGGTCCGGTTTTTTTTATGGTCTGCGCTGACTCACGCATATTATCCATTCTCTGCTATTGTGTCTCTGGACCGGAGCAGACTGTGTGCGTGCTTTTTGCGGTTCCCGTGACACTAATGCGAAACCAGACATTCAATGGAAAGCATGTTTACACTGTCTGAATCATTCCTATCCCCTATATAGTGCATTATGTGCCATTCACCATATAAAAATAGTAATTGTGTGAACAAGCGACCGATTTCAGCCACAGCTTCAGCATCAGTGTAGGGGTCGGGACGGATTGAGATCTCCTAAGGGACCAAAGCCGATCATTATTAAAATCTTATAACGGAACAAAACTGACCGTTATTGAGATCTCATAACCGGACAAAACCGAACGTCATTGAAATCTTGAAGCCGAATAAAACCAACCGTCACTGAAATCTCGTAACAGAACAAAGCCGACCACCATTGAAATCTTGTAATGAAACGAAGCTGACAGTCTTTGAAATCTCGTACAGAACAAAACTGTCCGTCATTGAAATCTCATAACTGAATAAAACCAACCGTTATTGAAATCTCGTAACGGAACTATGCTGACCATCATTAAAATCTTACAATGGAACAAAACCAAACGTCATTGAGATGTCGTAACTGAACAAAGTCGACCATAATTGAAATCTTATAATGGAACAAAACCAACTCTCATTAAGATCTCATAACCGAACAAAACCGACTGTCTTTGAAATCTCATAATATAACGAAACTGACCCTCATTGAAATCTCGTAACCAAAGAAAACCAACCGACATTGCAATCTCGTAATTGACTGCCACTGAAAACCGACCGTCATTGAAATCTTGAAAACGAATAAAACCAACCGTCACTGAAATCTCGTAACACAACAAAGACGAACACCATTGAAATCTTATAATGAAACGAAGCTGACAGTCTTTGAAATCTCGTACAGAACAAAACTGTCCGTCATTGAAATCTCATAACTGAATAAAACCAACCGGTATTGAAATCTCGTAACGGAACAATGCTGACCATCATTGAAATCTTACAATGGAACAAAACCAAACGTCATTGAGATGGCGTAACTGAACAAAGCCGACCATAATTGAAAACTTATAATGGAACAAAACCAACTCTCATTAAGATCTGGTAACCGAACAAAACCGACTGTCTTTGAAATCTCATAATATAACGAAACTGACCCTCATTGAAATCTCGTAACCAAACAAAACCAACCGACATTGCAATCTCGTAATTGACTGCCACTGAAAACCGACCGTCATTGAAATCTTGAAAACGAATAAAACTGTCCGTCATTGAAATCTTGGAAATCTCAGATTCTAGAGAGCATTTGATTGGACAGAAAATCTGATGAGAAGCTGAAGTGCAGCGTGATGTCATCAAAATCATTGATCCATATTGGTGGAAGTGAGAGACTGTAAGTTTTCTAAATGCAAAACTTGTCATTGTTTTGCACTCTAGCTTATACATAAACTAAAATATTCATACTGAAAGCCAAAAAATTTCAATTTTGGTGTCATGGGGACTTTAAGTAGCACCCTCTTTTGGAGCTTCCTTAAAGGGATATTCATCTTTATATAGTTCAAAACTTGTATGACTTTCTTTCTTAAGTGGAACAGAAAAATAGATGTTTAGCAGAATATTCTTGTTGATTTTTTCCATACAGTGAATGGGGATCACAGCTTAGATTTGCTCTATTGAATATCTTATGTAAAGCAATATATACTATATAGCAAATATTGGCTGCGTGAAGATGTATCTGAAGATATTAAGATATCATAAACGTTAACATTTCTATAAAGCTGCTTTGAAACAATGCGTATTGTAAAAAGCACTATATAAATAAATTTGACTTGACTTGAAGAGCTGGCAAAATCAAAAAATACCAAAAAGCACCATAAAAGCATCATAAATAACTGTTCCTCTATTTTGCAAGTCATCTGTAGCTGAGTGTGGTGAACAGATTGAAAATTATGTCCTTATTGACAATAAATCTTCCTTGACAGCTGTGGTCACCGTTTACTTGCACTGTGAAGAAAAAAAAAGCAACTTCAGCATTCTGCTAAAAATGTAATTTTGTGTTTCAACACAAAGGTGAGTAAATGATGACAATGAAATTTTGACAGTGATGTCAATGATGAAATTTCCATTTATGGGTGAACTATCTCTTTAAGGTTTCTCAGTTGTCTGTTATGCAGTTCAATAATGTGCAAGAGAATTATGTTTCTTCTTAGTGCAACAGTCCTCAGGAAAATGAGTCTAAAAGCCTCATTCTCTACATATATTGCAAAAAAAGTATGTATCAGTCTGTTATTGAGGTTCTGCCCAAAGCTAGACCTCTGTGCAGTGTTAGTACATTCATGTCTCTCAACCTTTTTATCCCAGAAGTTGGCCTTCATTCATATTTAATAGCATTCGCTATGTAGTTTGGCACTAGAATTGCCTTATTTGTAATGAGGAACTTGGTAGGAAAAAATTGCCCACCTATTTTTAGGCTCCATACCGTCAGTCTCATGTTTCATGTCACTAGTAATTCTTTTAGTATGAAAATGACTAAATAATAGAGCATTATGTGGCTGGATATCTCATCTCTGCTTCTTCCTTTCCATCTGATATGTATTACACTTTGAAACGGCAATAAATTTGGCTTGTTTTGAACTGTTTTGCATATAGTTCATAAACAAAGGGCAGCTGGAACCATTTGACCAGCATTTTATAAGCCCTGAAGCAGAGAACACACAAATGAAGACCATTCTCATGGAGCCAAGATGCCATCCTTCCTGATGCAACTAGGCGGATAAATAGGACCACCAAGTTCTCTTCAACCACAAAGCATACTTCTGTCTGCCCTCACATGTCATGCAGTATAGTGCGGGATTACAGATTCAACTTCCTTGGAGTGACAGCTTGATCGTCAGAAGAGAAGTTAGGAATTCCATGAGGAATGTATCCACAAAAATCTTCTTAAGGGGATAGTTCACCCAAAAATTCTTGTCATCATTTACTCACCCTCAAGTTGTTCCAAACCTGTATGCATTTCTTTGTTCTGCTGAACACAAAAGAATATATAAGAAAGTCGGTAACCAAACAGTTGATGGACCCCATTGACTTCCACAGTATTTTTTTCCCTACTATGGAAATCAATGGGGTCCATCAACCGTTTGGTCACCGACATTCTTCAAAATATATTATTTTGTGTTCAAAGTTCATACAGGTTTGGAACAACTTGAGGGTGAGTAAATGATGACAGAATTTTCAGGTTTGGAACCACTTGAGGGTGAGTAAATGATGACAGAATTTTTGGGGGAACTATTCCTTTAAGAAGATTTTCATGGATACATTCCTCATGGAATCCCTAACTTCTCTTCTGACGATCAAGCTTTCACACCAAGGAAGTTGAATCTCGTCCTGTACTGCATTCACTTGGGTGAACTATCCCTTTAAGAAAGAAATTCTAAGATTTTTTTTACAAATGTTTCTAGGTGCAGTTCTGGAAAAGTTCTCAGTATCTTCTTGTATATCAAAATAGACAATTCTTATTTTTTTAATGGAATATTGCTGTATTTATTATGAATAATTTATCCACGCACATCATTATTTTTTTTAATTCACGCGCCCTCGTTATCTTTAATCAATATCTCCTCCCAGTTGCAATGATATCTCTTCTCTGATGATGCGTTTACTGGTGCGAGGGCGGGGCAACCTGTCACTCACATGACATCACAGCAATAGCAAACCACAACCATCCAATCAGTTCCTGACAGACAAAATCAAGTCCCGCCCTACATTTTTCTTGTTCGAGAAGCTGTTTCACTCAGATATACTCGGATATATCATAATAAGGAAGAAAAGACTATCACAATTGTCACAAAGGATTGGCCCACAGGAAGATGTCTCCACCTTGCCAGGTGAGAGGGATGTAGTGGGACCTGCCAAGCATCATGGGTCTCACAGCGGGTATCAGGATTGAATACTTCCAGAACAAAGGAGGATATGCACCGAGAGGAATTCAATAACAGGAAAACTGCATGGATACAAACAATCCGTGGAATACCGAAATCCACCCTTACCACTGTTATGTTTGGCATGATAGAGTCTTTCCTTAATATGCAAGCTGTATTAATCAGGTGACGCAACTGCTCACCTTTGTGAATTTTGTGGAAAGAATGCAGAGTTTTTGGGCAGGGTGCAGGGACTTCACTACACGCTGTACTTAGTGCAGTTACAGTACGTTGAAGGAATTTCCTGAAGTTAACATTGGCCTTGAATAGACAAAGTGTGGTTTTGACAAAGGGGAGACGCACCAGAGAAAAACCAAGCTGACACAAAGCAAAATACTGCATGCTGAGATAAATCAAGCGAACGGCCATCCCAGTTCCGTCCCATTTCCCCTCTTAAGTGATGTCATTGGAGCAGTGGAGACGTGCCAACTATGGAAGGAGAGGCGCTCCCCTCTTTTTTCGTGGAGCTATCCCGTAAAGTCTTTCCAGAGAGACTCTCAGAGGAGTCAGCCAGACAAGCATTCCTCCCTCTCGCATCTCTACCGCTCTGTTTTTTTTCCCTTCTTTTTCCATCAATCCTTCCAACAATGTGTGTCTGAGTCAGCCAGCGGTACTTAAAACATAAATTCTCAACGTGGGCACATTGAGAACAATTGAGTGTGTTCATTACCATTATACAGCTTTCAAATCATTTGGAGGAGCTCACAGATCTTATTTAATGACTGTTAGCTGTATCATAAAAGTATAATTTGTCTATTTTTCATTGGCTAATGTTTTTATTAGTGATACTTTTTATCAGTAGGCATTATTACTATTGCTCCTGCTTAAGGTTAGGGACCTGAGTATTAAAGTATTACATAAACTTCATGTGTGACATGTTAGTGCCACATACATGATATCTCAAATTATGTGATTTATTCATGACTTAAATTTTATGCCTAGCAGATTATTTAGTGTTGCACTGATGTTAAAATTCTTTAATATTTTGTCGAAATAAATGAAAACATTTATATAATTGTTAAATGCTACAAGTGAATTTAGACTTTAGACAGCGTAATAATGTACTGTATGAAAAATGGATATTAATTTGCTAAATTGTTTATTTTATGATTGTTGTAAATATTCTTTATATGCATATTAATGTATAATATTAAATATATTTATATTATAATATAAATCTTAATATATAATATTAAATGTTGCATATGTTGAAATTCAAAGTTGCTGAAGTTTCCATTTAACTGTTTATTCATGATTTTAAAGATTCATTTTAAGTGAGCGTAAGATGACAGCAAAAGTAATCTAAATGTAAAATAGAGGAAATGAGCATGAAGAATTTCATATCCAATACTGACCGATGAATATCCAATATGCATATGTATGAATTAAAAAATATATGGTTATGATATGGTCCATCCCTATAAATCACTTGAACACAAAGGTCACAAGCCATATATAAAGACCAAAATATCATAGAAACGTGAGGGTGGGCTCTTTTGACAGTAAGCAACCAGCTAGCAATGCCCATAACACCTTAGCAGCTTTTGCAATTTTGCATACAAAATGTATGTTTATAAGAAAATGTAAAAAATTTTGGTTTAGCTAAAAAGCCTGTTAATGATAAATGTGATGGTTCTTGCTAAATAGGCCTTCTCTTGCACAGAGTCAACAGCTGTCAGCGTGCTGAAGCAGCTTTGGGATGGGGAGGTTTGCAGGTTGAATGAGCAGCAGGCAGTGGACTGATGAGGCCTGACACAGATGAATGAGGTTAATCTGAAGGCCACCGTGTAAAGAGGTATCCCAGGTGTCAGCCCTGACTGAGAATATTTACCATAAGCTACTGCACAGGAAGTCTAGATATCTGTTTTTGTTTACTGTACTCTTCTTATGATGGTTACCCAACCGGAACCGCCATCTCAGAAACCATATGGTAAAGGGGTCACGGTAGTACACGGCATGAGGATGTTCTGCTGTCGATGAGTCTTGTTCCTGAAATGTCAGCTGTCCGTGACATCTGCAGATCCACACTTGATTCTTAATGCAGGCTTAAAGAGGTCTGCTCATCCCAGCATGCATTTGAGTGCACGTCCCATTTTAAGGGCATCATGGAAATCAATATTGAGTGTAGTAAATAAAGTCAATGGGTTTAGCTGGCAATGTAAAAGAGACTTTTCCCATACCATTAAACTAAATGCATCATATCCGCAACAAAAAGATAGATAGATCAGTTCTGAGAGCTTTTTGTTTGTGTCTGAAGTGTTGTTTGCCAGGGAGAGAGGTGTGGTATGCAAAATAGATACTACAGCCTTGGCACCAGTTCTGTTAAACATTTCATGTCACGTCCGGAATTGCTATTTATTTACCCTTCACAGTTGGAGGCGAGAAGGAGAGCAGGCGCGAGGGAAGGGCACAGGGCGAGTTCTCTTCTTCAGAGGTCTGAATGCAGCTAGAGATCTCATTAGAAAAGAGCATCTAATAACAGAAAACATTTCCTAGATAACTTCATAAATCTCTCTTCTTCAGTGGCGGGTGGGACATGTTCAAAGCCCGCAAGGGTTATTAAATGTTATAGCTGAAGCTAAAATCATAAAACAACTTTTATTACTTAACTGAGATAAAAATATTAATAAAAACATTTCTCATTTTTATTTAGTTTAACTTCATTTAGTTTCATTTAGTTTAGCTACTGCTAAAACTGAAATGAAAATGAATAAAAATTATATAGACATAACAAAAATGAAAATTCTCAAATCACTTACCCTCTTGTCGTTCCAAACCCATAAGACCCATGAATTCATCTTTGGAACATAGATATAGATATTTTTAGTGACAGCTGAGAAATTTCTGTCCCACTGTTGAATGTCCATCAAACCAAAACTTTCACTTGTTAAAAAGTACAAAAAGACAATCGCAGAAGTAATCCAATGCATTTAGCGGTTTAGTCCTCGGAAGAGACACGATCATTTTACAGTAAATGATGAACATTAAAATGTAGGCTTTTATTGACATATAAACAAGTATAAACAATACCTTCATTTATTTTTCAATGATTTATGTTTCGAAGAACAGTGGTCAAATGGGTTTAAAACGACATGAGGATAAGTAAATGATGACAGAATTTTCATTTTTTTTGGGGGGTGAACTATCCCTTCAAAAAGTTTAAATTCATTTCACAGAATTCTACAGATCTTTTTTTTTTATTATTAGATTTAGATAAGATATTAAGCCATGATGTGCAAAATAAATCTCAAAATAAGAAATAATGTTGAAATTTAAAGATATAAAGTTAATTTTATTTATTTATTTTTTGCTTTTTTTGTGGGGAGTGGGGTCTGGATCCCTGGATCTACAGTGACCATGATTTTGCCAAGTAGGACATGTTTTGTTGGTCCTGCAACAACATTTCAGATCCCTCGAACAACCAATCAGATTATAAATTTAGGCTGGGCTTGAGTCTTCCACCACATTCTTATCAACTATGATTGTAGGGGTAGATAATGTTTAGGGTTAGGTTTATGGTTAGAGAGTCATTACAGAACCAACAGAATTTGTTGATCCAAGAGCACAAAGCCCTGGATCCACCTAGTTAATGTAACATTACATGCCAGCACTAGTGATGCGCTGAAATGATTTTTGTACCAAAACCAAAATTAAAGCTTTAAGTCAGCTGAAAACCCACAATAAAATGTATTATACATTTAATACAGTGCACATATTTAGCAAAAATGCCCTTCTCTTTCTCTAGCTAACTAACATGTTTATGGTCATTGAATGGCTTTCCTAAGGTAAAAGTAATGTGTGACATATTGTTTACAAGCTTTTATTATTGACGTCTTTCTACAGTTGATACACTTATTGAGCAATTACATGAGACACGATACATCAGTTGTACTGTCTCTTGCAACATACCCAGCCCTTGCATCCACACATCTGACATGTTAACCTGTTGTAGCTTATCTACATTGTGGCACGAAACAGACAATGACACCATCAAAATGCGCTAATTAAACGTCACTGCAGGAAAACTGAAACTTCTAGTGCAACCCTTGCTAGTACCAACCTTTTAGTTCAACCTTCAGCATGACCAATTAATAAACGCATTGAGATGGTCTGGTATGAATGAGTGTAGCACCAGCCATGCATGTCACGGTATATATATGTTACTAAACCAATCCAGTCTGGCACCTTCCCACGTTCATCGCGATTGTGATTCAAGAAAAGGTCAGTATGTGATTTACAAGGATTTCTAGTTGACGCTGACTGAGATGATGTGACCTTGAGTGACCTTGAGTGTCCATGAACTTGATTTGACTGGAGGTGACTCTCAGAGGTCAGTGTTTCTGGTCTATTTGCTGTGTCCGGGGTCATTGTTCAGCCATCTTGCTGAGCGTGCTTGTGTTATTCTGGAGATTACATCAGGAAAGGAATACCAGAAAGGGGCTGGGGGCTTCTTCTTTTTCCTGTTGGGAAATGATTTGATTCATGGTGCCTGTGTTCTCAGCAACATATTCATACTAGTTACCTCAGCATTCGAGCACAAGCTGAGCTCTGCCGTTTTCTCTCAGCCGGTGACAGAGAGACAGCAGGGTAAAATATGGGGTGTGTTGTGGAACACAGAATTGCACTGTATTTTTTGGGCTTTGAACAACTTCAGAGAGGAGGCAGTGTTTTTTTTGAGCATTCTCTGACAGGAACCCACCCTTGGAGAAACATTATATGGTAGACTCGCAATTTCAAGGCTAGTCTACTTTAAGCACAAAGACATTCTTTCCCATTCTCCGGCGAGCCTTCAAACTTTCAAGTCCAAAGACAAGGGAACGTAACAGTTTCCAAATAGTTTCCTCTGTGAAAAACGTTGGCAGACGATGTGCCGTATACCCCACTCTTAACAGCTCAGAAGTTGCTAGATTAGCAGGTTTCATTGAATTCTCACAGTCTGTTTGCCAAGTGTAGCTCGTGATCGTTCCATCAATAGTAATATTTCTCAATCCTGCCTGTTCTAGCTTAGAAAGCAGTCTACTTGTTGTTGTTGTTGTTGTCGGTGGTGATGTTTAATCTCTTAAGCCTGAGGGCAGATTTTGTAATACATTGTAGAGGAATTACACATTGTTACACCAACTTCCCATAGTTACTCCAATTTCCCAAATCTCAGAGGATAAATCAGCCCTCAGTAAGCATTCTGTATTAATTTTTTTGGTTTTGCTGTTTGGTGTGGAAAAAAAACATTCAGTCAGAAGAACCACATTGCATGGCAAGTCACACATTTATTTGTGAATTAGGACCCGGCGGGACTCTAACTTTAGATAGCTAACTGTCATCAATCTCGATAGTTTACTTAAGTCTGTTTACTTTTCCTAGCCATTCATTCTCATATGAGCAATGTGGAGCATTTTAAACAGTTTTTTAAACTTTAAACAATTACTGTTTTGGGCTATAAACAGTAATTAATAAATAATTGTAAAAAAGGGAAAAAAATTACTATTCATAGTACGTCACTTTTTTATTTAGTTTTATAAAAATTTTATTGTCAAAAAGCTAAAAAAAAAAACAATAATTAATAATCAATTATGTATGTTTATCACACACAAACATAATCTGCATTGTATTAAAGTCAACTAATTGCTGTGTTTCCATAGATGACAGCTCTCCACACTCAGCTTGGTTTATTCATCTATCTCACAGCAGTTTAATCATATTAACTAATCACTAGGGGTCAGATGGTTGTATTTCTATTTCTGATAAGAAGTTTTTCCATTAAATAGGTCATTTGAAAAGACATGAAGCACTGCAGTTTAATCTGGGAATTCTTCTTAAGGGCTTCTCTGTAACCGCTACTTAAAATTGTGCAGCGTTTCTCTTATGTTTAATTAAAACACCCCAAATCTTTCCCTCAATTACTTATCAATTATCCCGGTGTTTCTCTGTGGTTCTGCAGGGCTGACTAGCCCGTTCCCCCTGGTGATGCGGATTTGAATGGGACGGTATAATGAATTGGAGCTGTGTTGGTGTATTTATGCGTATGGTGGGAGGAGGTGGGTTCTCTTCATTTCTACCACTGCAATTGTTTTCATTTTTTTTCTTGTCATCATCTGCCCCACTTTCAGTCTTTCATCTTCAGAATGGACTGTCAAGGAGATGTATGTTTGTGTGGGAGTGTGTCACCTTGTGTTTCTGTGTGTGCGTGTGGGTAAGATGCCTTTACATGCTTTTATGTTACGTGGTGTGTGAAATGGGTGTGTACTCTGCGGTTTGTGGAGGGTGAGTGTACGCAGGGAAGAGCTATTTCGGGCCTCTCGTGTTCTTGTATTTGAATCTGTAAGCGTTTTGTGTGGGCCGGAGACTGAACGCTATGAGCTGCAACCGATATGGTGTGTGGAAACTGGGGTCATTGGTGAAACTTCAGCTGGGGGATCCCCTGACCCCTGGTACCTCTCAGGAGTCTTATATCTGTTTACCATGAGGTTAAAGGTCATTGCGTTATGTACAGGATCCAAAATGTACTTTTTGCCACACCAGCCCATGGTGATTTGTATTGACAAAACATATTTTTTAAGGGCCATGAAACGTTATGTATCAAAAAATATGTACAGTCATGTGAAAAAAATTAGGACACCCCATGAAAATATTATATTTATTTATTTATTTTTTAAATATGGACTTGCCAATATTTGATCATCTTTCAAACAATATCTATAGATAAAGGAGATTTAATTGGACCAAAAAAAAATAAAATAACCATGATATCATTTATTTAACAAAATTTTTTTACAAAGATGCCAATTCCTTATGGTAGACGCATGTACTTTGACATCAGCTGTGGCAAGAGTTACTTGTAGGTCCCGAGATGACATTTTAGGATTATTGGAGACTTCTTTAAGCATCTTGCGGTCTGCTCTTGGGCTGAACTTGCTAGGACGGCCTGACTTGGGCATGTCAGCAGTTGTTTTAAATGTTCTCCACTTATAAATTATTTTCCAGACAGTGGAATAGCTGATTTCGAATATTTTGGAGATTTTTTTTTTGTAAATCCCTTTCCAGACTAATTTGCATCTACAATCTTCTTTCTGAAGGCTTCAGAGAGCTCTTTTGATCTCACCATGGTGATTTCACTTACTTCAACAATCAAGAGCAAACCAAATGTCTGAGGTTTAAATAAGACAGGCTCCTCCACAATCCTCTCTAACAATCTTCTAATCTTTTGCTCATGATGTGGCGCACCTGATTCTAATTTTATGCATTTTAAGTAGTAAATAAATGTGGAGTTGTCCTATCTTTGTTTCCTTACCAAATATTGCATATTCTATTAAGTACATTTTACAAATATTTTAAAAAGACATTTCTTCAGTTTTATTAGTTTTTAGTATTAATATTTATATTACCTCCATCTCTCAATATTGTTAAAATGAAGATCCAATGTTCATATGTTGAAAAAGACAAAGGTTTTCATGGGGTGTCTATCTTTTTCACTTGACATTATTTTTTCCCAATAAAATGTCAGAGTAAATTTATTCTTCTGTGGCTACACTGCCTCGCTGTTTGGATTTAAATAGGCAGATGCTTAAAGGGCATATTGCAGGTAAAAAAAAATTGTATGAAAATATATAACCTTGTATGAAAATACCATATGAAAAGGTAATGCAGGATTTAAAATGTTTTAAAAAGACATAAGAGCACAAATTTAGTAGATAAAGTGGCTGTATCCTCGACTGTTTGTAAAAAACTTTTTTTTCCCCAACATCGCGTCATATTACGTCACGAGAGGGAGTCGTTTTCTGGGCTCTGCGTTGGCTTAATGCAGAATAGGTCTGTGTATTTTCGGTAGTTTTTCTATTTCAATTGATCATCGTCATGGTAAATTATTGTGTCCAGCCTGTCAGGACATCGAGTCCACAGGTTTCCTAAAAAAGTTAGAAAAACCTGCATGGTGGCGTTTTGTGCAGGTGAAGAGACGGGACTTCACTTCTGCATCTGCTTCGAAACACGCGGTGGTGTGTATAGTGTTCACTTTATACCGGAGGATTATCATCCCGGCGATATGATGGAGTCAAACATTGTAATACTCATGTAAAGGATGATATTAAATGAATAAACATCCACACGCGATGCTTCTTTGCCGTTGTTTTTACATGAATCAATTTCAACATTGATGAATACAAAGTATGTACATTAACACAAATGCATACAGTCTCACACTTTTCAAAAAAGTTCTGAATTATGTGCTGGTAATATAAATATTTTATTCATGCCATGTATGTACATTCAAGTTCACTCAAATACATACTCATAACGTCATATACATCCTCACACTATCTGTGAATCGGCACAAAATAAACCCATAACACAGAATTAATGAATAAAGGATAACATGAAACACAATAACATACTGTCTGTGGTTCGGCCGCCGGCAGGAGATGTGACGGTCACGGATCCGTCAGAGATGCAGCTCGAAGAAAACGTCAACTGTGCACCGTAAGTCTTGTTTAAACATTTGCTAACTACCAAATCAGTCGAACCGCTAACTTTATATCACATAATGTTTAGTGTGGACGGATATTAACGAGTGTGACTTATGCCTGATGGTCAAAGCTTATTAGTTTCTGTTATTGGTAAGTACTATCAATACTCCAAGATGACCAATACCAGCTTTGCTATTGCCTGATACATGATGATAATCTGTACAGTATTGTAATCTGACCACAGTGTTCATATCGTTAGCTAGCGTATATATCATTAGCTAACACTGGTCTCTCACTGTGACACCTGCTCTGTTCTCCACTGTATCTCCTCACACAACAACTCAATTTGTCTCCTCTAATCGTTGTTCTGTCTAATCCTGTACTGTCCCTAATTGTGTGTCATTATTGTATGGCTGTGGTCTGCCATATGAGTATTAATAAACATTTATAATTTCCTTAGCGTCCGAACTGTCGTTGTGATCCATTGTTTTCCTATCGTTGAAATTCACTCCCTCCCGTTATGTCACTTCCGGTTTGGCATTTTTAGATGCGGAAGTAAAATTTTCTCACAAAAACGACTCCAAAAGCCTTAGTAGCGTATTTATAAGTATATTTTAAAGAAAATCGAGTTCCTACATAATTTTTCTATACATTGACTCAATGTATATGTATATACAATACTCACTGCAATATGCCCTTTAAGAGTCTACGATTGGATCATTATTGCCGTGATTATTGTGTTATATGTTTGGCAACAGTTCTTCAAACCATAATTGATGGAGTGTGTAGCTTTTCCTTTCTTAAACAACCATGTAGGAAGACACATCATGGCCATATTCCAGGATGACAATTTCAAGATTAATTTCAAATTGTTAAAAAAAGGTCAAGAGGAAGCATTAAGAATCATTTTTTTACACATGAATTGGCATATGAGTCCAGATCTTAAATTCACTGAAAGTCTTTGGGATGTGCTGGAGGAGACTTTACAGAGTGCTTGACTCTTGCGTTGTCAATACAAGACCTTGAACAAAAATTGATGCACCTCTTGATGGTAATAACATCACAACATTTATTTTCATCAAGAGGTGCATACATTTTTGGTCAAGATTGAACTGCAGTATTTATTTATTTAGTAATGAGAATATCGTTTCAACCATGTATTATTATGGTGCATGTCATTCCTGGAAAATTGACTTTTAGTTTTTTTACACATATTTTATGCACATTTCTGATATTCGAATATAATATAACTAATATGATAACAAAAACCCTTGTGTTTAGTATTTGTAATATTACATTAAGCTACACTTCCCTGTTCTTTCTTCAGGATGCCATTGCATTTGCACAGACACTCACTCACATACATGCAGCTCTCAGGGCTTTCAACAGTGACTGTTGTTGATCACAGAGTTTTCAGGCCCTGGCGTGCTGGCCAGGCACCAGAAGGCTTCAAATCTCAGCAGATATCCTTAGACCAAGATTGTGTTAGGTAACAGCAGCAAGAAGCTCTCTAGAGTAAGTGTGTGTGTCTCTGCATCCTTCATTACATAAGCAGGGTCATCGCAAACAGAGACCCGCAGAGACAAGAAATGAGGGACCCTGATGTGTCTGCTGTACACATACACACAAGCACTTTTTGTCTCTAGTTTTACAGAATAGTGATCATATAGCAGGGTCATGTAGTCATGCAGGTCAAGTCTTAAATTCTGTTTTATTAAAGTTAAGGCTATAAAAAGTCTGAAGTATCTTAAATGTTATATTCAATTTGGGGACTGTAAAACAGGGATCGCGATATAGTGTAATGTGATTGATTTATTAAACATTATTTATTAAATGAAAAGGCTATGATTTAATTAAAAGAGAGTGCTGCATTTTTCAAAGAAGGTTCATAGTTGCAGTTCGATGAATCAATGAATCAATCAATGAATACCTCACATTTATGCCAAACGATTGCTTATTGATTTACTGTTGATGAATTATGACATATTATGGTGTTTATAGCATACCTACAGACTCGTCACCTCATTCTAATGGTGTGTGCACACCAAAAGCTACTCGCTCTAGATTACTCGCGGGATTACTTTTTTTGTGTCACTTGCACAAATAAAAACATCGCCCAAATGTCTTAACAACATCGTTTCTTCCTCACTTACTTTTCTCCAAGCTATCTTCATTTTTGTCAGGTCTCTTGATGAATAAGAAGTTGTGTTGTAAATTGCGGGGTGCCCACAGATGGCTGCAATAATGCTCTCCTCCATTTTCTGATACAACTGGATGTGTCAATAAGCTCTTTGCTGATTGGCTTGCGCGACAACGCGTCATGTGAATTTCCCGCTCAAGTCAAATTTTTATTTCTATATTACTGCTGTTCCATAAGCACCACCTACTGGCAGGGAGGGAGTTTAAATTTTCATTCAGCCCGTCTGCTGTCTTTGTTCAGACCTATGCAAAAAAACAACCCATATTTTTTATGCGGGACACATGCAGTGTTGTTAATGGACAATATGTTTAATATACAGGCATAACATTATGACCACTGAAAGGAGACGTGAATAACACTGATTATCTCTTCATCACGGCACCTGTTAGTGGGTGGGATAAATAAGGACGCAAGTGAACATTTTGTCCTCAAAG
Source organism: Rhinogobio ventralis (assembly GCA_039654625.1). NCBI lineage: Eukaryota > Metazoa > Chordata > Actinopteri > Cypriniformes > Gobionidae > Rhinogobio > Rhinogobio ventralis. Next base: position 27,237,508 of record CM077209.1, read on the forward strand.
TGTTGTAATGTTGAGATGTGTTAGAAGCAGGAAAAATGGGCAAGCGTAAGGATTTGAGCGAGTTTGACAAGGGCCAAATTGTGATGGCTAGACAACTGGGTCAGAGCATCTCCAAAACTGCAGCTCTTGTGGGGTTTCCCCGGTCTGCAGTGGTCAGTATCTATCAAAAGTGGTCCAAGGAAGGAACAGTGGTGAACCGGTGACAGGGTCATGGGCGGCTAAGGCTCATTGATGCACGTGGGGAGCGAAGGCTGGCCCGTGTGATCCGATCAAACAGACGAGCTACTGTAGCTCACATTGCTCAAGAAGTTAATGCTGGTTCTAATAGAAAGGTGTCAGAATACAGTGCATCGCAGTTTGTTGCGTATATATATATATATATATATATATATATATATATATATATATATATATATATACGCAACAAACTGTATATTATACTGTATATTATATCAAATATATATATAATATACAGAACTGTGCAAAAGTCTTAGGCACGTTGGTATTTTCACACGAAAAATGTTTTTAAGCCAGTTATTTATATCTTTTACTGTAGTGTGTCAGTAGGAAATATCAGTTTACATTTCCAAACATTAATTTTGCAATTAATTGTAATAATCCAGTGAGATTTTTGCACAAGAAGTCTGATAGCAGCCGGTATGATCTGATCTCACCATCATCGAGTCTGTCTATGATTACATGAAGAAACAGAAAAAACTGAGACAGACTAAATCCAGAAAAACTAAGGCAACGTCTCCCAGACACTTGAGGAAACCTACCTGCAAAACTACAGTACTGTGAAAAGTTTAGGCACTTGTCAGAATGCTTTAAAGTGAGAATTCTGTCAAAAATAATAACATAAATAGCTTTTATTTATGAATTAACTTCTATTAACTAAATGAAATCGATATTTGGGGTGACCACCCTTTGCGTTTAAAACGGCCTTTGTCACCTTGCATCTATTCCTACACCTATTCATGTAGTTTTGCAGGAAGGTTTCCTCAAGTGTCTTGGAGACGTTGCCTCAGTTCTTCTGGATTTAATCTATTTTCTGTTTCTTTATGTAATCACAGACAGACTCGATGATGGTGAGATCAGATCATACCGGCTGCTATCAGACTTCTTGTGCATAAAAAAATAAATAAAAAATTATTACAATTAATTGCAAAATGAATGTTTGGATATGTTTGGATGAAACTGATATTTCCTACTGACACACTACAGTAAAAGATATAAATAACTGGCTTAAAAACATTTTTCGTCTGAAAATACCAACATGCCTAAGACTTTTGCACAGTACTGTATATGGTTCAAATATAATAAAAGCCTTACATTTGATTTTAAAAACCCTGCAGATACCCTGATATAGACAAATAAAAATAACTAACTTGCAACAAACAGCATTTTCACCCCAGGCGTGCAGGTCTCAAATACTCTTCCTGATAGAAATCACAAGGTGGGTCACATGACGGGCATGCTCAGGTCACTGGGTAGCTCTTTGGAAAAACAGCTCTGCTTTGTAAAACAGGTTTTGTCTTCAGAATCAGCCGTATCATGTGTTGTACATCCCACTGTCAACAATATGATTTTGAGGGTCGGTTCAGTATTTCAGCGTTCGTTTGCTGCGGTTTCAGTGAGGGGCTACTAACCGTGGTGCTGTTATGTAAGAGTCTTCACTGAAAGTGACAGAAAAAGGTTTTCTGAAAGGTTTGCAACCTTTTATCCGGCCATTCTAAGGCTGTAATGTTAACAAACTGTTTGTAGGTGAGTATGGGAAGGCTAAAAGGTTTTGCTGTCAGAGTCGCAAAATCTTGTGTTGGTTTGGATTGAATCAGCAGGTCCCCGCTGACTGTCTGCCTGGCCTAGCACATGTGCGCACATACACATGCACAGGCGGGGGTGTCGCGTGATTGACTGTCGTTGCTGGATCAGTGGGCTTGTGGTGCTCATTCTCACTCCAGCTCTGTTTGTGCTGCTTTTACGGATCTCTGAGATGAGGCCCCCACTTTCGTAAAGCACATGCTTGTGTTCATCCTTTATGTTCTGCGAAAGAGGGCAGAGAAGAGAGTAGAGACAGCAGTGGAAGAGACAGCTTTCATTTGAAAAAAAGTATGATGTATCATGATTTTTGGACATGTACTGTGACATGATATACAGTATGTAGACCTTTTTTTGGGCATTTTCTATATTATTAGCTATATGCATTAAAATACATAAAATGTCTGTCCTATAATTATTTTAATGTTATGGTGCTATACTATTTTGTCTAAATGGATTAAAATGAATTATTTTTAAATGTACTGTACCATGGTATTAATTTTTTTTTTTATTATTATTTTTTTTTTAGATGTGTACTATGGTATTACCTTGTTTTTTTACATGCACAATGATATTACCTTGTTTTTTACATGTATCATTGTATTACCTTGTTTTTAGACATGCACTGTGGTTTTACTTTGTTTTTAAACATGCGCCATGTTATTGCAAGTTTTTTGTCATGTATAATGGTATTACCTTGTTTTTTTATATATGTACCATGGTATTACCTTGTTTTTTAGATAAGTGCCATGACAGTACGTTGTATTTTTACATATGTACCATACTGCCTTGTTTGTTTGTTTTTTTACGTGCACCATGACATTGCCGTGTTTTTTTTAGAGATGTACATGGCATTTCCTTATTTTTGAAAAATATGGTTTGGTTTGGACATGGCACTACCATGGTTATATTTCAACCATCTTGATTTACTGGACATCATGGCATGATTTTATTTGAAGTACCTTTGAGTACCATATAAATACTATAGTATGAATATTGTAATCACTAATCATTCAATGTCATTGAATATATCGAAATATTACCATCTGGAAACACCAAAGTAGGTTTTTGTTAGGGCAGGATGTGTGATTATTGAGAGAGAGAGAGAGAGAGAGAGAGAGAGAGTGAAGGCAGGTGAATAGAGATGCTTTTGAAGTGTGCGTTTTGGACTGTAATGCCTTGCAGCTCTAATCCCTGCATTATATCCTCTGTGGATTTGCCCATGGAAGTACTCTGTAGTAAAGAGCTCAGTGTGTTTGAATGGCCATGCGTGGGCTGACAGTGTCCAGACGTTGATAAGTAATGCTGATGGAGGGGAGGGTCTCTACTGTCTGTCATTCTCACTGAGTGGCAGGAAGCCAGGACAGAGAGAGAATCTCATTGGATGTGACTGTTGTGAAACAAACCAGCAGCAACATAGCAAGTGAATTACAGAAGCGGAGGCCTGGTGTGTGTAAGAATGCGGTCATGTTGGCACAGTGTTTTTTAGTTTTTGTTGAGATTTTTCTCAGTGTGTATGCTCATGAAGGATCAAGTGTTTTTTTTCTTTCTTTTTATAATATTAATCACTTTAAAAAGCAACAGCTGTAGGCTACTAACTTACTACACGGCAAGTGAGTGTCACCGCTCGACAACTTCTGAGTGTTTGCCAAAGCACAGAACTTGGTGTGTGTGCAAAAAGAGAGTGTATTTTTCTTTCTTTCATCAGTATTGTTGTTAATATTTCATAGCTACCTATTCATTGTATCAGTGTTGTTATTGTTAACTAAAACTAATAATATATAAAAAAAGTTTTTGGTAAATTGAAATAAAGCTGAAATAAAATATAAATATTAGATGAAAAACTTTAAATTTAGAAAGTACTAAAACTAAAAATAAATTAAAGCTAAATAGATATAAAAAAATGTCAGAAGCATTTTACAAAATGACAAACTTGACAAACTAAAATTAAAATGTAAGTATTAAAATAAAAATATATTAATAAATACTAATAATAGTATATAAATTGTACTAAAATAACATTAGGTTTATATGTATATAATCTGTGTATGCAATGTAAATTCTACTATGAATGAAATTCCACATGCTTCCTTTTGTTTAACCCCCATATCAATTATTAAGACTGGTTTGATACATTTTGAACTTCAAAAAATGTGTGCAAAATGGTAAATAATTCGAAAATTATGATTCATGAAGTTAAAAGCCTAGAGTTTTGTCAAATATCCCAAATGTTGTGGGCAAATTTAACAGGGTTATAGAAACATGTTCAGTGCATTAACTTTGATTACACTGTAAATCTGTTGTTTAAAATGGACAAATGATACATTTACAGTAGAAAGGATTAATAACTGTGTTGTGTTTTTGAAAAGAAAATAGACTAGTCTATCCCTAGTGAAAATATGTAGTTTAAATATATGTACTGGGGTAAATGCTTTATATGATGACAGTGGGGATGGTTTAGTCAATCATAATCCCTTCGTCCCATAATGCATTTGGATCTGCAGTCTTGGCCTCATCACCGATTCCTCTGTAACCTGTAGTTTCCATCAAAATATGTGGATTGGTTTAAAAAGCTAGAGATTCTCTATCCATTTTAGTTGAGTGGAAAACCATCTTCAACAAACGAATAACCAAGTCCGAATTCTCTTGAATAAAACGTTTACCTGAAGTTTACCAAGGCCCTGCATGACTGAAAACCTTCATGGACACATTACGTAAATTCAGAACAGCAAATACTAAACACTGCCAGATTATCAATGCTCATGTCATAAAGCGACTAGAGGTTCAGTCTCATGCCTGGGCTTAAAGGTACAGTATAGTTCACACACAAAAAGTAATTCACACGCTAATTGTAATTTTATGGAATAGAACAGCTTGCATATTCTTCAAAACATCTTTTTTTTTTTGTTCCATTTGAGAACGAAAGTCATACAAGGTGAATAAATGATGACAGAACTTTAATTCTGGCTGAATTGTCCTTTTAAGGATTAGACTGTAGGTACTCCCTTAGGGCCACAGTGTTATTACTATGAAGCAAGAGTCCATTGGCGGTTCACTAGTAAGTCATTGTCATGAAGCTTGTTCTGGGTGGAGTGTTTGTGTGTGTTTTCATTATCCATGTCAGCAGTGTGCTGCGTGACTGTCTTCTGTGCGCTGACAGGTCAGAGGTCAGCCATCTGCAGTGAGCTGGAGAACTTTGAGCTGACCGATAGGGGTGTGTGTTCACGGTTATGTAACTGCCACTGAGCCCAGCGTGTGTGTGCCAGGAGCTTCATTCAGTAGCTTCCAAAGGGCCGTTCACATTGACAGCGATTCGTAGCGACAGAGCAACCTGAAGTCTTTCATTTTCAATGAGAGTTGGTGATTTCTGATGAGTGCTTGCCATGACATAGATAACATTTATGCAAATGAGTAGCGATGTGTGTGACAAATAGTTCTGTTCTGATATGGTTGTGGACATCCGAGACCATAAACGAACCATATAATTATGATAGCAAAAGCTATTTTTAAATGGGAGGAAAAAAATGCTTCCCGTATCTGTGCTGTTGATGTTGAAGACTGATTAATAGGTAATACTAATACTAGAAGAAATAAAGGCCGGTTCACACTAAAAACGATAACTATAACGATAACTATATTAGCATCCAACGTACAATATTGTTCTGCACGCTGCAGTGGTATCATCTGCTGCTTTAAATGTTTGAATTCTTTAAAGCAGGATGGATTTGAATTAAATTTTTGTCATTCATCAGCTGGAATAAAATAATTCTGAAAAGTGATTCCAACTATGTCTGTTATGTACTGCTCCGAGAGACACCGGTAGAGAATCCAAACGCAGCTTTAATGAAGGATAATCCACAATCGTAGTCAAAAGTACAGGCAAGGTCAAAACACAGGTAGGCAGTCCAAACAGGCAAACAAGGCAGGAGACAGAGGCAAAAGGGTAATCCAGGAAACAGGCAAGAAATCCAACAAACCAAGAGACATGAAACCAGGGAAAATGCTCAGAAATGCAGTGTAGCACTAAACAAGACTTAGCAATGAGTGAAAGAATAGACCAGGCTTTTATAGGGTGAGCTAACAAGGTAAATAAGACACAGGTGGATGTAATCAGGAATGATGTGTCCGGGCAGTGAGTATTGTGGGTAATGTAGTCTGTGGTGATATGGCAATAGTCTGAGGTGGAGTGCCCTCTGGTGGACTACACTGGCACTCTCACTGGTGATCTTGACAATGTCGTTCCTCTGTGCCGTTATTGTTATAGTTGTGTTATAAAAATTTGAGTTGAGCATATAGGACTTGATAGTACAGTCCCTTTGAATAATCAGCACTTTCTTAACATCTTGAGTGGGTAGGGGTAATCACTTCATGGGGGTCATCAGGTGGGCACCCTCCTTCCTTGATGTTTCATTGATAGGCCCACGACACCTCCAAAGGGCTCAACAGCAACACCTGGCGTCCCAGGTGAGCTGCCCTCTGCTTTTACCCCTCTTGGTCATTTTGCAGCCCATTTGGGATTTTTGCTCAGCAGCCTCTGACAGCAACCTAACAGCTTGTTGGAAGGCCTGTCCTCTGACTCCCAACCCCTTCAATAGCCTAGTTGTTGTGGCTACAAAACCTCTGCAACCAATCTCTATTGGGATCAACTGGGTTCGCCACCCCCGTTGTGCTACTTCGGCTGCTAGGTCTGAGTACTTCAGGCTTTTACTTTCATTCGCTTCACCAATTGTAGCCTCCCATGGCACAGTTAGTTCCACAATGAATAGGGACTTTTGTGAGGTTGGCCACATGATCAGTTCTGGCCTGAGGTTAGTTGTAATTATCTCAGGAGGAAAGCTGTGCCGGTCTAGATCAACTTGCATTTTCCAGTCCAGCGTCCAGCAGGTTTGATTCCATTTTTGTAGTTGGCTTCATTGGAAGTTGTCCTGCTCTTATGAAGGCAGTGGATTTTGAGAATCCATGCTTTGGAGGAGGGAGGGCATTGGTGATGGTTCTCCTTCCTTCCAGGATAATCACCAGTTGTCTCAGGACCTGATTGTGCCTCCAGGTGTAACTTAATGTTGCTGGGGTTTGACAGAGAGGACACAATGGATCTTCTCCAGTCCACTGGTTTAGGTTCTTGGGTGTAGGAGGAACATCGTGGTGGCTCTGATGATGAAGCTCAGCCTGCTTCCTTCCATCTTCCAAAGATGCTTCCAGGTGAGATTACATTTCTCCAGGTTTTCCCAGTTAGTCCACTGTCCCTGTTTGGACTGTGAAGACTGCCTTTGTGCATCTCTCTGCCTCCTCTTGCTGCCGGACCTTGGCTACTACCAGCTTTCTTCTCTGGGCGGATGTTGCCTTGTACCAAATGGGCCGGCTTGTTCAGAGTCCAAAACCCCCTCTTCCCTGCAGCACCTGTCCTACAATGTCTCCATGCCCGAGAGTGGATTTTGCTTTGCCTCAGTCGTGGTCCACTTCCTCCCAGTTGCCAGTCTGGGAGCAGCCGCTTGTATTACAGCATCTTGAGACTCGGTCAATGTCATGTCCAGTCTTACTTTGGTACATTTGTAGTCTTCAGTAGAGACAGGCAGTTCCAGAGCACTTTTCCCATACAGGCCGATATGGGAAACGCGGGAGTCCAAGCCACTTCTTGATATAATAGCTGATTGTTCTCTCCGGTTTCTCAATTTTGGAAATGGGGACCTCGTAGGCCACATCAGATGGGGGAGCAATCCGAATTGTAGGCACCAGAGTTTCAGCTTGCCAGGAAGCAAGGTATTGTTTATGCTAACAAGGCCTTTGATGGTTTCTTCCCTTAGTTGGTCACTGTGGTCTGAGTCCTTGAGGCTTGCGTTGTACCATTGCCCTAAGCTCTTTATTGGCATTTCCAGCACTGTCGGAATAGGTGTTTTGTCAATGTAAAATCTCTGGTCTACGAGTTTCCCTCTAACGATGGCTATGCTTCTGGATTTGCTAGGTTTTAACTTCATCTGTGCCCATGTTATGTTGGCATGACGCTTTTCCAGTAGACGTTTGGTACATGCAATAGTTGAGGTCAGGGTGGTTATGTCATCTATGTAGGCATATATGCAAAGTTAAAATTGTAAGTTTTGTTAAGACAAAAAATTCTATAGTTCAAAATACTTTAAGGGTAAGTATAATTATAATTTGCTTTATATAAAAACAATGAAAGTCTATGAAATGTCCAAATTTAGATGCTGATACACGTGTGTGTGTGTGTGTGTGTGTGTGTGTGTGGACCTATCCTTGTGATCCTATCTATACTATGTATCCTTGTGAGGACCGGTTTGAGGTCCTGGTAAACCTTACATTATAGGAACAAAATGTCCCCACAAAGATGGAAATATCCAAAATCCTTTTCCTTGTTGGGACATTTTTTGGTACCCATGAGGAAAACGGCTTATAAATCTTATAATAATAAGTGATGTTTTTTGAAAATTTAAAATTGCAGAAAGTTTTCTGTGATGGGTAGGTTTAGGGGTAGAGTTAGGGGTAGGAGATAGAATATACAGTCATGTATATTTAAGTTTGTACAGTCATTATGTCTATGGAAAGTCCCCATAAAACATGAAAACCCAACATATGTCTGTGTGAGTGTACATATTTGACCATGCTTGTGTCCTCACTATTCAAAAATGTCCCCAGTTATAGTGAAACATGTTGAACACCAACTAGTGAGCTGGACTACACATATTTTACTCTTCACAGATTGTTGGTAGTGCTCTCTTTAATCCCGGTCCCTATGAAGCCCCTCCTTCCGAAAAGCACAATGTGCGCTGATTGGTCGGCTGGACCAGTGTGTTGTGTTTGGTCAACTGTTTAAGGCTAGGGGTCGGGTTAGGCCATAGAAAATGTAAAATACTGATATAAAACCAATCAAAGTCTATGAGATGTCCTCACTAATATAGTAGCTAAAACAAATGTGTGTGTGTGTGTGTGTGTGTGTGTGTGTGAAAGGAGAGAGGGAAAGTTTAGGTTAAGACATTTTTAACCTTTTCTTTAGTAATATAAACACAGCTGCTAATGTGAATGGGCAGACGAACTTATGACATTATGCATTTTTTAAAGACTAAAAGCCCTCAAGAACACACACTCTCTCACACACCATAGCGGCAGAAATATGAGTGGTGAAGGTCATATTGTTAGTGGGAGATTAAAGCTCCCGTCTGTCTGTCTTTTTTTTGTGTTATTATGTCCTACTTCAGAGTAGTGGAATAATCCTATAGTAGTATGTCCCTTTTTGGTGTGTTTTGGTTTAGTTTGTCCAACAAAATACATCGTCGACTATCTAGACATATCACTTAGCATTGTTAGCATGTGAATAATATTATCTCTTGACTTGTTTCATAAAGGAACAAATACAAGTGATACTATTTTGACTGTGGTCAACTGCCATTTACCCATTACACTTCTGTAACTGGTCATATGGATGAGAGAGAAACAGCAGCCTGCAGCCCTTCTCAGCTGCTGAATTCTGGGAAACAGAAACAGAGACTGCTCTTTTTGAAAGCATAAAGGAGATGCTCTTTTTAGTGTTTGAAACTAGAGAGACAGAAATGCTGTTTGACATGTAAAATAATATAAACCGATATTGACGATAAGAGATAAAGTTAAGGTAAGGTAATATTACAATGTCACAATGCTTATAGCCATGCTGTTTTTAAACTGCATTTATCTTTTTGTAAATAGAGATTTAATTCTAAGAATTGGTTGCCATTAAAAAGTGGTCTTATTTTAACCTGTAAAGTTTGGCTAGTTAAGCAGATTAAAAAGTCTAAAGTATACAGTTCAATCCATTGACATTCGTTAAATCAGTAGGTACACTATATTGCCAAAAGTTTTGGGACGCCTGCTTTTACATGTACATTAACTTTTTAATCTGTAGGGTTTAATATGGTGTTGGCCCACCCTTTGCAGCTATAACACCTTTAACTCTTCTGGGAAGGCTTTCCACAAGGTTTAGGAGTGTGTTTATGGAAATTTTTTGATCATTCTTCTAGAAGCGCATTTGTGAGGTCAGGCACTGATGTTGAACGTGAAGGCCTGGCTCGCAGTCTCCGCTCTAATTCATCCCAAAGGTGTTCTATCGGGGTTGAGGTCAGGACTCTTTGTAGGCCAGTCAAGTTCCTCCACACCAAACTCGCTTATCCATGTCTTTATGGACCTTGTTTTGTGCACTGGTGCGCAGTCATGTTGGAAAAGGAAGGGGCCATCCCCAAACTGTTCCCACAAAGTTGGGAGCATGAAAATTGTCCAAAAAGTCTTGATATGCTGAAGCATTAAGAGTTCCTTTCACTGGAACTAAGGGGCCAAGCACAACCCCTGAAAAACAACTCCACACCATAATCCCCCCTCCACCAAACTTTACACTTGGCACAATGTACCGTTCTCCTTGCAACTGCCAAACCCAGACTCGTCCATCGAATTGCCAGACAGAGAAGCGTGATTCGTCACTCCAGAGAACATGTCTCCACTGCTCTAGAGTCCAGTGGCGGTGTGCTTTACACCAGTGCATACAACGCTTTGTATTGCACTTGGTGATGTAAGGCTTGAATGCAGCTGCTTGGCCATGGAAACCCATTCCATGAAGCTCTCTACGCACTGTTCTTGAGCTAATCTTAAGGCCATGGAATATTTAGTAGTGAGGAAATTTCACGAATGGACTTATTGCACAGGTGTCAACCTATCACGGTATAACACTTGAATTCACTGAGCTCCTGAGAGCGACCCATTATTTCACAAATGTTTGTAGAAGCAGTCTGCATGCCTAGGTGCTTGATTTTATACACCTGTGGCCATGGAAGTGATTGGAACACCTGAATTCAATGATTTGGAGGGGTGTCTCATTACTTTAGGCAATATAGTGTATCATGAACTAACAATAAATACATTTTTTTTTTTACAACATTTATAAGGTAAATGATAGCATATCCTAGATAGCATTTATCTAGATTACTGTTAATTTATAAATATACAATATTGTAAATTCATATTTGATCATAATACATTATTACAATTACATAATTATGAACAACTAATGATTTGTATGTAAAAATTTTATTAATTTTTATTTTAAAATTTCATTTATTCCTGTGATGGTGAAGCTGAATATTCAGCAGCATTACTCCAGTCTTCATTGTCACATGATCTTTCAGAAATGCTGAATTTGGTGCTCAAGAATCATTTCTTATTATTATTAATGTTAAACACAGTTGTGCTACTTAATATTTTTGTGGAAGCTGATTTTCTTTCAGTATTTTTTGATGAATAGAAAGAACAGCATTTTAAATGTATTACAAATAGAACGTTTTTGGAATATTCATTTCTTTAATGTCTTTACTGTCTTCTTTTTAATCAATTTAATGTGCCTTTGCTAAATAAAAGTATTTTTTAAATCTTACCCCAAACTTTTGAATGGCAGTGTATCATTAAAAAAGCAGCTAAAACTGTTTTCAACATTGATAATAATAAGAAATGATCTTAGAATCATTTCTGATTGATCATGTGACACTGAAGACTGAAGTAATGGCTGCTGAAAATTCAGTTTGCCATCACAGGAATAAATTCCATTTTAAAATATATTACAACAGAAACCAGTTAATTTAAATGGTAATAATATTTCACAGTATTACTGTTTTTACTGTATTTTTGCAGCCTTAGTGAGATTAAGAGACTACTTACAAAAACAATAAAAAACCTTAATGTTTCCAAACTTTTGACTGGTATATATATACCAGTGTGCCAATAAGCCTATATCTTATTTTGACTCAGATGTAATTAGGTTTTGAAGTATCAGATGACTAACTGTTAGTACTGTTATTATGACTAACTAGATAGATAGTGACTGGGCGGACCATCAGACAGTCATTAATATTATTTCCTGCCTTTTTGAACAGTCAGCTAAATTCAGAGCTGCTAAGACAAGGAAGGGTCATGGTTTATATGTGAGTATAATCGTGTCTATGTATACCTGTTTGTATGTCTGATTCATAAAATCTGCTTTTAGCCTTTCTTCAGTGCTGTAGCAGTAAAACTTAAGGCTCCAATACACATCTCAACAAAAAGAGCAAAATTTGTCAATAGAGCACAACAGAGACTGACTACTTAATCATGAAGGATTTTCCTCATTCATTTTCTCCATAGGAATTTCAAATTATGCTTTAATAAAGAGTTCTAAACCCTGAACCACATCATTGAGGGAATGAACTACTAATTATGCCATATAAACCACAATATATTTGAAGATTATTGTAAATTATTAAAATATGTTATGTAAGTTGTAATGCTTTTAGTGAGAAGTCATTCAGAGTCTTGAAAGGTTTACATTATGTATGTTAAAAATCTATTTCTCTGGAGAAATTTCTCATTTTCTCATGAATTGTGTTTTCAGTTCTGCAGATCTGCTGAAGTTGAAAATCATGTGACCTTCATGTACTGTAAAAATGTACTGTACTGTAATGTAATGTACTGTGTTTATAATCAGAGGTGAAACGGAAGTTTAAACTGATGTAAACAGTTTGTGACTCCTCTACATACATAAATACTGTATGTGCCGCTCACGTTGCCATGGGTGATGACATCTAAGATTAACTGGTGGTTTACTCAGTCAGAATAGGTTTGACACAGCAATATTTAAGAGCACATGTAGCTCGTACACAAGCGTACAAAAGGACTCGTACTGTCCTGCCAGAGCATACCCTCCACCCTGCCTCTTGTTTTGGAGAAACATACCAGAGCAAAATGAGGCAACTGAGTGTCTTAAGTCCCAGCGTCTGCTTTGAAGCAAGAAGCGAAACATTTGAGAGGAAAAAAGGAGAAATAGTTTCTGATTCAAACAAACAAAGAGTGGTTGCCATGTCGACAGGCATCTATAAATAGTGTCCAATGTTTGTTTTGTGAATGCGGTCTCCCCTAGGAGCTTCAGAGACCCGGAGAGTGAGTCTGATTAAACAGCTTTTCCTCATACCGCTCAGCCCTGGAATGAACTATTAAACTGGATAGAGAGGTTATTAAGGAAAAGAAAAACATTATGGCTTAAAAAATGGCTTTGCGTAGAGGAATGTACACTTACTGATGAACGACTGTATTAATGGAATGAAATCAGACAAATGTAATAAATATTTATATAATAAATATAAATATTATATGTTGTGGTCGGTAGTCTCTGTACTTTTTTTTTTGTTGGTCTTTTCAAGGCTGCATTTATTTGATCAAAATACAGTAAAAACAGTAATTGTAAGAATTATTACAATTAAAAATAGTCTTTTTAAATTTAAAATGTAATTGTAAATGAATTTTCAACATCATTACTTCAATACAGTCTTCAGTGTCACATGAATCCTTTAGAAACCATTCTAATATGCTGATTTGCTGCTCAGGAAACATTTCTTATTATTATCATTGTTGAAAATATTTCTGCTGCTTAATATTTTTGTGGAGACTAATACATTTTTTCAGGATACTTTAATGAAAAGAAAGTTCAAAAGAACAGTTTTTATTTGAAATAGAAATCTTTTGTAACATTATGTCTTTACTGTCACTTTTATCAATTATAAATTGTACACTGTATATATTTGTGTGTATATGTATATGTATATATGTATACATATACAGACTGTATATGTATGGCTGAAACTATTTAAAGTACATTCTCAAGTAGTCTCTTGTTACCTTGGTTACACAGAGTGACTTAAGAGGATTTCAGAACACATTTTATTTTAATAAATGATATATATAAATGTATATCTACCTATTTAATATTTATAAAATGGATGATGATTTAATGGATTAATTTTTTTGGATGATCAAATATACATTCTAGCAGTACAATATAGGCTAATGTAATATAGCATAACAGCCGCTTGGAGCTCAAGTGTAAACCTCTTTGTCTTTGAATGTGGCAGGGAATGGTGAGGGTAGTTGGAGCCAGACAGACGCAGACGTGGACAGACAGAGTGGGAATCACAAGCCGTCCCCTCAGACAGCAGGAGGAGAGATTTACCCATCCCCATCACAGTGCTTTCAGCTGGACCCTTCTCTCCGATTGAACATTGGAACCTTCTTACCTGCTCAAGATCCACCTGTATCCTCCGATTGGGTAAGACAGCAGTTTACTTTCACTCTCTTGAACGTTTCTAGATTGGCTTGTGCAGAAGCTCATACTTTCTTGGATCAAGCTTTTTTACCTCCAACTTCAACACGTATGTACTCGTAATAGACCTTTTATGAAGGAGAGACTGTAGTGATGCACTGATCATGATTTTTGGCTGATACCGGTTGGCGATTTTTGTCTTTTAAGCTAATTTATTTGTTGTTTATTTGCACTATAACAGGCAAACTGGCCTCAAGCAAAAAATATCTGTTGCCATTTGAAATTGGAGGCAACCACCACTGCATTTTAATCATGATTCAAACAAAGATGATCCTACACACATGTATGTAGCATGAGCAGTTGTTTTTGATAAGATTGTATAATTTCAAGGTTTACAGCAAAAACAGAATGGTCAGACTTTAGATTTGTGAAATTATGCTACATAAGACACCTGCACAAAACAAAAACAGCAGACGGACTGAATGAAAATGCAAATTCACTCTCTGACAGTAGGTGGCATTTATGGAACCACAGCGGTTTCTTTGGGTACCTCTGTACACAAAGCAGCGTTGAGCTTATAAATACTACTTTTCTATTGTTCTCTTCTTTGCGTCAATCTTCGGTGTGTCCCGTCTCTCGCCTGTGTTAACGTCCTGTTTACAGACCTTGTAATATTTCCACACAAATGACATTTTTGGGAAATGTTTGCAATGCAGTTTGTGTGCATGCCCAGAATAGAGATTGGCCAAAATAAAACTAAAAACCATTTCCGATTTATGGCTTAAGAATTGTCTTCTGCCTGTACTGTAGGGTTTTCTGTCAGATGTGACTACTGGAAAAAACATGGAACATTTTCAGTTCTTTGCTCAGTAGTGGTTGTGTGTAAAGACAGGTGACGTGAGGTTAGCCTCATCACACAGCTGTGTGGAAATGTATTAAGTGTCTATGTTTCTCTTCTTCTTTCTCTCTATACTTCGATCATCTATTTATCTCTCTTTCACTTGCTGACTCAACACTGGACTTCCTCTTTTTCAAAGTCCTCTCACTTGTTTTCCGTTTGTTTCTACCTCCAGGTTTCTTTGTTGTGATCACATAGTTCTTTCTGTTTTGTCTTTTTGTCCTCTGATTTTTACAGTATATGCCTCCATGTTTATGTCCATCTTAGAGGGATATTTCCCCCCCAAAATTAAAATAATTATTTAATCCCCTTCATGTCATTCCAAACCCCTATGACTTTCTTCTGCGGAACACAAAATTAGATATTTTCAAAAACAATACTTGACCTCATTGACTTTCATTGAATGGACAAAAAAAGGACAATGAGACAAATGAGACTAAAATGGACAATGAGTTATTTTTGTGAGACATTTTTCTTTTTTCAAAATATCAGCTCACAAAAGGAAGTTATTTCAAACACTCAACTGACATTTATAAAGTGATTTTGGAGTAAAAACATTTTATTAAATGATGTTAAATAAGTTTGGGAAGATGTTTGCTTTTTCAAATGCACGTTATAAGTGAGTCAAAGTCGCAATGCTTTCAGAGATGGAGCAGCATCACACTGCCGCTCTTCACCAACACTCTGTGCATATATTTATTATATTAAAAATCGAACAAATTGCAGCCTTTGCAATTTCATAATCGCTCTAAGCCAAATCGCGATTTTGTTTTTATTTCTCGTGCAGCCCTACAATTCAGAACTGTGAGTGTAGAAATGTGAAAGTTTCACATTATTAAACAGTTAGACCCACCTTTTCCTCATCAAAGGTTTGATCTTCATACTTCAAAAGCTGTCTTCCCTCTCAGTGCCGTAAGACAGTGGAAATAATTTAGTTTCTGTTGTGGAACTAATTTCACTTCCCATTCTGACTACGAGCTTCTGTTTGGAAAGGAAGAAGCCTCCAGCCTGTCATAGCGTGTTAGTGCACATACAGACTGAATGTGATATGTGGTGTAAGATGACGTTTCTGTGGGATTGGCTGTGTGTATGCGTGTAGCGTGTCTGTGGGGACAGGATCTGATGCTGGTTGAGCTGTAGTCAGGCCCAGCGGTGCGTGGATAAACCCGTCAGGAGTGTCTGTTCAGCTTTGAGTTCTGACAGGAATCTCTCTCTGCCTCTGGTGTCATTTCACACTCCCTCATTTTCTCCTCTAGTCCCCCCTCGTTGGTCTAAATGTAAATCCACTCATTCTCTCTTTCCTCTTCATTCTGTGTCATGTATAGCTTTCTTTTCCTTCACGTATCTCAACCTTTTTATCAGTCTCCAGTCAGGATGTCAAAAGTACTGGTAGTTCGGTACCAAGTCGAAAGTAAAATTTGAACATGTAACTATATTAGTTCCACCAAGTACCAGATATATGTGAGAGAGAAATGTGTGTGGAGAGCCATTTTTTTCTTTCCCCAAGTAAATAGCATGTGTAAAATTGGCCTTTTGCGGTCAAATGTTCTTGAATAATGACCACTAAACTGATTTTCTACAAAACTGTGTATGTTTTATGTCTGTTGTATCACTCCACAGTCTCTTTATTTCTCACATACTAAAATAAATTCAACTCAAATCAATACTTCCCCATTTATTTGGTTTGTACCAATGTTTAAAACTGGATAATGCGATAATAGCTCACTGACTGTATATTATATACTAATATTAACAAATAAAATTAAAGCAGGTGTTTCTCAATTAAATGGCATGGTGTTCATCGTGTAATTATTATATACTGTATACTACTGTTCAATAGTTTGGGTTTGGTAAGATTTTTTTCTAATGATTTTGAAAGTTGCTTATACTTAGGATACATTTATTTGATAAAAAACTGTAATATTGTGACATTATTGCAAATTATAATGACTGTTTTATATTTTAATATATTTAAAATGTAATTTACTGAAATTCCATTAATTTAAATGGAAGTAAAATAATGAAAAATGTATTTGAAACAAAAAAGCTTGTTAAATTACACTGCATTGCATTAACTGTGCTTGCATTTTAACACATTGTATTTTTAGGGCTTGCATTTTTATGGGCTGAAATTCGTATATTTAGGCTGTGAATATTTAGGCTGTGAATAACTAAACATTTCACACATTTCATTATAAAAAATTTAAAACACCACATTCACTTTTCAGATTTCACTTCCAAAATAGTCAGTTTGTTTAAAAATGCAACCTAATATTCGACAGGCAATTTTCTGTCCATTTTATTTTGCTTTCACAGCTTAATATGTTGAATTTCAGGCCATAAAAATGCCAGTCCTAAAAATAAAAGTTTTTGTTCAAATGCATTTGTCATTATTTTACTTCCATAAATGTATTCCTGTGATGGCAAAGATGAATTTTTAGCAGTCTTTACAGTCTTCAATGTCACATGGTTGTAATCATTGTAATATGCTAATTTTGTAAACCGTGATGATTCTTTGATGAATTGAAAAGATTAAAAGAACAGCATTTATTTGAAATAGACATTATTATTATTATTAAAATCATTAATATGATTATTTATCAAATGTATATATATATATATATATATATATATATATATTCTGCAAAGTACGTGTACGTGTCAAAGTAACATCCACATGGAGGGCAGGACCCAAGGTTTCCCAGCAGAACATTGCCCAAAGCATCACACTGCCTCCGCAGGCTTGCCTTCTTCCCATAGTGCATCCTGGTGCCATGTGTTTCCCAGCCTTCGCTCCCAACGTGCATCAATGAGCCGCCCATAACCGTCGCCGGTTCACCACTGTTCCTTCCTTGGACCACTGTTGATAGATACTGACCACTGCAGACCGGGAACACCCCACAAGAGCTGCAGTTTTGGAGATGCTTTGACCCAGTTGTCTAGCCATCACAATTTGGCCCTTGTTAAACTCGCTCAAATCCCTTCCTCCTCCTTGCCCATTTTTCCTGCTTCTAACACATCAACTTTGAGGACAAAATGTTCACTTGCTGCCTAATATATCCCACCCACTAACAGGTGCCGTGATGAAGAGATAATCAGTGTTATTCACTTCACCTGTCATAATGTTATGCCTGATATATATATATATATATATATATATATATATATATATATATGTATGTGTATATGTATATGTATATGTATGTGTGTGTGTTTTCTATATTTCACCTTTTTCATTCTTTTACATATTTTTTTCAGGATGTTAATATTGACTTTGGTACTTTTGACATCCCTTTTGCTGTTATTCTCATCCTTCCTGATTTTTTTTATCTCTTACAAATGTTCTCCTCATTCTCTCTCATTCATTCTCTTTCTCTCTCTCCTGATCTCTAATTACTAAACAATGAGTTAATTACCTGAGTCAGAGCTCATGAATTTATTCATATGCTCTCTGGCACTCTGGTAATTACCAAAAGCTTGTAGTGTACCAAGCAGAAAGGTTCTCCCCTCGCAAAGGGACTGTTCATGTCTTTATTACAGCATCAAGCTCCCCCTGTTCACTGTATCTGTACAGGGTGACCATAACGCTGTTACCAAGATATGACTTATCACGCTATTTTTACAACTCATATTATGAAAGTCATGACTCTATTCTCATCGATGAATGTTTACAATTTCCACTTGGAATGAGTGACAAAAGAATTCATTACATCACCACTGTTTACAGCAGCGATATTTTGGAAAAGACTGAGAAAAAGGAGGGCTGAAGTTATTTTTCAGCTGTGTTATTGTCCACAAGCTCAAGGCAGAACTCTATCGATTGGCCCGTTTCCAGTTAGTCCATCCTGAAGTGAGTCTTTGTGCCGATATACGACAAGCTCTGCATCTGTCCTCTCCACAGCCCTCGGCACAAACTGCACAACAATGCAGCCAGTCAAGTATCTATAGAGTTACTGTGTACAGAAAGCGTCGCATAATGATCTTTAATATCTGCGGCTTATTGGGAGGTAATTCCTCCTCTGCAGCTGAAGTGCATCGATTGAAGGGCGACTGGGGAAGAATAGTTTCATAATGGCCTAAGAGTTCGATTTCGATCTCAAAAATGAACACCAATAATATGTTTACAAAGGTAAAATAATCCTTGAAGGCATTATATGAAATTTATGCTGTGAATACAGGATTGTGGGTCATAGGAGGTCAATGTCACATGAAAAAGACATTGAAATAATATTTTTCTTTTTTTTGTGTTACTTTTAGCGTGCTTGGCATAGCATCATTGCTATGAAATGCGCTGGACGTACTGAAGTGCTGTCATTTTCCTCATGGCCTCCCTGATAAAGACTAAGAGGAAAGGTCAGCCGCAGGACGGATGTCTCACTGACAATGAGTTCAAAGGAACTGTTGTTTTTCATAGAAGTTATTATCGAACTGGTGCTTCTTTCTCACACTTTATTCAGCCAGATAATAAAACAAAACAATTGAAACATCCTTATCTGCCCCACCTTACAAATCCACATATTAACGTTATTATTTCACGCCATTACATTACGATATCAGCGATGACTATCTCTGGACTATAATTAGATTTATGCTAAAGAGTCCCTCTCCACTCTTTCCTTACTAATGTTATATTTATTATATTTTTTTTACATATCCTTTTGCAGCTACAACCAAACCTTTTTGTGGCTATTTCAGTTTGCATAGATTCTTTCCTTTAACAGAGTCGTGAGGTTTTGATGGCCTCATGGTGTCTGTTTTATTCACTGTAGCCCCACCCACACTGGAATCTCATTGGTCCAATGTATTTTAAACATCAAATGTGTTCTGATTGGCTTGGTTTTGACTCATATAACTTGTAGAACTCTGTAGAACACAAAAGGTGAAGTTTTGAAGAGCGTCCTGTACGCTCTTTTCCATGCACTCACGATGAACGAGGACTGAAGCTTCAATGCTTCAAAAAGGGCACAAAAGCACCACATGATAGCTTTATGTGTTAAACAGACTGACATTTTAGTCCACCTGAAGTTTTTCTTAGGCCTGTTGATAAGAAGTGAGCAATGAATCATTCTTTTGAGTCAGATCTTTTTGAGTCCAGTTGATCCACTTCACAAAACCAAACTCACTGTCTGAAGTTTCAGCTATTAAAGGCTCACTGGAAATGAAGATTGCCAATGGCAACTTATATTTCTACTTAAATTTCAATCTGAACCACCCACAGTATCTCCCAAGATGTCTTCAGAAAACACATTTATCATACTTACTGGAGCTTTTGCATCTGTATTGCTTATTCCCAGTTCTGTGAAACTGCAAGGGAGAAAAAACAACCAGTGCATTCTTCAAAACTTCATAGTTTTTGTACTTTCGGTGGTCCTTCACTAGCCAAGCGATTACTATTGAGATAAATGGGATACTGGTAGCGGATAATAAGATATTCATATAAATAAATCATAGTTATTCTTATACATTCCTGCAGGCTGTTTTGTCTGGGTCAGGGACACTGGTCACTAAGAAGCCAGAAAGAAGAGAACAGAGCAAGTCTTTCACCGAGACAGGGAGAGATGAGTCATTCCTCATGTGAGATTTTGAGGAAGAATTAAAGGGAAGCCTTCGGCAGGGACACGCCAGGTCTTTCTGCACTCTGAAGCTGCGAGAGAAAGACATGTGGCAGATAAGGTGCAAGGCGGGGGAGGTGATGTGTTTATCGTAGGCAGTGTGTGTGTGAGTGCGAATGTTTTTTCACAGGACGGACAGCTTCCATAATGTGTAGCAAGATGCTTGAGGTCTCCGTGATTGACGGGTCCTGCCGGGTCTGATGGATCCTCGGAGGGAGAGGATAGATTAGTGTCTCTATTTTTCTGTCACTCGCTACTTTGTTTAGCTCTCGCCCTTTTGCTCTTACTCACATTCTCTTCAATTTTCTTTCCTGCGCTTCAAACTCCCTTTATTGATATTCAGAGTGAAACTTGATTCATTTGACTGACAGGAAGTGCAGTTCTTGGAATGCAAACCTTAGCATGTACGTATCTGTCACACCCTTGTGAAAATGCAAACATTGCACAGCAGTGTTTAATCAACACGTACAAAACATGCAGTGACACTCAGAAACGCTCATTTGCATGCAGCGATCCGTGACTTTTGAAATGAGGAGCCGAAATAAATTCATAAATTCATAAATTCATATCCCCTCTGAGGATAAATTTATGGTACCAAATGATGTTTACATTTGCATTAGATTTTTTTTGCAAAGCTTATGCATGGCAGGATTTTTCAAAATGGGTTCTGTGGGAAAAAATTATGTAAAAAGAACACTTGCAGAAATAAAGGGGTCATTTGATGCTATTTTAAAAGTTAATTATTTTGATTATTGGGTGTAATAGAATAAGTTAACATACTTTAATGTTCAAAAAACATGAAATACTGTACATTATTCCAGCTCCCCTGTTCCCAGTCTGTCTAAAACGCGCTGATTTCTACAAAGCCCCACCTTCCGAAAAGCTCAGAGTGCTCTGATTGGCCAGCTGACCCAGTGCTTTGTGATTGGCCAAACCATAGACTGTAAAAAAAGATGGTTGTAGAAAATCTTCCGTTGTAGAAAAGTGAAGCCGCCAATATCCGAATATGGTGCTGACATCTTGCGCTGATTTGGTACCTGTGTCTGCGCAGTAGAGAGCAGAAAGTAGAGCCGCAATATCAAAACCCCGCCCACACTCCCGCAGTATCTGTTAGTACAGTTTACTGCAGAATAACTCATTATGTCGGCGTGAAATAAACAATTTATAGAAATGTAGAAATTAAAGCTAAAACGGCAATCTCTTCCTGAAAATCCTGAAAAAAGTCAGTTGAGACGCTTTGGCTTCACTTTTCAGGACGTGTGCGGCACGCTTGGGCCAAACACCTCAAGCGTGTGTTGGAAATGTAACGCCCCTTACCATAATTGCGAGCTTCAGCTTCCAAGGCTTCTAAGCATTTGTAAACACACAGTTGCTAATAATGTTGTCGGTTTCACCACATCAATTTGAGTGCGAGTCGGATTCTGAAAATGCGGATGATCAAGCCGATCGATTGGAACCGACTTTGCAAGCACGACTTGAGCAGAACATTTCAAAGTGGTAAGTAGTCATAGTAGCCGGTGTTGTACTCTCCCAGGCTCAGGTACACCTTTCCTCTGTAAAATTAATTTTGCACAAGCAAACTTTTGGGTTGTACTGTTCAAGAGCAGCTTTATAAATAAATCTTAACCTCTGATTAACCTCTGAAAGCAAAAGCGGTTTTACTTTCTCATCCAAAAACACAGCGTTTCTGCGACATGACAACAACAATTCACGGAAACCTCACCTTCTTTCTTTGCGTAAGCCTTGGGTGCCTTGGGTGGGGATTATGCTAATAATTCACATTGTGACGTAGTTGTTTGAGGAAGTAACATCTGGACTGAGGTGTTTTAGGCAGATCTGGATCAGTGTTCTCTGTTAGATCTATGAGCTTTGTAACATTGCAGATCGTATACATGCACAAACAGGTACATACACACTAAAAGAAGGGGAAAATATTAAAATGCATCACAGCCCTTTTAACGACTTGTCAGAAATCATGACAGCGTTCACTTTTATTTAATTCTATTAACAGCATTAGTTTTAAATAGTAAGAAATTAAAACGAATCTACATTTTTGTAGAAAAAATCTATTTTTGAATTAAGTAATTAATTAAGTAACCTCGTTTTCCTTGTTGCATATTTTTAAGAGTGTCCTTGGTTTAGTAGGGTATTATTCTCTATTAAAATTAATATACCAGAACAGTATTTGTGTTATAAAAGTACAATGCATCCGTAAAGTATTCACAGTGCTTCACTTTTTCCACATTTTATGTTACAGCCTTATTCCAAAAATGGATTAAATTCATTATTTTTCTCAAAATTCTACAAACAATACCCCATAATGACAATGTGAAAGAAGTTTGTTTGAAATCTTTGCAAATTTATTAAAAATAAAAAACGAAAAAATCACATGTACATAAGTATTATTTTACGTTGTCATTATGGGGTATTGTTTGTAGAATTGAGGAAAATAAATATTAATTTAATCCATTTTGGAATAAGGCTGTAACATAAAATGTGGAAAAATTGAAGCGCTGTGAAAAAAACAATAGAAATGGGTTTCTACTAACAATTATTAGGCTTTTATTAATAAGTCACTTTCTTTTGAGACCATTAGTCAACAAATCCTTGGAGAAAACACTTTATCTTGTAATATTTGTTTTACTCTATTTTCTATACTGTCAGTTTTTTTTTTTATTATTAAAATTTTTGAGCAGTTACTGGAAACCATTGGTTGTAAATGTTAGAGCATATATTCAGTAGTCCATTCTTGGAAAATCATGCCCTCTCTTTAACTCTCTCTCTGTTCCCTTGTTTCTCTCTATTTCTGTCATATTTACAGAGACAGAGAGCGAGGGATCAGTTGAGTAGCTCTCTCTGGTTAAATGATTCATCCCAACACACACACAGCAAGGAGAGCTTCTGATGCAGATATTTTTAGAGCACGTTGGCAGTGGGATCCATAGAGATATGCGTGTGTGTGTGAGTATGTGTATGTGTGTGAGTGAGTACTATAGACAAAACCAGAACGTGATCAGAGAAGTAATGTCACATCAGAGCGCAAAGACAGTGACTCAGAGAGTCTCCTTTCAGTAAAAACACACAGTGCTCACAATCAAGAGACTCTACTGTTCAACTCATTATAGACATTGGCTAAACATCAGACATTACTAAATGCAAACCCAATGCAAATAAACAAACTATGACCAAATCACTGAGCAGTCAATACTCTTGCTACAAACTATACTGACCAATCAGCAATCAGAACACAGACACTACTGACACAGATGATACATATAGGGTGTTCTGTAATATAAAAATAGGATTAATGAAAATGTCTTTAAGAAAAGAATATAATTCATTGTATAAGAACAATGTTAATTGCAATACTTAAGAAATATATTTAATTCCAGTAGATTTTCTTTATTTGAAATTCTTAATGTTTTTTTAACAGTAAAAATACAGACTGTTATAAACTGTTTTTTTTTTTTCAGAATACCAACTATTCTTATCTTAAGAAGAATTAATAAGAATTATATTCTTTAGAATGTTTCAGAATCAGTTTCAGACACTTTATTGTTAAATCTAGATAATCTAAAGCAATACATACAAGTCTTTTTGTATTTACATCAAGAAATTAGGTTAAAACTTATATAAGTGTGTATCAAAGTCATGTCACAATTTTCTCCAAGTTTCTTCTTTTAAACCTTATTTTATGTGGTACATTAAAAAAAGATTTATTAATTTTAATTAATTTAATTTATTATTTTATTTTATTTTATTGTGAAATTGAATAGCACACTAGCATACTAATCATACTATTTCTGCAACATATAGCATGTACACTCACCTTAAGGATTATTAGGAACACCTGTTAAATTTCTCATTAATGCAATTATCTAATCAACCAATCACATGGCAGTTGCTTCAGTGCATTTAGGGGTGTGGTCCTGGTCAAGACGATCTCCTGAACTCCAAACTGAATGTCAGAATGGGAAAGAAAGGTGATTTAAGCAATTTTGAGCGTGGCATGGTTGTTGGTGCCAGACGGGCCGGTCTGAGTATTTCACAATCTGCTCAGTTACTGGGATTTTCACGCACAACCATTTCTAGAGTTTACAAAGAATGGTGTGAAAAGGGAAAAACATCCAGTATGCGGCAGTCCTGTGGGCGAAAATGCCTTGTTGATGCTAGAGGTCAGAGGAGAATGGGCCGACTGATTCAAGCTGATAGAAGAGCAACTTTGACTGAAATAACCACTCGTTACAACCGAGGTATGCAGCAAAGCATTTGTGAAGCCACAACACGCACAACCTTGAGGCGGATGAGCTACAACAGCAGAAGACCCCACCAGGTACCACTCATCTCCACTACAAATAGGAAAAAGAGGCTACAATTTGCACGAGCTCACCAAAATTGGACAGTTGAAGACTGGAAAAATGTTGCCTGGTCTGATGAGTCTCGATTTCTGTTGAGACATTCAGATGGTAGAGTCAGAATTTGGCGTAAACAGAATGAGAACATGGATCCATCATGCCTTGTTACCACTGTGCAGGCTGGTGGTGGTGGTGTAATGGTGTGGGGGATGTTTTCTTGGCACACTTTAGGCCCCTTAGTGCCAATTGGGCATCGTTTAAATGCCACGGCCTACCTGAGCATTGTTTCTGACCATGTCCATCCCTTTATGACCACCATGTACCCATCCTCTGATGGCTACTTCCAGCAGGATAATGCACCATGTCACAAAGCTCGAATCATTTCAAATTGGTTTCTTGAACATGACAATGAGTTCACTGTACTAAAATGGCCCCCACAGTCACCAGATCTCAACCCAATAGAGCATCTTTGGGATGTGGTGGAACGGGAGCTTCGTGCCCTGGATGTGCATCCCACAAATCTCCATCAACTGCAAGATGCTATCCTATCAATATGGGCCAACATTTCTAAAGAATGCTTTCAGCACCTTGTTGAATCAATGCCACGTAGAATTAAGGCAGTTCTGAAGGCGAAAGGGGGTCAAACACAGTATTAGTATGGTGTTCCTAATAATCCTTTAGGTGAGTGTATACTATAAATAATACTGACATTTTCTGTTCAGAGAGTACTTGGATGGCCTACTGTATTCGCCAAAATGAGTTTACAGCAGAGCACACTGCACAGAATACTGTATCCCACAATGCAGTGCACTTGCTCTTTCATGTGCAAGGTGATGAGTAAAACAGAAGAAATATCCATGTTTATTTCAGTATCATTATTTGATTAGACTGCTGAAAGACACTAGTGTAAACTGCCATGTGTGGATACTGCACAGTATGTATAAACCGTATAGTATTCCTTTACAAACATAGTCATAGACTCTATACTAACAGCACATAAACACTGACCTCATAACACCATAACGTGTTTTTTGTGATTTGCATATTGGGCATGTTCACTATGCTACTGTTATGCAAGCACTCATCGTTCAACTATGTAATGTAAACACCACCCTGCCCTAAATGAAGGTTCTAGTGCATATCACAGGCACTATATCAGTCTGCTAATAGAAATACATTTCAATTAGCATGGATGTACTTCCAGTCGGACTTAGCTAAATCCTTTATGTGACTCATATGTCAGGCTCTGAGCTTAGTCGAAGCAGCCATTCTGGGTTAAATGAGCGCTGACTCTGAATAATTAAAATGCCTCGCCAGTTCCCTTGTCCTTGCCTGGGCCTTCTCTCATAACTCACCCATATATAGAGACCCGGGCTGGAATGGTTTTGCAACGCTAATAAGGGCGGTGGAAATGCCTCCTCTTGTCATTCCGAGGGACAACCTGTTTTCACCATCTAGATGATAATGATGAGTGAGGTGTGGTTGTCATTCTCTCACCCTCTTTCTCTCACCCTCACACTCTCTCAGGTGTTTCACTTCACCCACAACTCTGAGTGAGCGAAAACTTGTTTAGTGAGTGAGAGTGTGGAGTTTGTAGGTGTTAACGCGCCTGTGTGTGCGTTCGCACTTGAACCTGCACGCTTAGAATACAATACAATATATTGCATTGTGTGCAGGAACGTCTATTCAGTCTAGCAGAGCTTTATGTGATCAGCAAGTAAAGGCATTCATACTTTTCACTCACTGTACGTATTTGTTTTGAACTACATACCGTGATTGACATGACCATGACAAAAGGGTTTTGAGAGGGAAAGAAATAAGACAGGCAAAAGGAAATTGCAGCAAGAAAAAGGAATTCAGTATTTATAAAAAAAGGATTTCAGAGTATGACGAGTTTGCAGCAAAAATGCTACGTGATCAATATATAAAAATATGAGGACATATGAAATGTCCTCATATTTCATGTTTATGTTGTAATACCAGTGTAATACCCATGTCATTATACAAATTTGTGTCCTCATAAATCACAAAAACAAACAAACACACACACACACACACACACACATAGTATATATATATATATATATATATATATATATATATATATATATATATATATATATATATATATATATATATATACTGTGTATACTGTGTATAACACAGTAGCGTTAAAAAGTTTTATATCTCAAATGCTGTTCTTTTGGAACTTTCTATTCATCAAATAATTCTGTTTTCACAAAAATATTAACACTTTCAACACATAATGATAATATTGTTCCGCCATTTACAGTTGCCAAATAAGGTAACAGCTGGTTATCTGGTGGTTAAGATACAGTGTAAGATCCATGAATTCACAACCACAACAGAAAATAGACGCCCACCAACTCTGCTACTGTATCCATCCTAACGTCCATCCTAACATTTCTCCCTGTCTTATTGTCACGCCTGTTTGGAGGATTCTTGTGCCCTCAAAACACACATTTCTTCACCCGACAGTGACAGGCACTGATTGGAGCCTTGGACCAATACGATGGTATGAAGAGGGGGCGAAGTCAGTATTCATCCCGTATTCTCTGGTTGCTTTGGGTGGCTTTTCCTCAGGTTTCTCTCCTGACAGCCTTGGCTAGCACACAGGGCAGGCTGCTGTCACTGATAAGGCAGGTGACAAATGAGCCAGCCGCTGCCTACATCGGTTTTACATTTAAAAATGGCCCAGGCCATCTTTCGGGATGCTAGCATGAAAGATTTCTACCTCACACCATCGGAATCAAAGCTTGCTGATGTAATCTCCCAGCTCAAGTCCATTTTAACCCTTTAGAAGGACCAATGGAGGTTTGGTAGACCTGAATGGATAAGAAATGGAGCTTCTATTTAAGAACTGAGTTAAGTGTCAGTGGCACTGCCACTCGAACAGTGATACTTATGAGAGCAGTGTTGTTATTTTACTCTCTCCTCGTCTCCATGGTCACAGGGCAGATTGGAGTGCCAGTGCTGCGTGTTGTAATTGAAATGATGCCCTGGTAGCGGCACGACTGACATGAGTGTGAGCGTTGTACTGTAGGAACCCGGACACTAATAGAGGGTGCAAGATGGATAGGATTAGGATAGCAACTGAACAATCCATCAGATGTCTGTCACCCCTATGTCACTTTTCTCTCTTTATTTTTTTTTTTAATCTATAAATGTGCTTATTTTATTCTTCTTTTTTTGAGCATCACCCATTTCCGAGATCCCTTAATTAGGGCTGTGGCTCTCAGGACATGAAATGACACGTTGCTGTCCCCAGTGGCGTTAAAATGTCATAAAGGCCATTTATATAGTAGTGGTCAGCTTTGAGATATTAGATATGATGTACAGTACAAGGCATGTGCATGAGAAAACGTTGCTATATTTTTAATAGCTGCCTATTTCAAGACATGCTGTTGCTATTTTTGAAAGTTCAAAGTCAACGTGAAATCAAAATTGTTTTGACCCTATTTATTTTAGTGGACGTTTCTGGTCCTCTGGTCTTTCTGTTTTTACATGATTCATTGGTGCACGTTAGTCCAAATGTTCAAAACATGCTTGATGACCAATCAACACATTTAAAACTGTACTGACCAATCAGAAACAATTTTGCTTGTCAGCTGATCTCATCTAGGCCAGTGGTTCTCAACAGATATCTTCCAATAGTATTTTATTTTATTATATTATTATATTATTATTTTAGCATTTTATTATTTTTTATAGTATTTATTTTTTAAGTTATATTAAAAATAATTTCACTAAGAATCTATTTAAATCATATATTTTTTTAAATGATTTTTTTTTTATGGATAATAAGGGATAATTCAATTAAATGGATTTTTATATATATTATATCTTTTTTTAACTTTTACTGAAGAACATGCAGTTCTTGTAACAACATATATTATATCATATTATATTATATGAATTATATTATATTATATTGTATTAAATTGATGTTTTCTGTTTCAAAAAATTGCTTAGCCTACAGCAGCTTTGTCATCATTACAGCAGAAGTACCAGAGGAAATATTTTAACCTGCATATTGGATCTCTGAACATTGTGTTGGACAATGTGGGTGTTGGCATCAAAAAGGTTGAGAACTGCTGATCTAGGATGCACAAGCTATATTTTTTTTCACTTTGACATATGTAACGTCATGGAAACATTATAGGTTGCGAATATTGTTTCACTTTGACTTTTTCATACTGTATAGGTTTCGTTTTGAATTAAGGTAGAATATTGATATGACTGGCGAAGAACCAAACCGCAGCAATGTGGAAAAATTACACAGCCTAATTTTGCAGACAGGCCGATGCGGGGAATTCACACTGGACGATCTGATAGGTCACTGCATGTTTCATGAGGATGTGGTCTAGGCATTTGAGTCAGTAGAGTAAAAGAACCCCGGTTTAAAATCTGTGGCCTGGGCTCTGTTCTCATGGTCCCGGTCCATATGCTAATCATTAAGCACATATTGAATGACCAAAGAGTCTGGGGCTGCTGAGTCATTTCCTGTTTAACTGTACATGTGAGTATGTGATATGCATTCAGAGTGTGTACTCTTAAAAAATAAAGGTTTCAAAATGGTGTTTTCACAACCATAGAAGAACCATTTTTGGTTCCCTAAAGAACCTTTCAGTGAACAGATCTTAAAAGAAACATTTTCTTCTTAGTGTCAAGAACATTTAAAAAAATATATAAAGAACCTTTTGTGCAATGGAAAGTTTATGTGGATGTTAAAGGTTCTTCATGGAACCATCAATGCCAATAAAGAACCTTTATTTGTAAGAGTATACAGTATCAAGGTCCAGGAGGAGTCTATCTGTACTCAAGTGACAAGAAACAGGCCTGGACGAGAAGTGCTGGAAAATGATGGATGTCCTCATTTGGTCAGCTCATTGGATAATGTGATGGAGTGCAGTGATGGTTGTTACAGAGTCAGTTTAGTGCATTACGTTATTGACTCGGCTATGAATGCCACATGCTGTATCCATTGTCTGTACAGTTCTAATCTTTCTTTCTGCGTTGGCGTGAGATCTGTGTTTGGAGAGCTGTTACTTTAGACCTAAAAATACAAGCTGAGTTCACAGCTGCAATGGAGGCTGCTGTGTTAGTTTCCTTATGGGCTCGAGGGTTCGCTGAAAAGCATGCGATGAGGCTGAGAAGAGGTGGGAAATGGGAAAGCCTGTAGGGAGGGAGTGATTGTGAAATCTCTTTGACAGGGTTCTTGCTGTTTTTATGTTACTTTTTTAGTCTTTGTGCATTTCTGCACTCCTTTTTACAGCTCCATGTCGATCCAAAGCATATCTTATGTCATGAGAGGGGATGAAAATAAAGGAGTAGCATGTTTTAATACCTCCCTCTACACTTCTATTCAGGGCTATAAAGCTGTGATGCAACACCTGGTGATCCCTGACACAAAGTGAAGACTTGCAATGGGAAATGGAGCTATTTGGCCCTATCATACAGCCGGCACAATGCGACGCCAGGCGCGACGCAAGTGTTTTTTGCTAGTTTCAGCCCGACGCATCATTTTCACGTCCAGCGCCACGTTGTTTAAATAGCAAATGCACTCGCGCCCATCTGTTCGCCCATGGGCGTGCTGGTCTGAAAACGAAGTGTGTAATATGTGCCTATAGGTGGGTACACAATGCGTGTACACTCTGCTTATTACACACACAGGGACACGCAGCAGCACACAAACATTTTTAAATATAAAAAAATAAAAGGATTCCTCTCTGGAGAAGCGTTCAGTCTTTTCGCTCGCAAATTCCGCCATGTAAATAGCGAATCCGCCGTGGTGCAAACGCAACTGGCTTTTAAAGGGAATGGAAGATGAGACTCTGATTGGTTTATTACACGCTACGCCCAAAACACACCCATGACTCATTAAGAGACTAGGTACAACATTTTGGGCCATGCGCCTGGCACACAGACCGTTTTTTCTGTCGTTAAACTAGCAAAAGTGGATTTGGACACGCCCTAAGTGCACCTGCGCCATGCGCTTCAGACCATACGCTCAGATCGTTAAAATAGGGCCCTTTATGTTCATGAATAGATTGTTTTAAGCACCTTCAAATGATTCATGTCAACAATTGGCTTTGGTGAGTAAAGTAAATAAAGTTCGCCATTGGCAGGTGTGGCAAAAAGTTGCGATGAATTATATACTCACCTAAAGGATTATTAGGAACACCATACTAATACTGTGTTTGACCCCCTTTCGCCTTCAGAACTGCCTTAATTCTACGTGGCATTGATTCAACAAGGTGCTGAAAGCATTCTTTAGAAATGTTGGCCCATATTGATAGGATAGCATCTTGCAGTTGATGGAGATTTGTGGGATGCACATCCAGGGCACGAAGCTCCCGTTCCACCACATCCCAAAGATGCTCTATTGGGTTGAGATCTGGTGACTGTGGGGGCCATTTTAGTACAGTGAACTCATTGTCATGTTCAAGAAACCAATTTGAAATGATTCGAGCTTTGTGACATGGTGCATTATCCTGCTGGAAGTAGCCATCAGAGGATGGGTACATGGTGGTCATAAAGGGATGGACATGGTCAGAAATAATGCTCAGGTAGGCCGTGGCATTTAAACAATGCCCAATTGGCACTAAGGGGCCTAAAGTGTGCCAAGAAAACATCCCCCACACCATTACACCACCACCACCAGCCTGCACAGTGGTAACAAGGCATGATGGATCCATGTTCTCATTCTGTTTACGCCAAATTCTGACTCTAACATCTGAATGTCTCAACAGAAATCGAGACTCATCAGACCAGGCAACATTTTTCCAGTCTTCAACTGTTCAATTTTGGTGAGCTCGTGCAAATTGTAGCCTCTTTTTCCTATTTGTAGTGGAGATGAGTGGTACCCGGTGGGGTCTTCTGCTGTTGTAGCCCATCCGCCTCAAGGTTGTGCGTGTTGTGGCTTCACAAATGCTTTGCTGCATACCTCGGTTGTAACGAGTGGTTATTTCAGTCAGAAGTTGCTCTTCTATCAGCTTGAATCAGTCGGCCCATTCTCCTCTGACCTCTAGCATCAACCAGGCATTTTCGCCCACAGGACTGCCGCATACTGGATGTTTTTCCCTTTTCACACCATTCTTTGTAAACTCTAGAAATGGTTGTGCGTGAAAATCCTAGTAACTGAGCAGATTGTGAAATACTCAGACCGGCCCGTCTGGCACCAACAACCATGCCACGCTCAAAATTGCTTAAATCACCTTTCTTTCCCATTCTGACATTCAGTTTGGAGTTCAGGAGATTGTATTGACCAGGACCACACCCCTAAATGCATTGAAGCAACTGCCATGTGATTGGTTGATTAGATAATTGCATTAATGAGAAATTGAACAGGTGTTCCTAATAATCCTTTAGGTGATCAAAAAATTATTGCATTTTCTATACTATTTATACCAAAATAGAAAAACAATTATCGGCTTGCCAGTATCAGACTCAATTTTAATATTAATGCATGGCAAAAAAGGCTTGTAAAATCACTCTTCTGTAGTGTTGTCTTTTCATGTTGAGGTCAAAGCGGTGACTGTTGGAAGGTGCACTGAAGCCTTGATATGAGTCATATGAAATAAACTTGCATGTACATCTATTAGATGTGGAGCACATACAAAGACGTTATTTCTCGATCTCGGCTTGCACATTATGGTCTGAACCTGAATGTATAGAGGAAATGCATCTTGCTTAATCTATACAGGAAATGTATTTCTCTTTCTCGCTTTCTGCTTTTCTCATGCACTCTTGAGTCGAGGTATAGTTTTTAGTCAAGGTTGTGGTTTATCTGTGGGTTTTCATCCCCCACAAGTCCATAGGGCAACAGTGAAAAGCTCAAGGGCTTGTTCTGTAACTGCCCTGAAGTTGTCAGTGTAAGCAGTGCTGCTATATAAGCATCCATAATTACACCAACCAGTCAGTGGTGTGTGTACCACCGTAATGAACATCGAGAGGAAATTGAGCCATATCAGAATCTATGGATTAAGGGCAAACACTGATACACCACAGTAGATAATGACAGTCACAGTCTGACTGTAAGGGATGGGAATTAGGGCTGCATGATATTGAAGAAAAATGTGGTATGCACACTTGTGCAATAACTGAAAAGTTTACAACCAACATGCATTTTTCATGTTTCAATGGCTTGTTGCCTAAACCATTGACTTTTCATAAGTGTTAAAAGCATTCAGTTATCACAAGCCATTTGGATATGCATATCACCATTTGCACATTTGTTATATGTACAATTTCAATAATTTCAATATTTTGTGCAGCCCTAACAGGAATCATAAGGGATTTGATTCTAGTTCTGATTCTACTAAACAGTTCCAGTTCCTTAAAAATTATATTCATAATTCTTTAAGTATTTTAAAAGCACCAAATAATTCATACTAAATATGTAATTGTCACGCAATGGCGCACAAAGACGAATATTTTATATCAATACTTAGGAAAAACAGGAACTTAGACATCAACCACGTAAACTCAAAACGCAAACAATACCAGACACGGAGAAAAAAAAAACTGTTGACTTAAATACAGGGGAGAGTAATCAATGGGAAACAGAACAGGTGCATAAATCAAAGGTGCAGTGTGTAAATTGTAGCGGCATCTAGCGTTGAGGTTGTGAATTGCAATCACCCACCGCTCACCCCTCCCTTTTGAAGCACATAGAGAAGCTACGGTGGCCAACAAAGGACAAAGATGTCATCGTCTGAGAGAGCAGAGAGTGACTAGCGCTCTGTAGAGCAGTTTGTCCATTTAGGGCTACTGTAGAAACATGGTTGCGCAACATGATGACTTCACTGTAAGGGGACTCGCGGTGTATGTAGATAGAAATGGCTCATTCTAAGGTAATAAAAACATAACGGTTCATTACCACTGAAAACATAGTTATGTATATTATATTGTATTTCTGTCAATAGGTCCTCATAAATAATACACACTGCACCTTTAAACCATGGAGATGAACTAGGAACATATATAACCAAACTAAAACATGAAACGAAACCAAAACTACACGTTACAGTAATACCATACCATATATGATTTTAAACCATACCATTATATATATCTTTATACCAGGGCTTCAGACTGTGGAAATGCGTTTTTTTTCTTCTGGTGGTTAGCGCCACCTCTTGAACTGGAGTGTGAAGCGCCGAATGCCGCACAGAAGAGCAATGATGTCCGCCATGATTGTTAAAATTGATTGAGTGTATTCTACTGCTAAAATTATTCAAATAAAATGAATTCAGTGCGTAAGCCATTTAAGAGTTCAAGACTCATTAAAGAGAACCAGCTCAAAAGAATCACTCGGCTGAATATGAATACACTGGTTGTCCTGTTTGTTACATGCATTCAAGCAGGAACTAACACAATGGAAAGATATTTTGTCTATTTATTTTTTATTGTATTATTTCTCTCTTACCCCATTCAATTCAGACCTCAAGCTCCATGTCACTGTAGATTCACTTTGAAGCTCCGCAGGAATTTGTAGTGTTTTGTTTTGGTATTCAATAACTGTTAACAGAATTATTTGGTTCTGTGTTTTTTAATATCCGGAACCAATTCTAAACAAGTATGATTCTTGATTCCCAACCCACACTGTACTTTTCCTGTGAAACACATAGAGACTACATACCCACGGACACATGTATTAATCGATTCATCGATCAAACCGCATGGTCGATCACCTCAAGACCACATCCTGATCTCGATATTCCTCCAGACTGAGACAGATAAATGGATCAGGATGATTTGCAGTAGACACTGGAGGAGCCGTAAAGAAGCAGAACACATTGATTAGGTGAGAGTGAGTCTGAGAGCTGAAGAAACCTACACGTCTCGCACGTAGGACAAGGGCACTTATCATTAATGAGAAGATGGGAGTGATCGCTACAACAGCAATGAATCTCTATCAGTGCATATGCAATATATCATGTAATATATGGATGAGATATGTTAGTGTGCATATAGTGTGTTTTAATGGATGTGTGGGGGAGTTTCCATTTGTTTTAGTTGGTATGGTTCTGTTCAACACTTTGTTGAAAACAAGGGACCCATCTGGGCAGCAAATCTCAACGCCAGACCACTCTCAATTCTCTCTCTGTCTCTCTATCTCTCTCTCTCTTTGCCTGATGGTGTGGTGAAGTGGCACTTAAACTCCCACTCAACTGGACTGTATTCACTATCATATGACTAGTGTATAAACAGATAAACTGTGGCCACAAACATTATGCACTGACCAAAACAGACTAACATCCTCTAAGTAGTAATGCTTTTCTGCTCTTCTCATGAGGTATGAAGAGGGAAATTCCTTTTTCTGTACACTGGTGTGTGGCACATAATGGAAATTATGTGGGAATAATTATAAAGTTCCAGCAATACTAGTGTTTTTGCTCTTCTATATAAATAATCTTGATATAAAAATCATTTTGATATCTGTAGGGTTCATGAAGTCAAAATTGTCAGGATGATGCAACTGTCCTGACATGATAATGAATAAAAAAGTCTTATTAAAATCTTTTATTTTAATGAGGCTTTATTGCCATATTTTTAATGAATATTTCTATTTTAATATTTTAACTTAATATTTAAATTGTCTGTATATATTTTTTTGCTTTACTGCTAATTAATATTTGGGGGGAAAAACATTAAAATAAAAAAAAAATGGAGGGGAAATGGTCTGCAAAATAAAGGTTATGTGGTTCAACCAATGTACAGAAAAAAATTATAAAACAGGAAATTATATCATAGACTGTGTATGTGTGTGTATGTGTGTGTCAAGGTCACAAAGTCTCTTAGATCTTTTTTTGAAAGGCAATGCTAGTTCAGGTTGTGAAATGTCATGTGGTGTGACTCCCCAAAATCTGAATGATATTCGCATTTACAAAAAAACTTTTTACCTGTTAAAATGTATTTAAAAACTTGAAATTTTAACTTACCTACAGCGATGGCAATTCCTTTCTTCTAAAGCTCACTGGTGTGTATTAGAGCACAATGTGGAAGCCCACTTTATGGGAATTCTGCTGAAAGCAGCGGCATGGATATTTTTTTGTTGTTGCAGGAATTCTGTTTCAGTTCTTGCTCTTGGCTATACTAAATCCAAATACTTCCTTTCCAGACTTGTGCAGTGCATCAGAGTGAAGCAAGCAGGTTTCAATTAAAGAACGTGGGAGTTTGGCAATTTATTGTTATTTTGGACCTTCTGCTACACTTAACGTCATGGCATTTGTGTGTGTGCAAGCTAGTGTGTTTGATATCTGTGAGAATGTCAGACTTGTTCAAGAGCATCTTGATTTGTGCATCGTGTTGCCGTGTACATCTGTGTGTACATCTTCATGCTTGTATAAGAGGTAGAGTATTTGATTGATTGAAAACTAAAAGCCCTGCTGAGAGGCGCAGACAGCTGTGGGGAAAGAGTTAGCTGTGTGTGTGTGTGTGTGGAATGTGTGGGCCTTAATGTTGATGCATTATCACAAGCGCTGGTCCATTAATAATGACACATGTTATTTGCTGCCTCTCTAGTGCCCTTCTTCCTCATGCCCAAAATGGGATAAAAAGCCATGATTGGTGCGTTGTGTAGAAAGCTGTTTGTCAAACTGTGGATAGCCCTAATCTGCCACAAATAGGAGGACGGCACTGGCAATGCTAACCGATTATGTCGGCCCCCGCGCCCCTCACGGATTTCCGTACTGCCCATTTAGAGTCGTTTAACTGGTGATCCCGCTGGGGCATTAGTGTGTGCAGTGGAGACCTATCCAATGACTGTAAATCAAAATACATTAAAATGTGTGAACATTTCCTACGTTGTTTTAATAAAGCCTGTATCCCTACCTTGCCATTTTTAGCAGGACTCTTAAGAGATGTCATATATTCAGCTGTCCTATATGTGAACTGTAAAACATGACTGTTAGAAAGTAAATCAAATATAGCAATACTTTTTATAATATTTAATAGTTATAGTATTTATTATATACACGATAAGATTCTGAATAGATACTAAACAAAATAATGTAATTTACTAGAGGTTCTAATAAATTGTTAATTGCTGCAGGTTTTTTTTTTTTTTTAAGTTTAATTCATATGAATTAATCATTTAAAAAATAGGTTTGAAGGAATGATTTAATGACTCACTCATAGAGACTTCACTTGTTTCATTACTGGATGAATCAGTGTTTTTGAACGAATATCATGAATGAATGAATTAATGAATGAATGAAAGGGTTTGTTCACCCAAACATTTACTCATCATTTACTCACCCTCATCATTCCAAACCCGTAAGACTTTTGCTCATCTTCAGAACACAAATGAACACATTTTTAATGAAATCTGAGAGATTTCTATCTCTCTATTGACAGCTACACAACTACCACTTTGATGCTTCAAAAGGGTCGTAAAAACGAATCCATATGAATTGAGCAGTTTTGTCCAGATTTTCTGAAGAGACACAATCACTTTATGTTATGAACAGATTTCAATAGGTTTTTATTCATGGCGAACGAGAACGATCTTATGTAAATGTATGCATTGTGGCACTGCTCATGTGTGCAAGGTACTTTTGACCTTTTGATGCTTATTTTTTTCCTATTGATCAGATTATATCAGGTCTACACCGCCCCTTACAACTCGATCAAAATGTCATTCAGATAGAGCTCAATCAGATGGACTGAGGTGTTTACATGAAGGCTATTCAATCCTATTGCGGATTATTTGGTTGCATGTAAACGAAACAACTGAATATTTCTTTTAATCACTTATTTTTAACTGGTGATTTTACTATTTATTTTGCCTGAAAGTGAATACATATCATAAACGTTGAAGTAAAAAAATGTGTATTAGCATATGTAAGATAGGAACTGTTTTACTGTGCAGAGATGTTGACAACAAATGATAGACAGCAACAGACAGTCACAGCACTCATTCAAACAGAGAACGCATAGAGAAATGACAGAAAAACAGACAAACGACATCTGGAGTTTTTCACGCTAAATTACGACAATGTGGCATTTGCTATAATGTGTTTTTGTGATGTTTGATATGTATTTAAGTTAAAAGGTTTCTGTAATGGTTAGTCAGTGACAAACAAAAAATCTGAAATCTGATAATTTGCCATTTGGGCTCTTTTAAATGAGAAATATAGTGGATTTTAAATATGTCAGATGGTTATTATTACTCATGTTAACTTCTGAAAAAAAAAAAAAATTACTAGAGGTATAGAGTATTAGTATTGATTAACAATATTGATTTACTTATATCAGATCGAAAAAGGAAATAACTTGTATCACCCTTGCCTTATTTCAGTATCTTGCCTCTCAAGTAAAATTATCTTGTTTCGAAGCTGCTGAGATATATTTCCTGGAAAACAAGACACTGATTAAGAATAGGATTTTTGCAGTGTGTAGGAGAATCCTTCCTTTTCAGCTGCGTCTGCTTGTGTGAGTGAAGCATCTGTTCTTGTGTGTGTGTGTACCTATGTTGGGGATAAAGTGCATGAAAGGGCACAGGTGCGATTGACTCAGCCTTTTAGACTTAAGTTTGTGAAACCATTCGGTTTCTCCTGCTTTCTTCTTGGTCTGACAGAAATGCTAAGCATGCTAAAGGGCCATCGATGGTTGTAAACTGGACGAGCGAGCTGTAGGCTGCTATGATTCGCTGCCCACGGAAAGAGCTGTAAAACCAGCTGGGCTTCTAGTCAAGGTTGATTGGATTGCAAATAGCATTGAGCGGAAGGATCAGCCCACGTCAGTGGCTATCACCGCTAATGACCTCTGCATTGTGCCAGAGTTAAAGCCTGTGACAGAGGCCGCTTAGTGTCTATGAACATGATAAATATATTTATAAAATTAACCTCACCTAAAATATTTGTGTATTATAATTATTCTCAGAACAATAATCCTGATTGGTTGTTAGCATGTTGCTTTGCATTTGCTAAAGAATGTTCTCAATGGTTGCTAGCATGTTTTATGTAGTTATTAGGGTGTTCTCAATGGTTGTTATTATGTTGCTATGCAAAAGTTAGTGTTCTCAATGGTTGTTACAGCATGTGGTTTGCTAAAGTGTCAGTGGTTGTTAGCATGTTGCTATGAAGTTGCTAAGTTGCTAGTGTGTTCTCAATGGTTGTTACTGTTGCTGTGCAGTTGTAAAAATGTTCTCAGTGGTTGTTAGCATGTTTTATCATTCAAGACTTTATATATAGGAAGACGGTGCACTCCGATTACTTATTAATGGGACAAAGTGCACGGCCCAATATGGCGAATAAGCCCTGCCTTCTAAGTAAGTAAAGTCATCGCGCCACTGCAGCTGCCATTAGAAGCTCCGGTTGCTATAGAAACAGCCAGTGTTCTGAGACATGCGTTTAGGATTGCGCATGCGCATTAGCTTTGTCCAGGCTGAAAATAATTTATTTTTTGTCATGATTCAAGCTTTTAGAAACAAAATTTATGAGACAGTTGTCAGATTTCATTCAAATATGAAATTTAATCGTAAGCTTGGCGAACAGTTTTGGAGATTTTGATGTTTCCCCATTCAAAGAGATAGGAGCTGCACTTGCATGCTTGAGAAGCGTTTCAAAGACGGCCGCCGAGTGAAATGACTTGTCTTAAAGGGACTCGGTTAAAGTGTTCACAGTGGTTGTTATGTCATGTGGTTGTTAGCATGTTGCTATAAAGTTGCTAGTGTGTTCTCAGTGGTTGTTACTGTTGGTTTGTAGTTGTAGAAATGTTCTCAATGGGTGTTGGCATGTTGCTATGCAGTTGCTAAAGTGTTCTCAGTGGTTGCTATCATGTTGTTATATGTGTTAATTTTTTTATTTTTTAGCTCTTGCTCTCTCCCATTAAGCGCAGTTTCCTTATGTTCTCAAATAGTTGCAGAACAGCAGCTCCGCAAACTAGCATAGAGAGAAGTGTAAAGGAGGAGATTCCGTGTCGCTCCTCAGTGAGTGTATCTGGTGTTACTGTGCTTGGTTGCAGTTTTGCATTGCTTTATTTGACCTGCCTGGGTTCTGCAACACAACGGATCTCTCAAGACTGCATTTACCCGATACGCGTGGAAAGGGTACAGATCTGGCCTCTTTTACTTAAACATGGCCACTGATACTCATGCAGATTCTGCACACCGCCTTAATACTCTCACACACGCATACACACATGCTCGCTTTCACGCGCTTGTGTAGTGAGTGTAAGTAATCCCCCCCGCTGTTTCAGGCAGTGACTCATCATAAACATGTGGCTGGCCTTGCTGGAGTACACACGCCCTGCTAAACCGCACACACGTACACACTGTAGTAACGAGAAATGAAAGCACAGCCTTCTGACTGACAAACACACACATGTACTAGGCCTACTTCACACTGTTGTAGCAATTGTGGCTACAATAGTACATAAAAAAACTGGCATAGGCGATATAGGCAGTCTTAAAAGCTGGCAGCGTTTTCTGGTGTGGCATAGGGTAGCTTCTAGCCTAGGCATTTTTTACAGTTTTCGAGTACTGATCGGTCTAAAAAACATGTACTTGAGTATTCGGGGGCGGGGCTTGTGCGAGGGCGGGGTGTGTCTGCCATGGCAATAATTAAAACACTGTTACGAAAATTAATGTTGACAAATAAAAATATGAAAATCAAAATATTAAAATATGACTAGAAAATAACTGCTAGATTATCAATAATGCATCAGTGTTTTCGAAAAAGAAACATCTAAAAGGAATAGATGCATGAGGTGAAGCTGAAGAGTGAATGAACACCAGTAAACTGAAGCCCGATCTATATGACACGAGATTAATCATATCCTTATAACATAAATGTAACATTACAACGTGTATCTACACAAAAGGGCACAAATGCAACTGAACTTGAAGTAGGTTATGTGCTAGACAGAAAGTGTTACTACCATTGTAGATGCGTTCTTCCTATAACAACGTGGTAAAAACATGGGCAGCTAAAGCACGAAGAATTCAAATTAATGAACTCTATAGTGTTCTCATTATAATATTATGACTGTATTTTCATGATCAAAGTATTTCCAGGCATCACTGTGCATTTTTAAATCCCTAGATTGTTTCAGTTTATTTTGCTGGTCTAGACCACATGCTGTCTTTACGCTAAACAATCAGACGTCATGTACCACCCAAAATGTATTTATAATTATATTTTTATATTTTTTATTATAATTTTTGTTTTATTTCTAAACATGGGTAGAGACTACATAGGTCATTTTTATTTGTATTTCATTTTTACTATTGTGTTATTTTAATTTCATATTTAGATTTATAAATAAGTAACTTTTAAATATTTTATTTTTTAAAAATGATTATAGGTAATTTAATTTATAATTAGTTTTATTATTGTATCATTTTTTATTTATTTTTTGTTATGAAAACAGACTAGATAGTTAGTTTTTTATTTTATACTTGAGTATAGACTACATAGATACTTTTTTATTTCTGTTACATTTTTGTATTATTTTGTATTTCATTTAATCTTTTTTTAATTTTAGAAATGTGTAGGCTACATATTTATTTTAATTTAATTTCATCATTTTAATTTATTTTATTAAATAAACATGAGTAAAGACAACATAGGTAATTTTTTATTTCTATTTAATTGTATTATTGTATTTTTTTTTCATTTAACTTAATTATTTTATTTCTATTTTATAAATATATGTATAGACTACAAAGGTCATTTTTATTTTATTTTATGGGTTAAAAATTATTATTAATTTATTTTTGCAGGTTTTTTTTTTACCTGATGTTGCCAAGGGCAGCATGTGAGTCAGGACTACTAATGCAATAGTGACTGCCACATAACATGCACATATGTTTGCTCGCATGCATAGACACACACATAACTAAAGCCAGCGGAATGGTTACCCACAGCAGGAAAACCACACGGAATATGTAAATGAGATGCAAGGGAAGTGTGAGTGCACGGCTTCCATGCAAATGTAATGGAGACCTCAAAGACAGAGGTTATAAATAGACTCGCAGTGTGTGGTTGCCTCAATGAGCACCACGTCGCTCTTAAAGCTACACTCACGACACGTTCTCGTACAAACGTCCACTCTTCGGGGCATTTGAAAGGGCGATTTGGAGTTCATGCATGCGAATGCTCAAAGCGACATATAACCCAGTTAAATGGGGGCCTGTGACGTGAGTTTTGTATTGTGTGCAGTTTGCTCAAAATAGACACTCTCTCACTATATGATAGAAAGGCTTTGAAGAAGAGGAGGAGAAATTTTTGGAACAGAAAGGCAATAAGGCATGATATGTCATTACGGGAATTTCTCAAATAATGGATGAGATTTTGCAAAGCATGCGATGAAAGCATTACACGCCTGCTACAGTGCCAGGCTGTGGGACGCCCTTAGAACTGCATCACACTGTCAAAGGCTGCTTTCCTAAACCTGTAGTCTCCTGCGCTGGGGTTCCCCCTCATTTGAGTTTACCTTATCTTTTTTTTCCCTCATGCTTACGCTCACTTCATGACCTGGAGGTGTTTAATCAGTTTTTGTGCTGTTTGCCATATTGTAGTGATCTCAAGAAACCACCCACTTACCCACCCACTTCTAAACATTTGCATACAAACTGCATTTTCCATTGCAGAAAATGTAGAACTTCATATAACACTAGTTTTTTGTACAGAGGGCTGTACAGGGTGGGTGGGTCCCACTTTAAATCATATAGCTGGAGCCAAGCATGTCAGCTGCATGATTTTGTCAGTCTCTTGCGCAGTGTCTGGAATCAGCCCCTATACCCTTAAAGGTGCGATTTCTGAGAGTCATTGTTGAACACTGTTATTTAAAATCAACCCAAACAAACACACCCATCCCTTCATTGCTCCGCCCCAAAATGCACGAACACGCAATGCAAGACCAAATGCCTCTTTATCATAGCAGAAGCAAAGCAAAATTAAAGAGGCAAGCAGCGATGAAAGGGCCCTCGCACCCGGGGCCACCACCACATTTAAGCGGGTAAATATAGGATAAATATGGCAAAGTCACTTCAATGTGCCACACTTCCTGCTGCCAGCAGGTGTAGCTATGCCTGTAACTGAATATTGGCATTTAAATGTCTTCAGGCCAGGACTCTTATCAAACATGTGAAGTTTGGGGCAGATCGGACATTGTATGCCCAAGTTACAACAACTTCCTCTTTCATGGCGAAACATCAAAATTTGTCAGACCCCCACGGACATGCCCTTCAGGAAAAACACTTTGTCGCAATTTAACTTCAAAAAGGCCTTTAGATTAGACTTTGCAAATATGATGTTGATCTGATTACATTTCTAGGTAAGTACAACGTCTGGAAATGGCAAACTTTTGCAAAGAAAATTCAAAATATCTCACTTCCTGTTGGGTTTTCAGATTTTGCTCCCCAGGGACTTTTTTGTAGGTATCGGGCTGGTACATGTGTCTACCGAATTTCATACTTGTACGTGAAACGTAGCGTGGAC
The DNA here is from genome assembly GCA_039654625.1 of Rhinogobio ventralis. Classification (NCBI taxonomy): domain Eukaryota; kingdom Metazoa; phylum Chordata; class Actinopteri; order Cypriniformes; family Gobionidae; genus Rhinogobio; species Rhinogobio ventralis. The sequence goes on from CM077209.1 coordinate 27,280,758, forward strand.
GGCGCTTAATAGAAATTTTTTAGGTGGCGCTATCGAGTCATTTTGCCACACCTAATTCTGACCCATATCAGACGTACATTTTCATCACTTCTGACGTGTGTGCAAAGTTTCATGAGTTTTCGAGCATGTTTAGGCCCTCAAAAATGCAATTCTTTTTGGAGAAGAAGAATGATGCAGAGCAATTACAATAGGGTCCTCACACCATCGGTGCTCGGGCCCTAATAAAGCTTCACAAAAAAATAAAGCAAAGATGACAAACGAAAGACAAGGATGAACAAAAAATGAACATATAGTACACTAATATATACAAGCAAGAGTTTATTGTTAGTCGCCAGCAGCACACACTCAAAACCAATGTTACTCACGTACAGAGCAGAAACAACGCAACTTCTGCATACGTTTTCGGGCCTTCCAGCTTCCAGCGCTGGAAAACTTTTCTAATATTAACGCAGGTCTTAAAGCTCTTGTCTGAACATAACCCTTTTTTCCCCAGTGATATTCCTCTTTCCTTTTCTCTTCGCAATGTCTCTCAGCCACCTCTATCTCCCTCTTGCTCACTCTCTCTCCTCCCCGATCATGAGTGGACACGCCCCCTACTGCTGATTGGCTACAAGTTTGTTGTGTTGCTCGGTCTAATCCACTATTTCTGAAATCACTTACTGCACCTTTAAATAGTGCTCTATTTTATGGGAACAGCCATTTGTAGTGGTGCCCAAAACCATATAGGGCATTATCGAGTGCACTCGTTCAATCCCATAATGCACTGTAATAACCGATGTACACTCAATGGCAGAACATTTTAATTCTTTCACTCATTTGACTATGGAGTAATTAGGGTGGACATTTTTATAACACAAGGATAAAACATAAAAATAATCCCAACCTATAAGCAATGACAGAAACTTTTCCATTAAGAGGAGATATTTGCCCCCCTTTATTTTTTTCCTCCTTTATATGTGCAATTTCTAACCTTTTTTAAATGTATAGGCATCCCCTTTCATGTAAATTCTTTGAAATATATAATCAGGAAGGACTGTTATTAAATTAAATCAGTATCAACAAAACATTATGCACTACACTGTAAAACCTAACGCTCAAAATAATTAATTGGTTTGAGTAGAGCCAACTCAAATTAAACAAATTAGTTCAATCAAATTAACTTTTATGACTATTTAGAACTTTCTTTTTCTTTTGAGTTCACAAAACTGACAAAATGTAAGTAATATGAATTGTTTCATTGTTTTGAGTTTTGTGAACTTGTTTCTTTTAATTTAGACAAACTTAAATTTAACTGAAAGTGGGCTGGGATTTCTATTTCCCAGCATGCTTTGCCATGACACTCAAAAGGGAGAGTAAATGTTAAGATTAGATTAATGTTAAGGTGGAGATTTAATAGTGTTTAAAGTTTTGCTATGTTAGTTTAGAAGAGTTTCTGTTATGTTGGGTTTTTTGGGGGGGGTTACCATCATGGTGACGAGTGGAGCATGAGCTTAGTTTGAGAACAGAAATACAGTGTTAAATGGTCTATATTGCTGTACTCATTCAGCAAGTGCTATGCTATGCTAATGCTATCAAAACATTGTGTTACCAATTAGCAAGGTGGCATTTATTGAATTAGCTAGTTAAAGCTAGCCAAGTTTCCACTACTAAAAATATTAAAGTTAGTCATTTTAATTTAAATGTATGAATTAGCTTACTCAAATATTTAAAGTTAAGCGCAATTAAAATGTATGAGTACAAAATAAAAAATTGCAAGTTCTGCTTACTTAAACTTTACATTACTTAACTTAAAAAATTAGTTGTAACCGATTGTAACCTCAATTTTTTTAGTTTTGCGTGTGCAGAGGTCTGAAGTTGCATTTAGATGTATTTACACAGACTGTTTAATGCAGATCAGAGATGCCATGAATGCATGTACACTGCAGTTAAAGTTGCATATGTTATGAGATTAGTGTTTTAAACATGGATTTTTTTTGAAGTTACACTTTAAATATGTTACTACAACTGCCAGTAGGTGGTGGCAAGTGATTTTATGAAGGTGTCATTGAATCATTGACTCACCCGATTCATTCAAAAACGCTGAATAATTCAGGAATGAAACACCACTGTGTTAATCAGAGATCAACAGTTCTACTCTGGAACTATTTTCATTTATAGAATGGAGCATAAACAGTCAATATTTACAATATATCATCTAAAATGCACTTTATCTTATAAATAAGGAAAAATGAGAGTAATGAAGGGAATAGTGAATGAGTTTATAGTGAGTGATTTCGGATACAGCCTTGGTTTCTGGTTTTGTAGCTGGAAGCTCCACCCTCAAATAAATCTCATTGTTGCAGAATCCTGCTCCACACAACTATAATCATCAAATACGTTCTAATAGGTTGTTATTGTGCCACATCACACTGCTTTTTCACATACAAGACTGACAACTTGGTTAGGACACGTTGCCACAGTAAGGTGTTTTACAGCCTGTTGTTAGACTCAACACTGCTTTTTCAAACGCAAACTGAGACCATATGGTAACCTAACCACATGCAGTTATTATACTTCAGGTTATTCCCACGGTGATTTCCACTGTCATATACATATAATTATATTGTGCAAATCCTGAGATCACATCACTTTATCATACAGAGACTCTACCATTAAGCACTGACTACAGATGAGAGTGATACACAGTGTAATACTTGTGTACTGATCCCAGAACTGTTCTGGTTTCCCACTCAAATCACTTTAAGGAGAAATACAGTGCCACCTGGTGTCTAAAAACAGCACTGCATCAGCCTCTTGTTCAAATGTGAATGAAAATAAATTCAGTCAGTTATCTATACATTATGTTTCCTTTTGAATTTACTATTCTTTACATAATCTAACTTACAGAATTTTAATAATTCTGCATAGCCCTTAAATACTATCAATTATGCATGAATGAGTTGAGGTTTTTTTTTTATGTCCGCCCAAAGCTAGTTTGTTCCGCTTTCAAGCTTGTCTCACAGTAGGGGGCCGAAGAAACGGCGGTCCCATACACACTTTGAGTCGACTCTCGGGAGTCATCGGGGCTTTGAACTTTTGATCTGCAGAAATAGACTCTCCCATGTTCTTGTCTCTCACTCTCTTTTATATACACCCTCCCTTTTCACTGTTGTATCTCCATCTGCCTCTGTAGCTTTGACTCTTTTTCTTAGACATGATGTTATTTTCTATCTCTGAGCTTGTATAAGGCTTGATTGCTGGGGTTAGCTTGGAGGTGCTTTAAAGTGAAAGCCTACGCATATGTAGTGTGTTTGCCTTGGTGCTTGATTAATTTGCTTGTCCTCTCTTACTGCGGATAAATAGACCCGAGCGTGTCTCGAATTCTGCTTTTATTTATTTTTCATGTTCTGCGCCAAGTCGACTACATGTTTTAACAGTAAGTAGCAATAGCAAGTGACTGAACCATCTAATCTAGTGCCAGACATTTCTTTAAAAGCTGTGGACAAAGTTTTTCAAATTAAAACTCAAAATAAAAGATTGTGGTATCATCAGCATCTTTATACATCCGTGCAGTGATTAAGACTCACCTGGGTGCATAAAAAGAACAAATATTAAAGAACAATAAATGTTGTATATTAAAACAATACAATTTAAAAAAAATTTTTTTTTTTGTAAATAAACTTTTGTTATTTTAGTGTTATTTTGTATCATTTTTTATACTAATATAGTATTTATTATGATTTTGAATGAGCTTTTATTTTCATTTTAACTTTAGTTTTCAGTTTTAGTAGATTTATTGCTTATCTTAATCTTAATTTTATGTTATTTAATTTAACCAATGCAACATTTCTCATTTTCAAGTAAATTTCTTTTATCTAATATTTATATTTTATTTCAGCTTTATTTCAATTTACAAAACTGTTTTTTTAAAGTTAACAACAACACTGGGCTCCTCTCATAGATTTTTTTCTCCACATTTTTGCTTGTCTTTTACTATATCCAGATATTCAGAGCCATGTCATACAATTTTTAGATTCATATTTCTTTACTTGTAACCCTGTTGTTGAAAATAGCATTAAAATGTTTTGTTTCCAGAAGGTGGTAAACAAATCCTTGACAGAATAAGGACCACAGTGCCAACCGAGAGCACACACACGTTGACATGATGGGATGACAATGATGTCAGTCATGTTGTCAGAGAAAAGGAGTGCCTATGACGCCCTCAGCACTAAGAAAGAGAGACAGACAGAGAACGAGAGAAGTTAAAAGGAATGAGGTCAGCCTGGGGTACGACACGGTAACCTGAGAGAAGTACCTGCCCCTCACACTATCCACTTACTGCTGCGTTTGTCCCAGCTGAGCACAGCAGGAGAAACGCAGGAAGCACAAAGCTATCTCTCCATCAGTCCCTCACAATGACCCGAAGACGTCCCTGATTGAACCTGTCAGGGATTGAGTTTTACTACTTTGAGTGTGACCAGGAGCTTTGAGACTTCGAGTGGCTTTTTAGGCAGTTGCAAATGAGTTTGTGTGTGTGTGTGTGTGTAGAAGAGATATCCACTTCTCCTGTTGTACCTCTCCAGTAGTTTCGCACAAAAGGGAGGTATTGAATGGTGATTGTTGGTTGAGTGACAGGCTTTTGTGATTGTCAATGACACGATTACGCTTGCCATGATTTATTTGTGACTATATCTACAGCTGAGGTATCAGTGTTCGACTGCCCTGGTAAAAAAAAAAAAAGAAAAGAAAAAAGGCCCAATTTATTTTTTATTTGAACCTAGATTTTTGCTTTAATAATTTAAAAATAAATGAACAATTAAAAAATATATTTTAATATTAATCATAATCTTAAATCTACACTACCGTTCAAAAGTTGTTTTTTTTAAAGAAGCCTGTTATGCTCACTAGGGCTGCATTTATTTATTTAAAAAATACAGTAAAAAGACAGTAATATTGTGACAATTTATTAAAATATTATTTATTAAAATATTATTACAATTTAAAATAACTGTTTCATTTTTAATGTTTTAAATGTAATTTATTTCTGTGATCCATAGCTGAATTTTCAGCATCATTACTCCAGTCTTCAGTGTCACATGATCCTTCAGAAATAATTTCAATATGCTGATTTGATGCTCAAGAAACATTTCTTATTATTATCAATGTTGAAAACAGTTGTCCTGCTTAATAATTTAAAACCTGATACATTATTTTGAAGGATTTATTGATAAATAGAAAGTTCAAAAGAACAGCATTTATTTATATATATATATATATATATATATATATATATATATATATATATATATATATATATATATATATATGCTTTATACAAATATAAATTTCTTTCAAAATAAAATCTTACAGTCCAAAACTTTTGAACTGTAGTTTAAGAATACATATACACTTGACATTTAGATTGTATGCAAATTGTCCATAGTGTATAGTCTATACATTTTCATTTATTAAAAACTGATTAGATTGATGTTTATTTAATATTGACTCTCATATTTTAGCATATTTCTGTGAAAGTCTACTTGTACACATTTTTCTATTATATGATAATGGCTCCTTTTTATTAAAACTTCCATTTTCTTTTGTATAATATTTAAAATATTATATTGTTTTATTTAAATGCCTTTGGGGCATTTAAAATGTGGCAAAATTGAGATTTGCATTTGGCACCCATAATATGTTATACTAAAACACATACTCTGTAAGGTGCATTATTTGATAATATTTAAGTGTATGAGCCAAAGCCGTCTTCCATTAATATTATACCAAGACATCCGTCCTCCTGTATGAGTCACTGGTTTGCCATGCTTGTTTCGTGTATAAATATTGCTTTTTCCCTGGCTGAATAAGCTAGCCCTGTCTCATTATGTTAAATGGTGGAATGAATAGACTGTAATATTGCTGTGGAAACAGGGAGCATCCCTCAGCACAGAGGCTGTGTAAAGTCATCATTACAAACACAGCCACTCGCTGCATGGCTGCTTACAGCGCTTAAATGCTGAAGATGCCTACCCTGGTTAGATGCGTTACTTGATGCTATGTCGTATGTAGGGGAATTTCCTGTTGCTTTGAGTGTAGATGCCTCACTTTGCCTGTGCTTGTGAGATATGTGTGTGTGTTTCAGGAATGAATTCTCATTGGGTGGCTCCAGCCATCTGGCGTTAGCTCAGATGGACTCATTTCTGCTTCTCTATCGATCGGTGAAATAACAGAGCTGCTGTAGTAATGATGTCATCACCTGCCTCTCAGTGCTGACCTTGAATGAAGCGAGCTACTGAGCATGCTCACCGCACGACTGTGTATGTGTATGTGTGTGTGTGTGTGTGTGTGTGTGTGTGTGTGTGTGTGTGTGTGTGTGCTGGATTCCGGAGGTTGAAAGAAGGAAGTCTGTCAACCTGCTGTCCTCCTAATGCACACACACCTGCTGCTGAATTCCTTTGAGGCACTCCATCTTGTTTCCTCTCTGTCCGGTGAGAAAAGAGAGATGGTGTCTGCCATGACACTTCCATCTGTAGAAGAAAAGCACCATGATTACTCCATGTGCAAAGCATATGGTGCACCTTATGACAGCAGTATGAGGCATTCATGCATCATTATGTTTGAATGTAAATGGCTTGATTTGACATTAAAATGTCTTTGTATCATCTATTAAGTCTTATTAGACATGTTCAATGCATTTTTAGAATAAATACACAGGTTTTTAGGATGCTAAAATTAAGGTTCTGTCATCATGACCACCATTTCATTTCAAATCCATTTGACTTGTCAGTTCAGTGTTATACGTCATACAAATGATCTACTTGTAGGGATAGTTCACCCAAACATGAAAATTCTGTCATCTTTTACTCACCCTTATGTTGTTCCAAACCTGTATGAGTTTCTTTCTTCTGGTGAACACAAATTAAGATATTTTAAAGAATGTTGTTAACCAAACACTTGATGGCACCAATTGACTGCCATAGTAGAAAAAATATATATTGTGGAAGTCAATGGCTACTATCAAGATTTTGGTTATCAACATTCTTAAAAATATCTTCTTTTATGTTCAACAGGAGAAAGAAACTCATACAGGTTTGGAACAACATAAGGGTGAGTAAATGATGACATAATTTTTATTTTTGGATGAACTATCCCTATAAGAATCATTCCAAACTGATTATACTGTAAGTAAATCATCTGTTGTGACTTATATCCGAGTCAAAAATGTTCACCCCTCAACCTTCCTGTAACTGCTTGATTTATCATCCCCCATCATCCTTTATGTTATACACTCTTCCTCACTTTCTGTTTTCTGTCTCTTTTCCCGCTAACCGAGTTTTGATGGTATTGGCTTACTGCTTGTCCTATATCTGCACATGGGAACATTACACGCTGCACTGTTGTGTATCACACACATACACTACGCTACTCTAAAATAGACTTTGTGGAGCAGACTCTGAGAAGACAAACTTATTTTAGGAACCACAAACAGGTACAGGGAACAGGGATCCTGTGTGCGAGTGCTTGAATGCTCAAGCATGTTGCAGTGCTGGCAATATTAGATATCTAAGATGTGTCTGAATGAATCATTTTCCTCCAGTCTGATATGAAATTGTCCATGTGCCATTAAGAGGATATGAATAGGGCTTTTGAGTCTGAGGGCAAAGCAACATTCGAATATGAGCTGAACCTTTCTATTATGATTTTGAACCCTCTAAACAACAGCGATTCTCACAAAACTGTAGGTATGAAAACTATATTTATTATGTTTTCTTAAAGGGGTAGTTCACCCAAAAGTGAAAATTGTCATAATTTACTCACCCTCATGTTGTTCCAAACCGGTAAGACTTTTGTTCATCTTCGGAACACAAATGAAAATATTTTTGATGAATTCTAAGAGCTTTCTGTCCCTCCATTGACAGCTACGCAACTACCACTTTTGACGCTTTAACACAAGAATGAATCTCATTGGTTCTTGCAGAAGCTCAAATGTGCTGTGTAACACGAGAATGGACCTCACTGGTTTTCGCACATCAAGCTAACGTGCTTGAGCTTCCGTTTACCACAACTGATGTGTGAGTTAATGAATGGTTATATGTGAATAAAAGACTAAATTCAATCTGTTCATCATATAAAGCAATGGTGTCTCTTCAGAAAATTTTGGACTAAACCCCTCAATTCATATGGATTAGTTTTACGATCTCTTTATGAACTTTTTGAAGCATCAAAGTGGTAGTTGCGTAGCTGTCTATGGAGGGACAGAAAGCTCTCAGATTTCATCAAAAAGATCTTCATTTGTGTTCCGAAGATGAACGAAAGTCTTACGGGTTTGGAACAACATGAGGGTGAGTAATTAATGAAAGAATTACAATTTTTGGGTGAACTATCCCTTTATGTGCAAAAATCATAGGCGGAGTCAAAGTCAGTGTCAAATGTCTTATATAAGGTGAAAGCTAGATATTCTATTTTATAAAGTTTTAAATATGGATATTTTTCATTACAAAAACACATTGCTTCACTTCAAAAGGCCTTTATTAACCCCCCTTGAGCCGTTTGGATTACTTTTATAATGGATGGATGCACTTTTTTGAGCTTCAATTTTGGGCTCCCATTCACTGCCATTATAAAACTTGGATTAGCCAGGATTTTTTTTTTTTATAACTCCGATTGTATTTGTCTGAGAGAGGAATGTCATATACACCTAGGATGGCTTGAGGGTGAGTAAATCATGGGGTAATTAAAATTTTTGGGTGAACTATCCCTTTAAGGCTTGCTGCTGAAATGCACACAGTAGTTAAGAGCAAACAGCGGGTATGTACAGAGAAGAGAATCCCTGCTGGTGTGATCGGATCCCTTATCAGGTTCTGACAGAGATAGTGATAAAGTGAAAGCAGAAAAGATACAGCGATTTCATTTAAATTCTGCTGGTGGCAAAAGATGTGGAATTGAAAAAATTAGTTTCCGCTTAGTGTCACTTCCTATGTCTAAATTGTTTTAGATTTGGTTATAAATTTTAACAGTCTCAGAGATCCAGATGTACTTTAAGAGCTCTGTAGACTTGTGATAAAGTATAAAACAATGTTGTCCTGAGGTGTTATGGGATCAAAAAGATCTTCATTTGTGTTCCGAAGATAAACAAAAGTCTTACAGGTTTGGAACGACATGAGGGTGAGTAATTAATGACAGAATTTTCATTTTTGGGTGAACTATCCCTTTAAGTGCAAAAATCATAGTCAGAGTCAGTCAAAGTCAAACGTATAAGGCACCCTCAGGTCAATGTAAGTTTATGGGTTTATTTTCCAACAATTTTATCATCCACCAGGTGAAAATCTTCACTTTCATCAAGTATGAAACAATGTTGTCCTGAAGTGGTATGTCACAGAGGTTTGAAAGGACTTCTGTGGGAAAATGATAAATTTCTCATTCCAGCATGTCCATCTGCCAACACTTTATGGAGGCCACATGAAAAACCAAATAAGATGTCATATCTTAGAAGTTCTTTTTAATCCATGATGACACAGTTGAAATTACATGTTAAACCAATCCAAAGGGGTCCTTTGAGCCTTGCTAGTAAATGCTGTAATTGCACCATCTTGTTTTTAAAAGCATTTTTCTCATACTGCACATACATGTCACTTTAAACACTGACCTAAATGTGATTCTGCTGTTTACCCAACACATTGGCCTCAGCGTGGCCTCCTAGAGCTGATAGTAACTTCAAGGGAAGTGACATTCAGGGAAATGTTTAAATGACGATGGCAGTGTGAGCCATGTCTCATAAAAAGACTGAGCTTGCAAGAATTACCCCATTGCTGTTTATGACTTGTGGTCACAGCCACAACCACATGACACATGAAAAAAGAAAAAAGGCATTAAAGTGCCAGTAACAGTGTTTAGGGGTGTCTTTTTCACATACTTAAACAGCTAAATACATTTGATATAAACATGCAGCCACAGGATTTAGTTTAAACCTCAGATTTCTGGAAATTCTAAATAGATTCAATGGAATTAGTATCATGCTTGGTTACCTATTTATGAACAGCACTTGGTGTAAAAATGTTCTCACTGTAGTGATGCAGGTGTCCTCATGACTCTGGGTTAGATTGATCATTCACACTGTGGTTGTGGCTGTGGCTGAGTTGTGGACATTTTGAGGTAGGATATTCAAGCAGTAGAATCTATAGTATGTTTAATCTAGTGAATTGACAATTAATTAGTAGCTATTTAAATCATTTTTTTTTTTTGTGAGGACTACAACAGGTTAATTCCACCACAAAATCTCAATTATCAAAACACGACAAGATTTCAGCAACAATTTGCCTGTGTAAATGTGTGATGCCACAGTCACAGCCAGACTCTGAACATATTTGATGTTTATTACACAGCTTTGTGGGATTTTGGACCATTGAGATTTCTCGCATGATTGGGACACGTTGTTGGGCTGCTTTTTTTATTATCCAGAAGGACAATGTGAATCAAAATTCGGAAGCATTTAACATTTGTAATGTGAAATATTTCTGAATCTAATTTATTTTTATTTTATTGGTTAACATTATTTTCTCTGCCCATGCAACCTTTTTTTTATTATTATTATTTTTTTAAAACAGTGTGAAAGCATTTGCATTGTGCATTGTGCAACAATAAACATTTCAAATAATAACGCTACATTGTTGTCACATGACCTCATTATGAGCATGTTAAATTCATTCAACATCCAGTTTACATCTCAAAAATAATTGTAATAATATTTAAACATAATGAGTCAAGATGTTTACAGTTACAGTTAATATTACTTCCGTGTTTTTTTGCATGCAGTGTTATATTCTACACATTTTAGCAAATTTAGTAAATCTGATTTTTCGATACATACAGAAAGTTTGGTAGCATTATGGTAGCATGCTGTTTTGAACATACAGTTGTCAAACATGTATCTTTCTAGAATAACATGCACTGATGAATCACTGATGACCACATATATTTATTAAGAATGTAATAGGTTTCCGAGCTTCTCAAGCACATAGGAATCTGGGAGTCAAAGCAAAGTGAGGTGTTTTGATGCTATATCATGGTCTGTCTAGATATAATGTTGTATTGATTGTCTATAGCACTGGTGTCTTAATTTTCTCCTCTGTTGCATTCAGGTTTCTCACTCGTTCTCTTCCTCGTTCACATGTTCACACATCCCACTATCTGTCCTCGGTCTCAGACTCCTGTAGCACTAATGGCTGTTGTCACAAGTTTTACTGCACCCACCTGCTGCGACCATCTGTCTGGTCTCTCTCTCTCTCTCTCTCTTGCTCTATCTCTCTCATCAATGATGCTTTATCAGCACGTCTGCCAAAATACAATGTTGCCAGAGAAGTACAGAGGATAATTAATCTGCAGAATTGGGCGATATGGCAGAAGTGTATACTTGTTAATCACTGCAAAAAAAGCACGAAATGACATTGACATGAAACTTTGACCTCTCCTCTTCCTCATTTGTATCACAACTCAAGCCATAAATATAAAATAAAAAATATATAGTATACACCGATCAGGCATAACATTATGACCTAATATTGTGTTAATCTCCCTTTTGCTGCCAAAACAGCCGTTGAGGCATGGACTCCACTAGACCCCTGAAGGTGTGCTGTGGTATCTGGCACCAAGATGTTAGCAGCAGATCCTTTAAGTCCTGTAAGTTGCGAGGTGGCGCCTCCATAGATCAGACTTGTTTGTTCAGCACATCCCACAGATGCTCGATTGGATTGAGATCTGGGGAATTCGGAGGCCAAGTCAACACCTCAAACTCGTTGTTGTGCTCCTCAAACCATTCCTGAATCATTTTTGCTTTGTGGCAGGGCACATTATCCTGCTGAAAGAGACCACAGCCACCGTTTCCATACATAGTCTGCAACAATCCTTAGGTAGGTGGTACGTGTCAAAGTAACATCCACATGGATTGCAGGACCCAAGGTTTCCCAGCAGAACATTGCCCAAAGCAAACTGCGATGCACTGTGTATTCTGACACCTTTCTATCAGAACCAGAAGCTTGTCTGTTTGATCGGACCACACAGGGCAGCCTTCGCTCCCCACGTGCATCAATGAGCCTTGGCCGCCCATGACCCTGTCGCCAGTTCACCACTGTTCCTTCCTTGTACCATTTTTGATAGATACTGACCACTGCAGACCGGGAACACCCCACAAGAGCTGCAGTTTTGGAGAGCTCTGACCCAGTCGTCTAGCCATCACAGTTTGGGCCTTGTTAAACTCGTTCAAATTCTTACACTTGCCCATTTTTCCTGCTTCTAACACATCAACTTTGAGGACAAAATGTTTACTTGCTGCCTAATATATCCCACCCACTAACAGGTACCGTGATGAAGAGATAATCAGTGTTATTCACTTCACCGGTCATAATGTTATGCCTGATCGGTGTATATTATTATCATATATATAAACATACAGTAATTTATTTAAATTATTTTACATATTTTATTTTTTGATATTTGACATTACATGTATTGTTATTGTTGTTGTTGTTTTGGCATAAAAGTGTAGAGAAAGACTGTGCGTCTGAAATGCATATCTGCTAAAAGTGATTTTGGTCAGCATTCAGGAGTAACAACCATAAAAATGGTTTCAAAGCTACAACATGGACTAACAAAACTCTCATTTTAATTTCATGGAGTGCCTCTGCTACTACCACACACATGCAGACTGATATCTTTGCCCATTGTTTTTTTAACATCCTGCCACAAGCGTAGTATTTTTAAGATGTCCTATCTAGTTGAAAATAGTCCATCTTTTAAAAATGCATCTTGAAATGCCTACTTTCTCTTCCATTCATTAGAGCATTATCTAGTGCTTTTAGGATTTTCTTGATCGCTATGAAATGCTGAAAATAAGGCTACGGTGAACCTGAAATCAGCCTTTTTATTACAGGGACTAAAAAAGATTAGTTGACTAGTCAACTTTTAAAAATATTTTTGCACATCCCTAGTTGCAACACAAATGCTACATAAGCAGAGGGCATGTCGCTTGGAAATAGATTGCCGCTATCTAATCCTCTAAAGACAACAGTTTATTTCTCACGTAATGCCCCAGAGATAAATGATACACGGCTTCCTTGCTGCTATCTGCAATCTGTGCTGTGGAGTCCTACTCTTGAATACTGATCTAAGATCTGTGCTTCTGGGAGTTGAGGGATGTGATGTCATTCCCGTTTTATGCCTTATGGAATACCGCAGGTGGTTACTGAAAGAAACCAAACAATAAGTCTAGCAGCAGATAACAGCGCATGCTGCACACTCACAAGCTCAACGCTGATCTGAGAGCAGCTCTAATGAGGAACATCTTTATTTAAAGAGCACACTCACTGTACACCCACACCTCCGCCTTTGTGTTGTCTTGTTACTCGGGTTTCCATAGCGGTCCGTTCTGTGTTGTGAGCGTTTGAAGGGAGTGGAGCTGCAAGATGACAGAGTTGCAGTAGTATGAGTGTGACTACTAGAGTAAATGCACCTGAGTGCATCTATATGTGGATCATGTTCGCTCATTGCTTAGTTCACGGCCTCAGGACAGGACGGGAATTCAAGGGTAGGAGTGTGTCCTATTGGCGACTGTGTACAGGCTGCTGGCTCTGTATTATTGAGTAATATATATGTGTGTGTGTGTCCGTAGGCTGTGTTGGAGGCCTGCATTGAGACTACGAATCGTGTTGGGATTGTAACAACTTCAATGGGCCGCAACACTCACTAAAACACTGGAGGCAACTGAATGAGGTATGACTACAGAACTCTCACACACACACGTGTACCTTTTGATAGCCATGACCTTTAATTCTGCATTTTACTACTTGTGCAGGGGCATTATCTGGAGCACAATTGTAAAAATAACTCTTGCTTAAGCTGTGTCCTACTCACCCGTCAAATCAGGCCCTGATTGGTGGAGCAATAATACAGGTCTGCCTAGCAACAGAGCTGTTTACTAAACAACACAGCTGGGGCTGAAAGCCGCGCTTTCACGTAAAACACCTCCAGGAAAAAGCTAGCTAGCGCAAACCGCTTGGGACAACACAGCTTTAATGATTCATGCTGGAAGCACGGTCGGTCGCAGGCGTACTGTAACACGCAGGTTTACTGTGGCATGCTCACACTCTGACACGTGCACGTGCAATGGGTTCATAGACGTCAGTTAAACGTCTCATTAGCAAATAATACACGTGTTCATGTGAGATATGTGTGTATGTGAACAGGCCCGTGTTCTCAAGAGAGTAGGCATGCCATGGTCTAATCTAATTCAAGTGCATTACATGGCAGATGTCGATCAGACATTTCTGTTCTGTTGTTTGTATGGTCACAAACCCAGATTTTAGGTAGATTTGTGAATGAATCCCATAAGCGCCCCCTCTTGGTGAAATATCCATTGAAGTGCAAAAATGTCATTTTGAAATGTGGTAGTGCTGTTTCTGTATAATGTTTGTATGTTTATGTATATAGACTTTATTTTAAAATGTAATACATTTATTAAAAATATATATGTTAATTGATTTTACATATAATGTTATAATTATCATTAGAATTCTTTAAAAATTATTTATTAACATAAAAAAAAAATTAAATTTTAATTTTAATTTTAATAAAAAAAAAAAAAATATATATATATATATATATATATATATATATATATATATATATATATATATATATATATATATATATATATATAATGGATAAATATAATTTTTCTTTTATATATTTTTGTTTATATTAATTTTTTTTTATAATTTTACAATTATTATTATTATTATCATTATTATTATTATTATTAGACTGTAAACCTGAAATGCATATATCAGATTTTGGTCAACATATAGAAGGTCTGAGACCTTTTTTTTTTTTCTTTTTTTTTTTTAAACCTTCACATAAACAGAAAGTTTGAGGATTTTAAATACATTTTAAACAAAGTTATTATACAATGTATAGGATTCTTCATGTTTATTTTTCAGTTGAGTTTTTCACTGCTTATAATAGAATTGATAAAAAGATGTATTCAATTAGACAAAATGTAAAATAGTTGCATAAAGTGTCTATTAATCATTGACCATACTGAAACTGACACAAAGGCAACTACCAAAATGAATCAGCCAGCCACATTACAGTTATAATCTTAAAATGGCCAAATATGAGCCGATTAATTAGCCTGGTCAATATACCGGAGCATGACTACTCAGAAAATCAGGATATGAGAGACAAATTGTCACACAGGCAGCGCTAGCTCACAGACAGGCCTGTTTTGAGGGTAATTAATGGAGACGCATGCAAATTAGTACTTCATGAGCGGAGGCTCTCTTTTCTGTGTCTGTTTTTCTCTCTGTCTCACTCACTTAATTTTTCATCTCAGACAGCTCTGCTATGCCAATGGCTCCTTTAACCAATCGTGGGCTTTTAGAGTAAAAGCTCTCATCCTGTAAAAGGTCACTGGCCTCTTAGTGTGCGTGGTGAAGCATAGCAGTTCATCACACTCACGCCGTTGTTTTTTACCCTGCGCTTCCTAATGCTTTCTGAACGTCCTAATCTTCCGTTAAGTGTTCATATGGCAAAGGTGGGGTTCGGCAATGTGTTTTTCCTGTTTGTTAGTTCTCAAAAGACATTTAAAAAAAATAGCCTAGAGAAATGTATGACAAATTAATGCTGAGAGCACATTGGAGTCCATTTATATAGTGTGATGTGATTATAAAAAGGATCTGCAAAATCAAAGCACGATATGCTTATGTACGGTGGCCACGAGATATTAATTCTTGGGAAAGTCAGATTAACTTGTGGGAACGTGATAATAAGTCTTGGCCTCGAGATCATATATGGAGGGAACAATATATTTTTCTTATGGCCATAGATTCATATTTTGAGGGAACAACATCTATTTAAGTTAAATGCATAAACAACCTGCGTGACCATAGCAACCTGGAATTACCAGAAATGAATAGGCCTATAATAATATTTATTTTTAATTAAGAAAAAGTGCGGAATTAGGAAATTATTATATTAACATATTACATTATATTGGGCGTGATGGTGCCTATAGACAGCAAGCATTCGAATAAAGTTTACCAATAAATGTTAAAAGAATATGCCTTATAAAACATTTGTATCTATATCACATTCAACAGTGTTTTAAATCCAATATTTTTCAATCATAATTATTATTATTATTATTATTATTAGGCTATGTTTATTATTATTGGTCACATTTTGTATTGTTATTGTTATGTGTGTTAAAGTATATATTTTGTAAATACAGTAAAGTTTTGACTGAATTTCTGTAGACTAGTAGCCTATAGTGACGATAAATGAGCGTCAGTTTTCATTTGTAGCCCATGACAGCATTCGAATGAAGTTCAAATACTAAGTTATTAATAGGCTATATGTTAAAAGAATATTTAAGCTACAATAATTATATATTCATCTCATCAGTATTTTAAATCAACTCACTATATCAATTCATGTAGACTATCTTAATCTTGTTTATTATTTGTGTGTGTATGTGTGTGTGTGTGTGTGTAATATAGCCTATATACACACATATAGCCTATATAATAATAGGCTAATAATAATAATAGCCTAATAATAAATAAAGACACAATCAGTGGATAGATTTAAAAGGCTGTGAGATGGGATGGATAAAAATTCTTGTAGGCCTATTATTTTATGTTCTTACATATTCTTTTAGCATTTATTGATAATAACAAACTTCATTCGAATGCTTGCTGTCTATAGGCAACATCGTGCAAAATACAATATATGTTATAGTATACAATATAGGCCACTAATCATTTCTTAATTCTGCGCTCTTTCTTAATTAAAAATAAATATTATAATAGGCCTATTCTTTTCTGGTAATTCCAGGTTGCTTTGGTCGCGCAGGTTGTTTACACATTTAACACATTTACGCCATGAGAAATAGATGTCATTTCCTCAAAATATGAAGTCGTGGCCATGAGAAAAATATAATTCCCTCGAAAAAATGATCTCAAGGCCACGACTTTACATCGCGTGGCCATTACATAATGATGTCGTTACCTTGACAAAATGATCTCATGGCCATGACTTATCAAGTTCTCACGAGTTAATATGATGTTCTCACAAATTAATATCTCGTGGCCACGACAAAGCCAACTGAACCAAACATGTCCCCTCCCAGTCATCGTACTTATGAGGGATAGCCAATGTTGACATCATTTACTCATTTACATCATTTACCTTATTTGATTTCAAATTTCAAAAAATAAAGTTTCTTTGTTGGCATCTATGTTACCATGAAGAACCTTTAATATTCATGGAACCTTTATATTCCACAAAATGTTTATAGTGAAAAAAGGTTTGTTAGATTTTAAAAATGTTTTTTACACTAAGGAAAAAAGGGTCTTTTAAAAATAGTTCACTGAAAGGTTTGTTGGCATCTATAGCGTTGCTTTTGAACCATAAAGAGGAGCTATTATGATTTTTTACAATTTCAACTTTCTTTAGTGTAATGTTGTTGTTTGAGTATGAAAAAGGTCTGCAAAGTTACAAAGCACAAAGTCCACTCCAAAGGGAGTTATTCTCTACATCAGTAGGCACTGTTTCTGAACTCCCTGAAATGCCTCGATTCTAGTCTTGAGGTTTCTTCCTGGAAGAAATATTACTCATTTAAATAACTCCCACCCAAGACATACGCAATAAAGGGGTCGAGGCCTGGTTTAGTTGCGTTAGCAGTGTGTTGTAACTCACATCTCCGAAACACGCTCAAAGCAGTTGACCAATCACTGCACACAGGTCCATTCGACCAATCAGAGCACGTATGTGAAAAATGCTTTTTGAACATTCAAGCATGAAAACCTATTCTAGTAGACCGCAAAAACAAAATCAAGACTTTGTAAAAGGGCATAATATGGCCTCTTTAAGAGTGTTTGGACCCCATTGACTTTCATTGTATAGACAAAATAAACACTGGGACATCTTTCAAAATGTCTTCTTTTGTGTTCCACAGATACATGTTTGGAGTGAAATTTTTGGGTGAACTCAGCTAGTCATCTGTGATCTTTGTATCCTCATAACCTTTTTGTCAGGTGTGTGTCCTACACACATGACTCGTTTGAAGTTTGGGAGCTGCAGAACTTAGCCTTATGCTTGCTTAGTGTGTGTGTGAGAGAGTTTGGTGAGGACAGCAGTGCTATTCTTGGCTGTTGGGGGAAGTCTTGGCTCCCGGGCGCATGGGAAAAGTGTTCTTGGCAGGAGTAGCGGTGGCATTCCATTGTGCCTGAGTCCCTCTCCCCCTCAGCACTTAAAACTGTGTCCTTTCACACTGTGATCTCAGCGGAGTGCTTTCTAGAAAGAGGGAGAATAAATAAATTGCTAACATAAACACAAAAGCACCTCGCAATCACAGCTACATTTCCAACCGCACTCACAGAGGTGTCCGTTCGCACCTGTTTGCATGCTTTTCATTTCTTAATTTTAAACATTCACACGCAGACATGTATCATACATCTATTTTCCATCTTCCTTTTTTAAACAGTTTTGAACGGCTCAAGGTTCAGAATAACAAAAACCTCATCCACGGCTGTCAGAAACCTGTCTCTCAGCACATTGGCCCTCATTCGTTGGAGCCGCTTGGAAGTCAAAGGTTCTGGAACAATGAAAGAATGGTAGAGAAATAAACATTCAGCTCTCTGACACGCTGTGATATTACCCTCCCAGAAATAAACTCAAAACTCATTTGACCTTTGACCTAGGGGTAGGAAACAGCAGGGATGACCAGCTGACTAACACGATTTGGTGGCAGTCACTTGTTTTTGACCAAAAATATTCATTTAGATTTAATAGGGGCTATTTTGACTGCAGAGTTTGTTTTGCAGGTGTAGTTTATATATTCAAGGTCATATATTGTTTAGTTTTTTTTTTTTTCAAACTGGTGTGTGTGTGGTCCTGGTAAACCCTACCTGGTAAACCCTTTGTCACCCAAAATCCTTGTCCTTGTTGGGACATTTTTGGTCCCCATGTGGAAAACAACTTATGAATCATGCAGAATGATTGTTTATGAAAATATAAAAACGCAGAAAGTTTTCTGTGATGTGTAGGTTTAGGGTTGGAGGAAAGAATATTAAGTTTTTACAGTATAAAACTCATTATGTCTATGGAAAGTCCCCATAAAACATGAAAACCCAACGTGTGTGTGTGTGTGTTCAGGTATTCTCTATGTTATGAGGACAAAATGTAATTTGACATTTTTTTTGGTCCACATGAGGAAAATCTAAATCATACTACTAGAGAATTTTTTTTTTTTTTTTTTTGTAATGAGATTTGAGCTTAAGGACATATTTTATTTCTGATTTAAAATTATGGATTCATGATGCATGATATATTGGCACCATATCACATTTTTATGTATGTATGTATATACATATTTATTATATTTATTTATTAAATAATAATTATTAAATTATAAATATTAGATATTTAATTGTTTGTGCTTAGTTCCTTTTACATTTAGATTAGCTATGCTGTCATTTAATGCTCACTTAAAATAAAAACACAAATAATTTAATGTAATAAATATAAATAAATACATTGAACGACTTCCGATTTTATGTGATGAAAGTCGAGTCGACTAGTCGCTGATGAGGTAATTAATGAACAAATAAGCCTGAACCTTGAGCTGAGACACGAACACTGGTTTTCTTGTGCACAGGACAGCTATGGCATATAACACAGTGCTGCCCATAAGGTTATTGCTCCTACATGACCTCTTTTGTATCAGTTCATTTGTCTTTCTTTGGGTCGTTAATATTTCTCACAGATTTCTGCTCGTTCTGAATCAGATACAGATAAAGTAGCACACTAAAGATTACTTGTTTCCACCGCATTTGAATGCATTAGTGAGAGAGCGATTGCGTGTGAATTAATTCTACCTGCCAGCGTCTCTCTACTAATAGTGAAGCTGTGAGTTTTAGTTACTAAGAAATATATGCTATAACTTTTCAGTTTCTAAGCTATTTTATTGGTAAATCACAGAAGGGTGTTGACGAGACATTTCTGCGCTACTGAATGGTTTTGTGTGAGGTGCGCGTGATCTCCGCGTGATGTGCGAGCTATGTGTGTGCGTTACAATGCAGCACGCATTCGTTTAGAACGGTGATTCATTTACGTGTACAATAAGCGTGCATTCTCCCGATCAATTTTGAGCATCCAGATGTTATAATCAAACATGTCTTGTGGAGAGCTCTCTGAGTATGCATTTATTTGTCATTTTTAACTGTTGGAAACAGAGCCTGCGTGGCAGGAAATGGCTTATCCTGTTGCGCCCTCTATAGGCCAGCAACTAGTCGACAAGTTTAAAGCGTCATGGCAGAGCATTAAAGTCGATTAGTCGACTAGTCGGTGCAACCCCTACTCAATATTAATATCCATTCTTCATACTGTTCATTATAATTTAGTGATGCTTAAATTCACTTGTAAAATTACAGTTTTTAGATTTGAGTGTAATTCATTTAATCAGTCTTTACTTATTTAAGTATAGGAGCTGTACGGTTATGGTTAGAAATAACTGCCTGGGGGTGTTACGAATATGAACTGACTTGCCTTAATATAACTTAAAATACTCAACAATACACTAATGCTCACTCTAATAATACATTCATTCTAAATACACACACACATTTATCCTTTATCCAAACAACCTTTTACACTGAATGGCCTTTAGGGACTTAAGAGCACACATGTTTGCTTTTGCCTTTTTAATCACCAAAGTGGTTCATTTAAGCTGTGTCTGAAACCAAACAACTGTTGCTCTTATTCTCAGGTGGCAGAGGTCTTATGTCTGACAGACTGGGTCAAGAGGTCAGACTGTTACTGCTGAAAATCTAGACGTCAGATGCAAACAGTGTGAATTAAGTATTCACAAATGGTTTTTACAAGGATTAATATTCCATCACACTTGGCATAAATGCTGATGTTATCTTTAAACCTTTTAGTTACTTTTTACCAGCCTGGATGATTTTTGACTGCAGCTCATTCTTGGAAACCAATTGTATGTTATATTATACCTCCAAACAAGCTCCAGCAGGCCAGGGATTTGGTGGCATGTGTGAAAGGTGACCCGCTGACCCTCTGTCAGTGTGCACAAGCTTTGAGGTCAGAGGTGCGGAGCTCGATGCAGAAGACATACAATTCATATGTGGCGTCAAGTTGCATTACAAACTCATTCTCTGCATAAAACCAACAACTTTGTTAGGATAGAAACATGCAGGTTCATAGAGGTTATTTCAAAAATCCTTGTCCTTTGAAAACACGGTCAAGGAGAGCCAAGTTATGAATGTGAAGTAATATTCTGAGAAGTGTTGCTGCTATTAGCTTCCATTTATATCCAGGTCGACCTCGATCCTGATGTATTGAGTGTACGTTTGACATTTGCTGGAGTTTTGTCTTCCTGATTACTCACAATGAATAATCGTCAATATTCTGCTTTGTAACCCACATCACAGGGCATGTTTAAGCAACAAATACCAAAAAATTACATTGGTGGTGCTTACAGAAAAAACATGAAATGTGTTTCATGAGCTCCAAAAATAAAAGCTTGTGTATTTGTTCGGCTCGTAGTCGTACATAAACTCAAAGCACCGTCAGGGGTCTTTCATTGCGGCTGTATTTATCACTATAGTCTCTTTCTCGTTCTCTCCGTTCGCACCAGGTCGTGTGATGCTCATGCTATCGAGTTTTGTGCTGTTTTCGGGTTTAGGTCGCCTATGCGGGGAGCTGGCCCGTCATGCTCATTTCTCACCCTCTATTTATTACCTCAGTGTTATCTAAATGTTTAATTGGTCATGAATGAATGATCACATGACTGCTAAAGAGAGCATTGGATGGGAGATATCACTCTGTTTAGCCTGCATAGAGAGATCACAGCACATTGTGTTTCGATTTTGACCTTACCAGAAATCTGGTCAATTGTGCTTGACCCTTATGTCCGTCATACATTTTATTTATTTAAAAAATTTTTTTTACCAAAATGTCAAACCAAATGACATTTGTTTTAAAGAAAGATACCTTAAACACAATTTACAAGCAATATGTATCACAAAAAAAAGTTTTTTGAAAACCTAAAATAATGATAACAATATAAGGTACAATTAGGGTAATCACCTTTTTAGTTTTTATTTTCTTTCAAAAAACTAAATAGCAACAAACACATTTCCTGAACACAAGGTCAGCGTGTACAATGACAAAAGGTCGAATTTGATCTATAGTAACCATTTATAAGAAAAATTAAATGCTGCAAAATGTGGCTAATAACAATCCCTAAAATGATCACATATATTTGACACAAAAGACTTTATGATTTGTAATGTTTTTTTTTTTTAAACCTGATTACGGTCTAAGATATGCACCTTATTAAAAGCAGAATAAAGCAGATTTTTTTTAAATAAAAGAGTGAAAAATGGCTCAAAAAGCATTTTTTTTTTTTCATTTTTATGAGATGTCACTTGGGTTTGGTATGTTATGTTATACAGTGACATTCATAAATTCGCATTTCCAATACATTTTTGTGACCCAGACCTCATGTGTACAGGACATCAGCCAATCTGTCCTGTGTGGGCAGACGTGAGTATTGTTATGGATCACAGCAGTGTCCCCAAACCAACCCTTCATTCTTTCTTAGTTTGGCCAGCACCGCTGAGCCACGGCGGAGCCAAACAAGGTCACACCAAACACAATTGCACGTCGTCCCATTTTGCCACAATTCAAAGAGCCTCCATCCTGAGTCCTGTGGCCCTGCTCTCTCAGGAATATAAAGGCTTCTCTGCATGGTTCACAGTGTGTGAATGGCTTTGAACAGGGCCTCATGCTGTGCTTTGGTGCATAGTTTGTGTGTATGTGTGTTCGGTGGAGGTCCACTTTTATGTTCTGTCTTTGTGGATCCGGCATGATGCATCTGTAAGTTTGTATGCAGGGGTCGGTTTTCTCAGCAGTACAGTCGTGATAATGGGCTGTAGCTCTAAGGTTTGTGTTGCTGTACGGCTGCGTGTGTCATGCTGCTACATGGGTTGGTGGTATTTTATGCAAAAGGACGGTGGGTGGAGGTGCACTGAAGCAGAAAGCTCTTACAGTGTGGACACACTAAAGGTGTTTATTTATTGTTTGGTTAAATAATAATTTTATTATGAATTTTTAATGTTATTTTAAGCATTCAAAATGTACCTTCACAATTTTTTTATGAGATTTTATTATTAAAATATATTTTATGATAAAAAAAGATTTCAGAATTTTTAAAACGAATGCTTTTTAATATGCCGATCATAATGAATACTAATCATAATATGCCGCTCACAATAATACAAATGATGTACTGCCAATAATACCTAATAATATTCATTCATTTTTTAACATCATTTTTAACGTTCGAATAGTTGTAATCACTTTATCAAAAAATTTTATTTTAAGAATAAAATATTTTATGGTAAAGATTTATTGCTGAATTTTTTTAATTGATAGGAGCTCATAAGCAGCTTGTAATATGGCGCTCATAATATCTAATAATAATAGTAATAGTGTATTTATAGATACAAGTAAGCTTTGCTTTTCTTTCTTTTGATTCATTTTTATTTATTAGTGATTGTATGTTTGCTTTAAAGTGTCTTTTAATATGTTCGTGCTAGATTGAGACTTGACCCATTAAACCTCTCAAACCCAGTCTCCTCTCTGAGCGTGTTGTTCTGCCTCTTATTTGTCACAAGCGTGTGTATCTTTAGTCTCTATTTGTCAGTACGTCTGCATGTTCTGAGTGAGTGTGTGTACACACTCCTGTGGGATTATCGAGTAATAGAGGGGCTTAGCAGTGCTTTGCCTCGCCGTAATCCGTCACACACACAGATACACACTTCGCATAGTGGCGGATTTAGGATCGCCTGTGAATGGAGTGAAGGCAAGAAGGACACATCGAGCAGTAGCGGCGGACAAGACACAGAGGCACCGGCAACTGTTTGCGCTAAGGACAAACAAATGCATGAAATCGATTTGAGGTCGAAACCAGATTCTGGCATACGTCTGCAATTATGTGCATCTAATCTGCACTTTTCAAACTCAATTGAAGCTTTGGCTCTGTGGAGCTGTCTCTGAGGAGAGAGGAGAGCTATTCATTTCTATGACTCAGATTTAGAGGTCATTCAGTGCTAGTGTTATTTCAGAATGACAAAGCACCGTGGCAATGTCACCTCCGATCTATAGCACTCATTAATACAGTCATCATAGATGTCATCCATGTACTATCAATATATAACTATATACACTATATTGCCTAAAGTTTTGAGATGCCTGTCTTTACATGCATATGAGCTTTAATGACATCCCATTCTTAATCCGTAAGGTTTAATATGGAGTTGGTCCACCCTTTGCAGCTATAACAGCTTCAACTCTTCTGGGAAGGCTTTCCACAAGGTTTAGGAATTTTTGACCATTCTTCTAGAAGCGTATTTGTGAGGTCAGGCACTGATGTTGGACAAGAAGGTCTTGCTTGCAGTCTCCGCTTTAATTCATCCCAAAGGTGTTCTATCAGGTCAGGTCAGGTGCAGGCCAGTCAAGTTCCTCCACACCAAACTCGCTCATCCATGTCTTTATGGACCTTGCTTTGTGCACTGGTGCGCAGTCATGAACAGGAAGGGGCCATCCCCAAACTGTTCCCACAAAGTTGGGAGTATGAAATTGTCGAAAATGTCTTGGTGTGCTGAAGCATTAAGAGTTCCTTTCACTGGAGCTAAGGGGCCAAGCACAACCCCTGAAAAACAACCCCACACCATAATCCCCCCTCCACCAAACTTTACACTTGGTACAATGCAGTACGGCAAGTAACATTCTCCTGGCAACGGCCAAACCCACTCATCTATCGGATTGCCAGACAGAGTCGCATGATTTGTCACTCTGGAGAACACGTCTCCACTGCTTTAGAGTCCAGTGGCAGTGTGCTTTACATCACTGCATCCGATGCTTTGCATTGCACTTGGTGATGTAAGGCTTGGATGCAGCTGCTCGGCCATGGAAACCCATTCCATGAAGCTCTCTATGCACTGTTCTTGAGCTAATCTAAAGGCCTGTAGCTATTGACTCTGCAGAAAGTTGGCGCACTGTGCGCCTCAGCATGCGCTGACCCCGCTCTGTGATTTTATGTGGACTACCAATGCGTGGCTGAATTGCTGTTGTTCCTAATTGCTTCCACTTTGTTATAATATCACTAACAGTTGACCATGGAATGTTTATTAGTGAGAAAATTTCACAAATGGACCTATCACACCACACTTGAATTCACAGCTCCTGAGAGCGACCCATTCTTTCACAAATGTTTGTAGAAGCACACTGCATGCCTAGGTGCTTGATTTTATACACCTGTGGCCATGGAAGTGATTGGAACACCTTAATTCATTGATTTGGAGGGGTGTCCCATTACTTTTGAATATATATATATACACTCACCTAAAGGATTATTAGGAACACCATACTAATACTGTGTTTGACCCCCTTTCGCCTTCAGAACTGCCTTAATTCTACGTGGCATTGATTCAACAAGGTGCTGAAAGCATTCTTTAGAAATGTTGGCCCATATTGATAGGATAGCATCTTGCAGTTGATGGAGATTTGTGGGATGCACATCCAGGGCACGAAGCTCCCGTTCCACCACATCCCAAAGATGCTCTATTGGGTTGAGATCTGGTGAATGTGGAGGCCATTTTAATACAGTGAACTCATTGTCATGTTCAAGAAACCAATTTGAAATGATTCGAGCTTTGTGACATGGTGCATTATCCTGCTGGAAGTAGCCATCAGAGGATGGGTACATGGTGGTCATAAAGGGATGGACATGGTCAGAAACAATGCTCAGGTAGGCCGTGGCATTTAAACGATGCCCAATTGGCACTAAGGGGCCTAAAGTGTGCCAAGAAAACATCCCCCACACCATTACACCACCACCACCAGCCTGCACAGTGGTAACAAGGCATGATGGATCCATGTTCTCATTCTGTTTACGCCAAATTCTGACTCTACCATCTGAATGTCTCAACAGAAATCGAGACTCATCAGACCAGGCAACATTTTTCCAGTCTTCAACTGTCCAATTTTGGTGAGCTCGTGCAAATTGTAACCTCTTTTTCCTATTTGTAGTGGAGATGAGTGGTACCCGGTGGGGTCTTCTGCTGTTGTAGACCATCCGCCTCAAGGTTGTGCGTGTTGTGGCTTCACAAATGCTTTGCTGCATACCTCGGTTGTAACGAGTGGTTATTTCAGTCAAAGTGGCTCTTCTATCAGCTTGAATCAGTCGGCCCATTCTCCTCTGACCTCTAGCATCAACAATGCATTTTTGCCGCATACTGGATGTTTTTCCCTTTTCACACCATTCTTTGTAAACTCTAGAAATGGTTGTGCATGAAAATCCCAGAAACTGAGCAGATTGTGAAATACTCAGACCGGCCCGTCTGGCACCAACAACCATGCCACGCTCAAAATTGCTTAAATCACCTTTCTTTCCCATTCTGACATTCAGTTTGGAGTTCAGGAGATTGTCTTGACCAGGACCACACCCCTAAATGCATTGAAGCAACTGCCATGTGATTGGTTGATTAGATAATTGCAATAATGAGAAATTGAACAGGTGTTCCTAATAATCCTTTAGGTGAGTGTGTATATATATATATATATATATATATATATACACTCAGCAAAAAAAAAAAGCAAAAAGTGCCCTTTCACTTTCAACTGCTTTTATTTCCAACAAATTTCTTACTGTGTAAATATTTGTATGAACATAAAGGATTCAACAACTGAGACATAAACTGATTTTACTTGCATTTGGCATTTGAACAAATTATATTGGCATTTGGCTTACAGAATGGAATAATGAGTCTTTGAAAGAAGGGGGAGGGGTTAGGAGTTAACTACAGTGCATCTCCTTCTCATGGACTGCACATTTGCAGCACATTTGCCAGCTCTTGCTGTGAGATGTTACTCCACTCTTCCACCAAGACACTTGCAATTTCTCAAACACGTCCGGGGGGGACATATGGTTACATTTGGTTTGGCACTGCAAGGATGATCAGCTGTCCTTCCTTTCTCCTTGCATCACTGTCTTCGGCATCTTACATTACTGACATTGCAGTTTGTTGCTCTGGCCACATCTGCAGTCCACATGCCTCCCTACAGCAGATCTATAGCATGTTCATGCATGTGATCAGGGACCCTAGGCATCTTTTCTCCTGGTGTTTTCAGTAGAAAGGTATTTTTAGTGTCCTAAGTTAGGAGTTGAAACTGTGACCTTAAAGGGGGGGTATAATGCTATTTCATGCATACTGAGCTTTTTACACTGTTAAAGTTTTAAAAAGTTTTAAAAAATAAGTTGGACGTTTGATGGAGTATTTCTGTGCCAAAAATACTCCTTACGGTTTCTCACAAGTTTCAGAACGTTTTTTTCGAGTATGGGTCTGCGTGACGTCAACAAGGGCGGAATTTCCTTGTACAGACAGGCACTTCTCCAGGAAGGGCATACGCACATACATCGACCAGAGCGAGAGAGCGAAAGCAGCACGGCCATCAATGCGCTTTGCTCAGCTTTAGGGAAGTCGTTGGCTGCGCTGCGCTGCACAGGCCACAGGACTTTACGAAATCAACAATGTCACCAAAGAAGTGTGTTTTTGGTTGTCAGGGCAAGACATCCCTGTACAGCTTCCCAAAGAACCCAGCGTTAAGGGGGCAGTGGACGGAGTTTGTTTTTCCGGAGCAACAACGGAGTTGTGCAAGTGGTTTTGTTTGTTCCCTGCATTTTGGCGACGATTGTTTTTTAAACAAGGCCCCATTCGACGCTGGATTTGTAGATCGTCTAATGCTGAAGGATGGAGCGGTCCCAATGATAAAGGTTCACAGTTGTGCGTTGGAACCGCAGGCGGTGAGTAAAACTGCTTCAATTGTCTGTGTCTTTTGGCTATCGGTGCGTAAGTGCACATCTTTCTTTTATAAATATAATAAAAGTAAAGACTTTTCAGAGATATGAAGGATGCAGTATACTACTCTATAGGTACTCAAGATTTACAGAAACTGTGTGTGATACCCCCCCTTTAAAAAGGGACATTTCTTTATATATTCTTATATCTAGTTCAGTCATGAAACTCTAGAGGGTGCTAAATAGTCTGGTTCAGTGTTTGCTGTATAGGCTAGTCTTGCAGCGCGCTATGATAGTTCCTCTGAAACCCTCCACCTTCCCCAGCTCCACCTGCCTACATCTGCTATGGGATTTACGTATGTCTATTTATGCAGTAGCATATCTTGCATGCTCACAGCAGCGTGTCTATGTATCTACTAGCAATAACAAGTCAATATTTGCTCAACAGCAGCAAAAATAATCAACAGCAGCCAGCAGTGTAGCAGATCTAGTTCCCCAAAACCAAATGCAAAAACATATGGGTAGGATTTCTGGAGCTTGCCTATCCCTGGCTTTCTGGCTTTCCACCCACATACTAAAAAGTTGAGCTCCAGTGGGTTTGGGTGAGGGTTAGTCTGTAGTGATTATAATTAGCTTTATTAGCTATATCTATGTTTTATCCTCGTTTAGCTAGGTAAACGTATGTATTTTTGTTCACTGACTGGGCTGACTTCAGAGACCTCCCTCACTCTCATTTATAGTTACACCCTCAGACTTGGCATTGAGAGAGAATGAACAGAGCCAGGTCTGAGTTTCTGTTCAGCTACGGTTTCATTCTGAAGGTTTCACACACTGAAGTCTTGCAGTCTCACTAGTGTTAGGTCAGCATTCGGCCATCACATTTTGCTGCGGGCACTTCAGTAAAAAGCACATAAAGTTAATCTGCAGCCATTCCTCTCCCCGTAGGGCTCAGTATGGGGTTAATGCTCCACTCTGTAATGCTGCTGGGCATGCTGGGTATTACTGTGGCACTGCTCTCTCTTTGCCAATCTGTCTATTCACCCAGCTAATGAGTCATTGTTGGGTTGTTAGTGCCAGATGACGGTGATACAAGCAAGGGAGAATGTTCCACATGATCATAGAAGTGATTGAGAGAAGGAGATACTGGGTTAAAGGAATAATTCACCTGGGGACTGGGGATGTCAAACTCCAAAATGACATTAAAATTATCATAAAAGAATTACAAGCCCCATTCACTTTCATATATGGAAAAGAGCAGCCAGGACATTCTTCAAAATATCTCCTTTGTGTTCCACAGAAGAAAGTAGGTCACACAGGTTTGGAATGACATGAGAGTAAGTAAATGAGTAAAATTATTATTGAACTATGCCTTTAAAAGTAATGTAGTATGCAGTGTGCATCCAGGGAGTCTTGTGCGGGAGACCTTTTTCATGCACATATGTATGCGTGGGTGCGCGTTATGAGTATGTATAGAGCCTTTCATGTGTCTCCTTGGCGACACATCTCTGGAGTTCACAGCGACACTGAAGCAGAGAGAGGGAAGCCACAGCTGAACGGCAGACAGTCGGAGGGAGTCACAGCCATTCTCTCTCGTGCAGGTGCGATCAAAGGCTCGCTGCTATTCAGGTCTGCTTGTGAAAATGCATATCAGTCTGAAAGCATTCAGTGTGCGTGCATGTAAAAGGACACATCTGGCCATGAGAGGGTGGTTACATTCCACTGAATGGTGCAGAGCTTTCCTGTGAAGTTTGATTTGAGTGGATTTTTAAATCACTGCACAAATCAGCTGCACAAATTCTTTGGCAAACGGCAAGAGTGCATCACATCTGAGCATTCAGTGGGATATGAAACCAATCATTTTGTGCATTAGGCAAACAGAACTATGACTATTTTTAGAAGCATAAATATACAAGACTTTATGTATGTGCATATTGCTGTATAAATTAATATATTTTTATTCATGTTTATTTTTACATACTGTGATTAGCAGCATGTGTCAGTATAAAGTATAAAACTGTTGTGCTTGGATATGATTTTAACTCTAAGTGATAAGCCTGTGATAGTCCGGGCATCCACCATGTTAGAGCCATTAAGTTGGATGATTTCAAGACCAGATGCACCCTGGGATTATGCTTTCAATGTTGAAACCATCAGGCTTTTTACACTTGAAATTATTCATCTAAAATGTATATTAATTATGTTATATTATATTATATTTATTATATTATATTAATTATTATAGTAATTAATATTATATAAAATTTTGGGGGTCTGTAAGATTCTTTTAATTTATTTGATCAATATTTCACAATATTATGTTTTTACTGTAGTTTTATTACAATTTAAAATAACTTTTCTATATATTTTAAAATGTAATTTATTCCTGTGATGCAAAGCTGAATTTTCAGCATCATTACTCCAGTCTTCAGTGTCACATGATCCTTCAGAAATCATTCTAATAGGCTGATTTAGTGCTCAAGAAACATTTCTTCTTATTAATGTTGAAAACATGAATAAAAGGGTTAAAAAAAACAGCATTTATTTGAAATAGAATGTCTTAAATTACATTTTAATTAGTACATTATTAATTATTCTTTAACAAAAGCTTGCTGACTCCAAACTTTTATATTATATTATATTATATTATATTAACAGTACTATTCATTTTGAAATATTTTGAAAGAGCTTTGATAGAGGGGAATGTATTGAAAGATAGATCCTGTTTGTGCGCATTACCATATAAACGAATCATTTCTGAACATTTGAACAGATCTGAGAGAATCTGAATTGCCATGTCGTAATTATAATAATACTGACATGGCATGAATGCAGCATTAATCCAGGGTTTTGATATTTCACTAAACATTGTAAACTCTAGGGTTAACGTTTTTAAACTATTAATAACATTGATTTGGACAAGTACAGCACAACAGATTTCTCTGGTCATCTTAAAATTAATATCATATGTTTCTGTATCTCTCCAGTTGCGCATTTGCCAGCACTGTTGTGTTAGACCCTTTTAACTTCCCTCAGATGCCGAAACTAGAAACAGGAACTGTACAAAGCTCATGCATAATTAACGAAACATCAGTTAGTTTATGATTGGTTGTCAGTTGCTAAACATTTCAGTTTCACAGTCTAAGTACTGAAAGTCTTTCTTGAATAATGTGCAATATAACACTTGTATGACAGCATTCCAAGAGGAATTAAAGCTGTTCTGAATGCAAAGGGTAGCGCTACACCCTAAATGCACTCTCTTTCTCCTACTTAATGACTGCAATCTGTAGAGAGGAGAAAGATGTTCTCCGCTGTAAAGAGTAGACTCATCTCCTGCAAAAAAGGGGATATTTTGTTATCAGGGAGTTAGCAGTTGCAGCCTTTTTATCCTACTCTACTTCTGCCTGTCCTCATAATCTCTTGTCTGTCTCTTTGTTTCTCTCTTCCCCCCGTCCATTTATAAATCTCTCAGGTGACTACACGCGCTTCAGAGTAAACACACAAAAACTAATTGAATTACCCTAAAGGCCCAGAAATGGTAAGCATAGCTAATTTGTTGCCACGGCAACAGACAAACCTTCCTGTGCTGCTTGTTTTGTTGACTGCGGTTCTGTAAACAGCACGCACTCCCTTGCCTAACAAGGGAACTCCTTGCATGCCCGTCATGCGCTGCGCTTCAGATTGACTCGCATTAATGCCCGGGCCCGAGCTCGAGCTCAAAGCACTGACAACCTCTGACTGCCTCATACTTTCCATAACACGGCCCATAGGGACGCGTTCAGTCGTGCGTTAAATTGACTCAACGGCAGGCCACATGGATTCTGCACACAAACTTCAGCGAGCATCATTCACATAGTTCTGAGGCTGAGCATCCCTTGTGTGTTCGTTTAGTCCATATTTTGGTTATTTTGAGAATGTTTTCACTAGTTTAGTACTTCATGAAACAAAAATCCATACCACAGGCATTCGTGGACTTTCCTCTAAAATCAGTGTAGGAAATATCCGCAGGTTCTATCTAGGCCTGGTAAAGAACGTTAGCTAAGCTGTACTTTATTTTCATAAGTATGTGAGTGTAAACAGCGAAAGTTTGAACTTTCACCGGTGTTATTTTAGTACCATTTGTTATAGTTTTATTAATATTTTGAAATATTTTTTTATATATATTATAATATTAATTTTATTTTAATATTTGAGTTATTTTTGTATATCAAGTTAAACTTAAAATAAAAGTTATTTTATTTTATTTAAAGGGTACAAAACACACAGTTTCTGCCAATCTCATGTTAATCTTGAGTATCTAGAGTAGTATTGCATCCTTCATATCTCTAAAGAGTATTTAGTTTTATCATTTTTATAAAAGACAGATACACTGTACCGATTCTTTCCTGAAACAGCCGAACTCGTGGAGGCGTGCAGTGAGCGGAGCTAAAGAGTCACGAGCACACATCATGGCATTATCCCTGGATAACTTTCGATGCACTTTACGTTGGTGTTGTTTACATTATATGCACTTACACGCCGATTGCCAACAAAACAGACATTTGATACAGTTTCACTCACCGCCTGTGGTTTTGACTCGTGACAGGGAACAAACACACTTGCAGAACTCCGTTTCTGCTCCGGAAAAGAAGGCTTCCGTAACCCGAACAAAGCTCGTTGATGGGTGCGCTCTTGCTCTCGCTCTGATTGATGTGTGCATGCGCCACTCAGGGAGAAGTGTCCGTAGAAGGAATTCCGCCCTTTGTGACATCATACAGGGCCATACTCGAAAAAATACTCATACGTCCAACTCATTTTTTTAAATTTTGTCCATGTTTAGCATGAGAATCCAACTCTTTAACAGTGTAAATGAGTCAGAATGTATGAAATAGTATTAGACCCCCCTTTAATGTCAAGTAACAGAATTTTTTATGGTTTTAGTTAATAACCCTGTTATTTTTAAGTACAATCAACTTAGATGTTTAAGTCATTTTAACTTAAATTACATTGAACTGACTTAAAAAAATTGTGGAATTTTGGATAACCTATAAAAAATTAAAAATTGCTCAACTTATTTTGATAAGTTAAAGCAATGTAAAAACATATGTCATAACTTATTGACTATATAATTTTTTACAGTGAAAATAAAGGTTCCAAAAGAAGTTTCATATTGATGCAATAAAAAAAGTTTGTTTGGTTTTTCTTAGTGTTAAGAAGATTTTAATAATCTGAAGAGCCTTTTTCGTCTATAAAGAGCCTTTTGTGCAATGGAAATGTTAAAGGTTCTTCTTGGAACGAAATTGATCAATTACCTTTATTTCTGAGAGTGAATCTCTTTTTTCCTTTGTGGGAGACATTTCTGTTGTCCGCTCTTACTGCACCATCCTCACCACCAATGAGCAGAATATATATTTATCAAAACTGCATAGCTAACTAGGTCAGCTAAACAAACTCTAGCCTTTAGCTATGAATCTGAGATGTTGTTGTCTGTAGCACCACCTGCTGGTGAGTTAATAGAACTGCAGAAGCTGTATCGCAACAGTTCTCTCTAGAATTTATATGCTGTTTGATTTTTTTTTTAAATGCTGCAGAAACTAAGAGGTTCAGAGTGTAATTAGATGAGATGTTGCTGTACGGGATTAGCATCACAATGTCCTTGTGGTTTCATTGAGCTCACCTGAAATGAGCTTCTAATTCGGGGAACACCGTGACTCTCCGTGGAAGTGTGTGTGGGTCTGTGTTTGTGTGTGCTCTCCTTTGCTGAAATGATTAGTGCCTTGTGTGGGAGTGCATACTGCATATATAAGGGAGAGGGCATATTCACTCGTCTGATATAGTTTGTCTATTTCTTCAGCTATGAAGGATTTTTGACTTTTAGTGAATGAACTCCTTTTTTGAATACACTTTTGACTAGTTAATTACAGCACGTCTTTAATGATGTATTGTGTTTGACATCATTCTGTGATGGAAATGTCTGTGGTGGAAATTACATTTTTGCATTAAAATGGTAGATTAGTCTTGCCAAGGCGAATTTCATATTGTTTATATCCTAAAGAACACAGTTAAAAATACTCTGTATGACTAGAAATGATGCACAATAAAAAAAATATCGGTACGACTTTATTTTAGTGTCTTTGTTACACGTTTCATGTACTTGCTATAGTAATAACAGTAATTACATGCAATTAACCCAAACCAAACCCTGATCCTAACCCTATAGTAAGTACATGTTGTTAAAGGGATAGTTCAGCCAAAAATGAAAATTCTGTCATTTACTCGCCCTCAAGTTGTTCCAAACCTGTATAAATGTGTTTGTTCTGTTGAACTCAAAGGAAGATATATTGAAGAATGTGTGTAACCAAATAGTTGTGGGGCACCATTGACGTCCATAGTATTTTTTTTCTTCCATACTATGGAAGTCAATTGGGTCCATCAACTGTCTGGTTACCAACATTCTTAAAAAAAATATCTTCTTTTGTGTTCAACTGAAGAAAGAAACTCATACATATTTGGAACAAATTAAGGGTGAGTAAATGATGAAATTTTTTGGGTGAACTGTCGTAATACTTTTTTTTTTGACACTGTAAAATAAAATGTAATCGAACTGTCCCTTTTACTCAATACTTAAATGTATAATTACACTGTGACAAGGACACCTTAAAATAAAGTTGTAAACAAAATATTCAGTTTATAAGTGATATTTACCTTGATTTTTTTAATGATTTTGCTTGATATTTACTGACACTTTTGTGTCCTTGGTAAACAAGTATGCCACAGCTGTAATTTGAGTATTATACTTTATTTATACAATAACGATGAGTTTGGGTCTGTTTTTTGATATAGAGATTAATACTTTAATCCAACAAGGATGCATTCAAATTTATCAAAAGAAATAAAAAATATTAAGCAGCACAACTGTTTTCAAAATTTACAATAAGAAGAAATGTTTCTTGAGCACCAAATCAGCTGAAATTTCAGTTTTGCCATCACAGGAATGAATACTGTATTTTTGATCAAATAAATGCAGACTTTCAAAAACTTTTATGCTTTATGCTTGTTTTACTCTTCATTTAGAATTTCATAGTATCATAATAGATTTTGTGAAGTTTTGTGTTGAATCAAAAAGTGTAAAGCAATAATAATAAATAATAATAAAAAAAAACATTTGAAAAGTTTCCAGTTAGTGATATTCACTTAACAAAAAAAAAACAAAAAAAATGTTAATTTGAAAAACAATCAACCTCTGGGACATATAAGTGCCTGTAGCTGTAGAAACAGCCTCTTCTCATCTCTTCATCTCTCTCTGGTTTAATCTCCATCGCTCTCTTTACGCCCCACCTCTCTCAATTTCCCTCGTACTCTCATTCCCTCACCTCCCTCCTCTGTATTTCTGTACATCCCTCCCTCTCTCCCTGATCTCCTCCCTCATTCTGTCTCTCTTTCATTCTTTCGCTCTCTCCTTCTTTAGCAGTGTGGTCTGGGCATGCTGCCAGCTGGCATGTGTCTTTTTTGAATGAATACCTGATGAAGTTGGTGGTGCGCAGTGAGGTGAGAAGTGGGAGGAGCTGAGCGAGTGAGCGAGCTAGCGAGTGAGTGAGGGAGAGGGAGGGGAGAACTGGTGGCCTGGCGAGGCCTTGCATAACGCACGTTTGAGTGCTGCAGGCAGGGCTCAGGGCTCAGAGCTCAGCACTGCCTGTGTGACACACGGGGCCCGGCGGGGCAGGGGGCAGTGCCTGACCACAGCCATGACTTAGAGCAGGAAGGACCAATTGTTTATGCCGGCCACACGGCTGTACCTTCAGTAAGGTGTCAGGGTGTCTTTGTGTCTGTTTGGCTCCTGTGGGAACAAGGGAGAGACTGAGAGAGCGACTCAAATGGCCTTTCTGAACAACAAGGTAAGCTTTAACGCACTCCCACTACACTGTGTTTTACTCAAAAGCATGTATGTTAGTGTGTGCATGTCTGTTTGTGTCTAGCAGCTCTCAACCGTATCCAAAGGTATTTCAGCAGCTTTCAGGAGGTACTTAAAAAGATCCAAGTTTTGCTTATAAAAATAGATTAAAATAGTCAACACATTACCACGTTAAGTTGATTTTTAAAGTAAAAAAGCTAAACAAACTATGTGTAATGTGTGCATATTGCTTGTGTCAAGACTCCAAAACTCTTGACTCGATTGATGATAATGCCAAAAGATATGACGAGTTCACATCTCTGGTTTGGTATTGATGAAGTGGTTCCTGAGCGTTAATGATCGAGTTGTGAAGGTTCATAAGATAAAGAAACACTACAGAGTTCTAGCACAGCTTCTCTCTTTCTCTGTCTTGTCTTTGTTATTCATATCTCTGGACTTGAAAGTGCAAGTCATTCAGCTGCACTTCTTCATGCAGCTACAAAGCTCTCTCTCTCTCACCTGAGAGTGTTCCCTTTCTTCTTTCCTTTTGTCGTTTCTACTTTACAACCTGTCTCCGTTTCACTCGCTCTATCCATTTCTGTGCTGTTCATTGTAGAGATCAGGCACTGGGACAGTTAGTGAGTATCTGCCCACCTTTTAAAGGGAAAGCACCTCAGAACAGTGTGGAAGAGGCTACAGTACAGTAAGGTTGTGTAGTGAGCACTTTTGAGCATTTTAGATGCCTTCTAAACGGTTATTTTGTACTATTGTTATTTATGAATACCTATGAAGTAGGCAGCTCATTAGAGGTTTTGAGGTTTAAGAATTAGACTTAACATTTATTTATTTATAAATGTATATTTATTTATTTATTTGTATATTAAAAATTGTATTATTTACTGCTGCAAGTATACATCTTTTATATTTATATGCATCTATATAATATAATCTTATATATTCTAAGTACATAGATATATATTTTTAGGTATACATATCTATATTATATATATTTTCTCAGTTTTTATATAACTTTTTTTTTTAAATGATAAAAAACTTTATATACAAGCATATATATATATATATATATATATATATATATATATATATATATATATATATATATATATATACATATACATATACATATACATATATATATATATATATATATATTACATTATATTTATAATTGCATTGCATATTTATATTGCATTTTAAATCAATGTGTTCGTTTGTGTGCAGAGTTTCATTCTTGTCAATAATGCTGAGGTTATATTGACTTAAACCTGGTCATCCTCACGGTCATCTCCCATTGACCCACTAATGCAGCCCACAGAGCTCTATGGATGACATGTATTGTTGTGGTGCATTATTGTGGTGCAAGTGGGGTTTTTATGGAGAGAAATGCATTCAGAGAGTCCATGCTTCCTCTCATTCATGTCTATCTTAGATTCACAGTGTATGTCTTTGATTAATGTCTCTGATTTGTCCCCGTGGTTCTCCGTGGCTCTGAGGCCCCGGGGACATGATTCATAGTGTTGCCAGGGCTGATGGAGGACAATAAGTTTAGGTTTCAGGTCATCTGATACTGTTCTGTTCCTAGTGCGCTCAGCAAGATCCAGCTGACAAGGCTTTTACACTGCAGTCTCTCTCTCTCTCTCTCTCAACTCTCACTACGCTCTTAGTTTACAGTTAGGAAGGTGCGTGTCTGAGTGTGTGTGTTGCATGTGTGTGTTAATGAGTATTTGAATGAGCCTCTGTGCTGGTCTTCTGTTGCTATGTGCTTGTTATTTTACAAGTGTGTGTGTGTGTAGGTGTAGCATAGTGTTCTCGCTAATGTAGGTCAGTAGATTGCTCACTCCCTCCCTGCTGTGTGTGTGTGTGTGTGTTTGTGTGTGTGTGTTGGGTTTAATCCTGAGGGATAAGCAGGCAGGGCTGAGAGGACCCAACTGTGAAAGATTAGGACTTGGCTTTCCCCGGGATACCACAGCGACACACTGAGGCATGTTTGTGTGTGTGTCTGTACACAAAATACCAGCCATTGGCATCAGTGTCATTAATCCTAACTGGCTCCCTGCATTCATTAAAGAATTGTGTAACCTGCAGTCAGTTGAGTTGAGAATATACTACGCCCTCCCTCTCTCTCTCATACTGTGGCTTTCTCTCTCTTTTGCTCTGCTTTTCTTTTAAATATAGTGGCTGCATGCTTTCGTAGTATGTACTAAATAGGGATGAGTCACGGTTGTCCATAGAGGTTGATACCTATAATGTTATCTGTCAATTTGACAGACTGACAGAGTCATTTGGAGTTGTGATATTTTTTCCCCTCTGACTCAGATTTTTTTTTCAATCTCTGGTGTTGGTGCTGGACAGAGTTTAAACTATTTGATCTCATTATTTTCTCATTCAAATTTTTTAGTTTTTGCCTTTGTTGGATAGGTGGAGTCGAGTGGAGAGGAGAGAGCGAAACAGGATCAGAAACTTGGATCTTGAACTTTGCAAATAACTTTTCCATTCACTTTTTTTTTTTCAGATTTATGTTAAAATGTAATTAATTATAAATATATATTAATTTATTATTATATATATATATTTTATATTATATAATATTATATAATGATACATATTTCTTTAAAAATTATATATAAAAATATATATTATTTATAGAAATAGATTATTTATATAAATGTGTGTGTGTGTGTATATATATATATATATATATATATATATATATATATATATATATACACATTTATATAAATAATCTAATAAAATAATCTATATTTTTATATATAACTTAAAATATTATATTATAAAATATTATATTATAATATATATATATATATATATATATATATATATATATATATATATATATATATATTATATATATAATATATATATACAATTTTTTTTTTTTTTTTTTATAAATGTACTAATTTTAAACACTTTTTGGCAGCTCACTTAAATAGTCTTGTGGTGTGACAAAATAATTTTTAGAATTAGGAATACATTAGGAATACTCCATATATTTTTACAATTAATATGAGATTATAAAAACCACAGTTAGTAATTATAAAAGACGTTAGAAAACTCTGTGATGTATTTGTTTTGTTTTATTTTTGTTTTGATAGTTTTTTTTTATGAGAAAATATCGACCTGAAGTTGAGCTGGGACTCAAAATCAGGTCCATATTATACATATCTTGGTAGCAGTTAAACATGAAAAGAGCCGCCCAGCTCACAATTCTCTGCTACTTCTTTTTCCCCCCACAGTTTTCATATCTTATTGATTGTACTTTTTTGCATAATATGTAGCTGAGAAGTAGATGAAGAAGAGTGGGGAAGCATATATCATATGTTCTTGCAGGCAGAGACTAAACCGAGATGTATCGTACATCAAACTGGGAACAATGAATCACTGATTACCATTTTAATCAGTTTTCAAATATAATCTCATAATAAAGGTTTTAGTTCACCGCAAGCGTTCAAGGACCTGACAGAGACCAGTTTAAACCTCTTTGCCTTTAGAGTATGTTATAATACCATCTGGATAATATTGTCATCTACCATGCATGATTACATAAATCATTAATTAAAATGATTATGATAATGGGGTTATTAACATGCTTGATTGCCCTTGTCTGAATCAAATTATGGTAAAGGAAAAAGACTTACAAGAGAGGTTGGGGGTGGTGCAAAGAGAGATGAAAAGATATATGAGCCAAAGGGAAGGAATGAGAGTGTAACAGATGGGGGGGGTGAAAAGTAGAAAAAAAACGAGGCAGGAAACACTGATTGAGAGAGTGCTGAGAATAAACACCCTGCTCAATGTCAATAGCGTCAATCAATAATGTCCAGCTGTTGTATAACCTTTCTACACTACTTTGACTTAAGAGCAAACAGAGAGGACATACTCCTGCTGTTTGTAATCAGCTGAGGGCTGTTGTGTCTGATTTAAGTGATGACATGACCTTTGTGAACCTAAATATAAACTTTGATATGTAACTTTGATATTTGATATAGCCTATAAAACTGTCAGTATTTTGTAAGTTTTCTTGTTTTGTCCAATTTTAAAACATTGTCTGAGGATATGAAGTTTGATAGGCACACTATAGTGATATAGTGATGGTATCAGATGGTAATACCATGGTAATTTGATATATCATGGTTCTAAATGATTACCATATTCATATACTATG
This sequence comes from Rhinogobio ventralis, assembly GCA_039654625.1. Lineage (NCBI taxonomy): Eukaryota > Metazoa > Chordata > Actinopteri > Cypriniformes > Gobionidae > Rhinogobio > Rhinogobio ventralis. The sequence goes on from CM077209.1 coordinate 27,320,742, forward strand.
GCATTTATCTGGTTTTTCATGGTACATACTTCAAAGAATATCATAGTATTGCCATGTCCAAATAAGTATAGTATTACCATTGTGCAATACCATGGTACGGTGCATCATATAATAATACCATGGTACTACCATCTGATACCTGTTACTCCAAGATAAATCCAAGAATACTATATTGATACATGATACATGTCCAAAAGGTATGATAGTACTGTGGTATTTTATGGTATTTTGTAAATGTAGTATTATAATAGTACATGTCTAAAACACCACAGTATTACTGTGGTGCCATGTCCTGTAAACCATAGAGACTTTTGTGCCCAAAAACATGATGCTAGCATTGTACATATCCAAAACCTCATGGTAATACTATGGTACATTTATTTACTTTTGTGTAAGTGTTGCATACACACAAAAAAGTAAGCCGATATACAGACCAGCTTAAAGAGCAGAATACGCCTGCTCTTTTATAGCACTGCGACACTTGTTAAATCATCAGGGCCTGTTTATCATGCAAAACCACCCTCCCACCAGTTCTGGACAACAGACGCAGCTGAATGGGTCCAATCAATAGAGCTCAGGGAGAAATGTCAAACAAGCCATAACACTGCATAACATCACTGTTTCATCACGTGTATCCCCATACACTCTGGAGTGGGAGGGAGAAGAAAAAGACTTTCATAACACACTTGTGCATTCATTAATTCATTAGTGCATTCTATTCCAAAGAAAAAAAAACATTTGTGTTTGTAATCTTGCATCAATATGTGACTTGCTTCTTCTCTGACATGTTCAGTTCGGTCAATGTAGTCCTCTAATAAAGTCATTCATCAATTCAAATCTTGCTCCATTATACCATATAAACACCCACTTTTCACAATTCAGTCAATTCATGATGGATAAAATAGTCCCTACCTACACTTTTTCTCTTTGAATATCCTTTTTTGGAAAAATTACTCATTACAGAAGTAAAATGGGTTACAAATGCTATTCCATTTAAAATTTAAGATGTTTATATCATGTTTTCACAGTATAGTAGATGGGCTTCCAGTCTAATCTAATTGCATTGCATGATGGTGAATGTGTTACTGGCTTTAAATAGGCCCTAAGTGCAGAGTGCTGGTTCATTATTAATGATGCTCACACTGTGTGTTCCATCTTGCCCTACAGGGGGTCCACTTACATACTCCAAACACGCACACAATGCGTTTTATCCACAAGATACTGATGCCCACTCACATGTATAATGATATTTTAAAAAGCTGTTGAATGCACTAGCTTTTTACTTTAAAGTGTCTTTACAAGTTTATAGGGCTGTCTTAAAACAAAAATCACCTTAATTATGTGTTTCCTTTTTTTCAGGTTCTTCCTGCAGTCCTGGAGACTCGCTCTCAGAGGGAAATGATTCCACATGAATTGCATGGACCGCTCTCCCACAGCAGGTGTGACTTCCATTGCTTAAGACTGAAATCTGTGTCCATCCAACCTTAGGCACAGGACATATCCCCTCTCACCACCACTCTCCTCTCTACCCCATCCCCATCCTCGCTCCGAGCCGGCACACTCTGTTAGCAAGACAAAGACCAAGAGGGAGAGGAAAAGGGAGAGAGAAAAAAGGGGGAAGAAACATCCAGAAAGTGTGGTACAAGATTCTCAGGCACCATGAAGTCAAACCAGGAGCGGAGCAATGAATGCCTGCCCCCAAAGAAGCGTGAAATCCCAGCAAGCACTCTACCCTCAGAGGATAGGCCCATGGTGATGGCGCCTGCGAGTGAGAGTCAGCGTGGGGGGAACCTGGCATGGCTTGCCAGTCTGGCAAGTGGGCATGACAGAGGGCGGCAGCACATCAGCACCTCCGCAGAATCCGATGGGCCTCAATACAAACCGTTGTCAGCAACGGCTGAGTGTGCACCTTCCTCATCCTCGCACTCAACCAGAGCTCCACCTTCTGTGACCACAATACCTGCAGTGTACACATCACCCCTCTCTCAGCCTGCTGGCACCATCCAGTACACACCCCTGACTCCCAATCTACATTTCATCAGCTCTCCGTACCCATATGCTGGCTATATCTCTCCGCTAGTTCCCCATTCGGCTGCCACCACTACCACACAACGTGAGGTTTATCCCAGCACGCTTTCTCCAGCATCCAAAATTGACCAGCACCACCATTTGGGCCGTTCAGGCCTGGTCACAACTGACAACACCTCTTCAGCTCACTCCACTCAATACGTCCAAATTGCTGGTTCTCCTCTAAACGTATCCCCTCGAACTGCTCCATCACCCCATGCTCACTTGCCTCTACACTTACACCCTCACCACACGTTCCCCCTCAGTGGCCCCTCGCAGGTCTTAGTTCAGTACACAGATGGGCTTTTACCCAAGAGGGAGGAGATAAGGCCCAGGGAGGTACTTAACGGAGAGCTGGAAAAGGATAGACGCTTTGGTCCATCTCCTGAGTCCAGTGCAGGGAAGCAGGGAAGCAATGCCAAAGGGGGTTCCTCCTCCCATCAGCACCAGATTCACCAGCAGCAGAGCCCACGTCATTATGAGGCTCGGCATGTGGTGCTACCTGCTGAATATGCGCAGGATAGTGCAGCCATGCGGACCTCGTTGGTGCTGGTTCCAAACAGTCATAGCTCCAGTGTTGCTGATCCTGGAGGTACACCGGACAAGCTGCCTCCCCCAACATCCCACACTGAAAAGGGGGGAATTTGTGTAGGCAAACCTGTCTCCCGCAGTTCCTCCTCCTCTGCCTCCCTTTCATTTCCTCCTCCCCCTCCACCTGTGGACAATCTGAAGGGAGCAGTTACCACACTGTCTCCCCATGCAGTTATCCAGACCACACATAACACCACAGAGTCACTCTCCCTGGGCCTCCCCTCCACCAATTTCTACCCTACCCAGCAGCCCATCATTGGTTACATTGCCGGCACAGGGCACCAGCAACCTCTCAGCTACCACACCAGCCTACCCCAGCACCTGGTCATCCCTGGAACTCAGCCCGTCATCATCCCAGTAAGTGGAAACGAAGCTACTGCTACATCAACCACAACACCCTTGTCTGCGGCACTGCCCCATGCTTTTGTCACCTCAACGGCCCCCAAAGTGGAGAATTTTGAACCTCCGGGCCCATACTCCCACCCTGCCACAGCTGTGGTTCAAGCCCAGTTGCATCTGCCTGTGGTTCCGGCCCCTGCCAGCCTGCTGACGACTCCACCACCACCCTCAGCCCCTTCGCTGCCTCCTTACTTCACGAAGGGCTCCATCATCCAGTTGGCAGATGGGGAACTGAAGCGGGTGGAGGACCTGAAGACAGATGATTTCATTCAGAGTGCTGAGATCAGCAATGAGCTGAAGATTGACTCCAGCACTGTAGAGCGCATCGACAGCAGTCATACTCCTAACTTCGCTATTATTCAGTTTGCTGTAGGAGAACATCGCTCACAGGTGGGATAATATATTTTTGCTTTACAGTTGCTGTAGAAATGTTTGATGACAAATTTGAGCATCTATTTCCTACATACACAAGGATAAGGGTGGGCGATATATCGGTAGAAATAAAAGTAGGGATTTGTCAAATGGTATACATTTTTATAGTATCATTGTACAGAACCACCCGCATATTGTAGTAAAATAATTTATTAGAAAAAATAATGTTATGGAATTGACCCTTAGCTAAGCCTCTATGTAATTATATTGTTATGAAAAAAGTTTTCTAGAATATATATTTTTGCTTATGTTGCCCACCCCTATGAACAGACAGTACAGGTTGTTTTTTGATACAACAATTATATATATTTTTGATAACAATTGCAATGATTTGTCAAATGCTCATAAGTATGTTTATACTGTATATTTTTATGGAATGTTTATTATTATATACAGTTCATTTTTTAAGGTTATCATTCGCATTAGAATCCCAGTCATTTGAATCCTGCTGTCTTAAGAGGTGGAATTACAGTGGAAATATATGGCAATATATTTTGCCCCTTAAATCCATTTTTATAATATGCAGATGGTATCCAAAGATGGCTAATTTAATTTCATATTTAACAGTACTCACTGGCAAAAATCTTTTATGCCTTTTACAAATGCCTAGGGATCTACTTTACTTTATTACATCTTTAATGCATTTTTATCATCTGTTTAAATAACCATATGATAGTCATTACGTTTATTTTTTTATATGCTTTGAGGGTGTGAATGTCCTCCTATATGAACTCCACCTGCACTCAATCAGTGTAACTAGATGTGGGGTAAATTGGCAGCTGAAATCATCTCCCTGTTCCATAATCCCTCCCCTGGCTGTCCCCATGGCATCTTTGTTTAGTTTGTGTGGGATTCACTGACAGAATTGAGTCATTCCTTATTTCTGCTTCCTTCTGTTGTACTGTGAGTAGGCTGTATGAAAAATCTGCTTCATTTGTCTGGGAGTTGAGATGGGGCCACCCACTCAAAAGCAGTTCTAAAGTCTGTCAGTTTGAGAGGCGCTGATTAACAGATGCTATTTAGCAAAGGCATTCATTCATATCATCAGGAATTTGTGCATGACTTCTACTGTATGAATTCCATGTCCTCTTTTTTGCCTCCCTTTTTCTCTTGCAGGTCAGCGTGGAGGTTCTAGTAGAGTATCCTTTCTTTGTGTTCGGCCAAGGCTGGTCATCCTGTTGTCCAGAACGGACTAGCCAGCTGCTCGAGTTGCCATGCACCAAGCTTTCAGTGGGTGACGTCTGCATCTCCCTCACCCTGAAAAACCTGAGGAACGGCTCCATTAAGAAGAGCCAGGGGCAAGTCTTGGATGCGCCTACCCTTGGTCCACCCCTTAAATCACCCAAAGCACTCTCAAGCGGCACGCGTGGAGGTGTTCGGCACACAGAACAGGAAAATGGACTTGGGCAGTGTGTAGATCAGAGAGGTGGAGGCGGTCAAGGCAATAGAGAGAATGGAGAACTGAGGTTTGGCGAAAGAGACATCTGCAAAGCACCCCCGCTCACGGAATCAGAGTCCGGCGGTAAACCCACAGGCCGTAAAAGGAGGTGGTCGGCCCCTGAGGGCCGCAAAGTAGAAAATCCTGAAGGAGAGCCCCCTTTAACGTTCCCCAAGCCTTCCTTCATCCCTCAGGAGGTTAAAATCAGTATCGAAGGCAGATCAAATATTGGCAAGTGAACACGCATTGGACTGTCAGTTTTTTAAAAGCAAAATTTGCCCTCAGAATGTTTTTTTTTTTTTTTTAGTTCTGATTTGATTTTCTATCCAGTTTACTTTACTTAAAGGCTAAATTAACTCAGTATGTACTTTATCACTTCTAACATTGTAATAGATGCATTCAATATTACACAAACAATTGGTGCAATTCATTTGATTGGTCAAATTCAGCAGATGTAGTACAAGGTGAGATGGTTATGAGACACCTGAGCACTGCATGATATCCTGAAGGCTTCAATGTATACAATCAGTCACAGCTAACAAGGCTAAGTCTCTCTAGTCTCTCACCTATGATATCCTCTCCTTTTCTTTGGTTCAACTGCACCTAATGGAAATTAAAACATTTGTCTGCTGAGTGAACCTGAAAATGTTAGTAAGGGAAGATGAACAACTGGTGTGAATAACATTGCTAATGGTGGCAGAACGGAAATCACTCCTCCACTGGTTGCAGGAGTTTACATGATGTCAGCCATCTTGTTTAACTGTGACATAAAAGAGACTATCCAAATCAATCCTAACAATATAGAGCAACACCGTCAGCGCAGTTAGACTAGCATAGATTATATTAACATTTATTAAAATGTAAGAAGAGGTTTCCAAATACTATGGTACAGGCAAAGAGAGATGGTGTCATTGAGCAGGGACAGTTGCCCCATAGAAAGACGAAACTATCATTTTAAACAGGGAAGATGGATGAGTCTATTTTTATATATCCAACTGTCTAACCTTTTATTTAACTATTTTTGTAGTTTTTTTGCATGTTTTAATTTTCTGTCTCACTTTTCAAACCCTCCTATCATACCTGATGGGTAGATTTTTTGTTTTTGGTAAATGTGTAAACCTTGCAATCAGGGGTCATTTTTTACGTAGACACAGGATGGGTTCTTTCCTGATGCGTACAAACACAATGGTGAGTAGTCCCTTGTTTTTAGTGCAGTCTCACCTGTTTTTTTGTTCAAACGAAAGAAAGTAGATTATTTCGAAAGAAAGAGTGAAAGTTGTCTGAGGAGGATGAGATAAGTGTTGTCCTGAAGCACTTGGTTAAAACACCTGTCATGCTCACTAGCTGATAGTCAACTGAGTCAAATGATGATGATTATTATATTAATTATTACTATTATTATTATTGCTACTACTATTTTCTGTTGATCTTTTAACATGAACACAGTACTATATGCTGTATCATGGATTGGATGTTGTGTGGCACTCTGTGGGAATGTGATTGCTCACAAGGGTCGCTGTGAAAGGATGAATGTAAAAGTTAAAGAAAGAGCAAACAATGAGATTTTGTCCCTTAAGAGGACTGCTTTAAAGGAAGCACTTTTCTTCATTGCGTCTGATTGGCTTAGCCATCTCAAGCAAGCTGACGGCTTGAGTAAAGACGGGCACAAGAGGCCGTGGCCCGTTAAACAACTGCCATTTAAGTCATTTAAAGCAAAAAGAGTCATGAAAGTGTGAATGCAGATGGAAATAAATACAGAGACTGTTTATATATTTACAAGAGATGTGAGAGATGACGTGAAAGTGAGAAACTCTGGCTACAGAAATCTTTGGAGGATCGAAGGGTGTCATATGCCTGTTTGTTAGCAATGTATGTGGTCGTGAACGCATGCGAGTTCGTGTGCAGCTGCGCACGGGCTTATACACATAAAAGCGTACACGGTTACGGTGATTTTCAATCATGTTGAAATATGTCATGTATTTTTTTGTACATTAACATGTATAGAACTGCATATGCTATATCTATCTTACTGTATGAGAGCGCAAGTCTACATGAGCACGTTTTTAGTCCCGTCCCCCAAGACACTGACTCATCGAACGTATGTGAAAACAGTCATGTAGTAATTTCAGTGATCTGTAGAATATTTGTGTGAGTGTTTGTGTGTGTGTGTGTGTGTGTGTGTGTGTACATACCACACATATTATAAATAGATATTTAAGTTCTACTTAAAAGAATATTGCAATTTGCACATCTGGAGAGATAGTAACATGATTTATTTTGTTTTCTGCCAGCACAGGACAGGGCCGAAAACCCAATTTTTTATGAAATGTAGCAGTTTCTTGACATGTTTGCTTGGTTCGCAGGTCTGTTGGGTTCATTTTCATTAGAAAAACAAGGAAGCCCCTTTTCAGGGGGTTGGAATCACACACAAACACATGAAAGCAGGATTGTGCATGGTGCTGTGTCGAGGCGTTCACTTCGTAGGGGTGGATGAAGTCATAGCCTGTAGCCTGCATACTTGTCGAGTCATTCGAGCGGCCACACTCAAGTTAGCTTGGGTAGGTGAAGATCTGGCAGAAAAATGGGTAGTAGTAGAAATTAAAAGATGGATGGATGGATTTAATGAGTGGTGGAGGGTGGGTGAGTGCACCCCATATACAATTTGAAAATGCTTTATTTTTTTATAATAAAACAGGGTTTCTCAGATCAACACCACAATCGTGCATTTTTTCTTTTTTCCATCATGGCGTCTCTGTCCCCTTGTAATGTGCGTGTTTTAGTTTTACTTAGATTGTATGTGTGGATGTATCTGCTTCAACCAATCAAACTTGATATTTTCATTGTGTTTATTTTGGGCCAAAAGGTAGAAATAAGATGTGATATTGTTTGTCCATTGAACCACCCCAAGAACATAACAGTCAATGGCGAATCGGTCTTGCATTCGTTTTGTTTTTCTTATCTTTCACTGTTGTCCTTCTCTTTGTGTAATGATCAGTGTTTCGATGTTGCTCATTGCTTCGATCATTTTAGAGTCTGCCTCCTTCTGGTTGCACAGTGCGGTTCCACGTACACGAGAAGCATTCCGAACAACAGCACGTAGCAATAACCCTTAGTCTCTAGTGCTGAACCAAAAAAACAAACAGAGAACCGGACATCAATGCCAGATCTTCTGTTCGACCTCAGCAAGCTGTTTTTTATCCTCTTTAGGTTGATTTGCGGTTTGCACAGCCAGCCCTCAGTAACTTCAGGGAGAAATGTAAATTAATATGCAGTGACAGAGTCTGTCCCCTCCTAGCCGTCTTAACCCATAATCGATAGTGACCTCCAGATGCTCTTCAGGTGCCCATACAGAACCAGTACACCTCTCTCTCAGAGTATGTTTACCCAACCGCAACCGTTAGCTACCTTCTGTTGCCTGGCATGTACGTGCGACCTATTTCTCTCCCGGCACACCCGCTATAGTTCAAGAACGTTGTTTTCTTTTCTCTCTTTTCAATCTGTCTCTCTCTCTCTCATTCATAGCCATAGAACCTTGACAGTATTTGTTATGGAGTTTCATATTGCCTAGCCTGTCGAAATTTGTTTTTTTTTGGGGGGGGTCAATTATGACTGTGACTCACCTACGATACCTATTAAAGTCAATGTGAATTGGCATTTCAACCCATTTTGCTTCCATAATGTGACGTACTCCAGAGTTAAATAAGAAATCAAGAAAAGTTGACCTGAAATGAGCATTGAGGAAGTAAATAGGTTCGATTTTGATTCATGTTGACTTTAAGTGTCACTTGTTATCGACCAGGAGACAAGCAAGTGTATATGTTCAGTTCCAGGTATGTTGTTTGCATTTGGACTTGAGGACATTTCGACATTAATTTGAGCATCCATGTTTGCGTATCTGATATTAAGAAGTCCAACTGCAAATGAATTGAATATGCTTGGCGTGCGATGACCTGAATGAATGAAACATCACAGATGTTCTGTGCCATCACATTTGATGGTCATTACAAACAAAGAGAATAAAAGATGCACATGGTACAGCTGGCGCTTTATTGTGCTGATAATGATAGTCTCTTATGACCTCCAGTGCTGAGAGAAAAGAGAAATCAGAGAACATTAAAAGTGGTGGCTGCTGTTTTGTCACCTATTTTTTTAGCGTCAATGTCACATGAAACTCAAACCCCACTGGTGATGTTCTAAACTCTTCTTCTGTTTAAGCTTGACATGTTTCACATGTAACAGTTTGTGCCATCCGCATGTGGTTTTCATTCATACACCTTCTCCCACAAATTTTATTCTTTGTAGCCTGTGGGTTTTATGATTTTATTTTGCTATTTGTGGGCAAATAATGTTTCACGTTGTTAAAATGTTGCACATTTCAGATTTTTTCCCCATTTTCTTTGGCAGAGGGGTGAGTTTGCCGTTTCTGACATTATGACAACATCATTTGCTTTTCTGATAAAGGTCAAAATCTTTCCTTGGGCTTACTCAGGGATGGGAAATAGGTGTGAATGTGTGTGTCGAGGAGGTTGTGTGACCTTTGAAAGGTTTGTGTACATGTAAAGATATATATATATATATATATATATATATATATATATATATATATATATATATATATATATATATATATTATTGTGTGTGTTAAACTGCTGTAACCAGAAGCAGTCATTTCATTGGCCCTGTGCTTTGGTTTCCCACAATGTCTCTACACCATATGAGGCCTTCCTAAAACACTCTGTCCGTCTCCGTGTAAGCGTCTGCATCAGTCTGTTTGTCCACATCACAAGCTGTTTGTCCGTCTGCCTGTTGTCCCTCTGACGTCACAAGCCCAGATCCTCACACATGCAAGATACTGAAAAAAGACTGAGAAATGATTCATCGACCTCATCAAAGTGGGGACCACTTTTATAGAAACAAACGAAAACAAAATGCACATTTTTGTCATTTATAGAATAGATAGACTTGATAATACTGTTTCAGCACTTTCTAATCCCAAGGAAGATAGGGTGAGAGTATGGTGTCACCGCAGTTTCTCCCCTCCAATACGAATTCCCTCCGTCTCGGCCCGTTCCTGGGTCCAACGGGTTGAGACGTCGAGGACAGAGAGTTGAAATAAAGTTTGAACGGTCCTCTACGAACCTGAGATGACTTTACTTTTCGTTGTACTGATGTGTGCTCGAACACCATCGTTCTGTTTTGTTTTATTTTTATGTTCTCTATATTTGACCTTGCTTCATGTACTTTGGACTTTGTACTTTTGCTTCGGTCTCCTCTGTAGCACTCTTTTATTATGGTAGGAGACGAGAGAAAAGTGTTTTAATGAATGTTTTTAAGAGCGGCTCTGTGAAAGCTCTCTCTCTCTCTCTCTCTCATAAGAGGAGCACCGCTGACTTTTCCTTGTTTTTACTTTCATTTTTTTCTGGCACAAATGACAAAAATGATGAATGTTGGATTGCGAGTTTCAGCAGTTTGAAAAATAAATCAAAAGTTTTTCTTTTCTTTTATTGTGGCTCATTGAAAGAAAAAAAAAACATTTATTTTGAGTTTGCTTTTCTTTGAAATTAGTTGTAAAATCAGTCAGGATTTCTCTGTTCAACTTGACTGTTGTTTGACATCTTGTCAATTGTCCAAACAGCTGGATTAATAACTCAGGCTGAGAATCTTCTACAGGCCCACATTATGGTTTTGTTTTACTCTAACTTATGTACGGGCTGCTTGATGTGGGTATTGTAACTAGTCTTATTGTTAATGCTATAATTGATATATGATCATTCAGCTATATCAGTGCTGGATAGTGAAAGCAGTGCACACTCCTTAAAAAAAGGAGGCATGCCCGGCCCTCGTCTCTCACGTCATTGGTGAGCCGGTAAACTGACAAACGCTTCCTCAGAGAGAGGTACATCCTGTGTTCTGTTACCCTCATCTGGCCAGAGCGCAGGAATGAGACTCATGCAACTCTCCTCTGTTGAATCTTCAGGAGTATTTGTCACTGTTGGGTTGAACTGGACACTCAACCATGGTTAACCACTGAGAACTAAACGCCAGGGACGTTTTGACCATCACAGGCCGGAACCGACTCGTGTACAGATGCTGTTTTCACATACCCAATGTCACCTTCACGCATAGCAATCAACAGCCTCGTAACGTGTGTATTTATCCTTCAGAATTTGTACAACTACACTCTCAAGATAACATATCTTCAAGAAAAAAAGGTCATTTTGTAATTCTGGATTTCTTGCCAATGAATGCTTAATAAGATGTCTCTGTAAAATTGTACTCTGTAAAATCTTTTTAGGCCTAATTTTAACGTGTCAGTCATTTCCAAGTATGTTTTTGTGTAGATTCTGAATGAATGGTGAAGGTAATTTCTCAATAATAATCGCCCCATGATTTTAAAAGCTGAGGCCAGATAAACTATTAGCCGGAGGTGAAATAACACTATGTACACCTTGTCAGGTTTACAGCGTTCAGTTATCATTAAATGTGCACGCATGTCCAGCCACCTCTAATTTTTGTTTTCGCTTTTGAAATTGAAATGTTAAGATGTGTTATGTGATACACAGGAAGCCATTGGTCATTCCTCAGGAAGGAGTGGGTTCAGATATAGCAGTAATACCCCAGGTTTGCTGGAATAGATGTGTTGCAGGTCTTGTCATAAAGAGATTTGAAGTCTTCCATTGGAAGGAAAATGGAAGCTGTTTCTAGTTTCTTTTTTCACTTGCCATTGGGCAGAAAGATCCACGATCATAAAACCTCCGGATTGGGACCTCTGTTCAATAAACATCGACTCAGTGGAGGTAGGTTGCTATATTGTCAGTGTCATTGTTTTCTCCATGGTTTCAGTGCTGTGGATTTACTGAACCTATAGTATGTTAGACGCAATGCAGAAATGTAGAGCGAGACTGTTAAGAAGAATCTAACGTCACACCCAATCCTGAGGTTCTATTTTCTTGGAATTGTATTTGAGGATTCTGGCCAGTAGCAAGCGATGGTTGTTGGGAAAGGAAGTTGTGTTTTGCACCTTACTTATAAAGGAAAATAGATACAAAATATATAAAGCCCTAAGTAGGAAATAATTGTGAAAGGCAATTTTTTTTGTTCTTTTGGTTCATTTTATTTCCATATGCGTGCATACTCTGTAAGTTGTGTAAAATATTGTACTTGCACTAGCTTTTTTAAGAAAGAAAACTAATATAAAAAAATGGAATTGAAATTCTATTTTCTAATTGTGGTGTGTCTATTTGTAGGATACACTCACGTTGTTTCTTGGATTTTTTTTTTTTTTTGGTCCCTTTCTTTGATGGTGCTTGCCGGTTTTCTAGTTAGAACTTATTTCATTATTCTGAACAACAAAACAATATTTGATTCAGGTTGTGAACAAATTTGTTTAAAAAAGAAATTGTCTGTATACCAGTACAAGTTTATTGTTGCAGTATACACGTACTAATAAAAATTACAGTGCCAATTGCAAACTGCACCCTTTTTGGAGTTTGTGATTTGTGAGAACGGGATTTCAAAGGTGCATTTGTCAGATAATGTGGGCTTATTGCGCAGACAAACATGAACATATACTCACAAACAATTGCACACTAAGGTATTCTACAGGCTTCTTTGACTCCAGCGCACCTAGTCAATGGAGTGTGGGTGTTGACGGAGGAGGCAGCCGTGAGTATTCGCTTCTGTTCCGAGCTGGATCATTCATTTGAAAAGGTATAGATGGAAGACATTGAGATCTTATCAGACACGACAAACCCACACTTGACTGTGGGAAACGGCAATGACTGGCACAATGAGCCCAGACTGATTCAACTCTGTCTGCTCGTCTGTCTTTGTGTTACCATGTAGTTTAAATCACAGTAGCCTACACAGTATACAAGAAGGTAAGTTGATTATAAAAGTTTGAATATACACATTTAATGAAAGAAACATGAATTATCATTTGTGTGTGATGAAGACTCCCCCAAGCACATAAGAAATGGCTTTCTGGAATACTCGATGCTGATTGGTTGATCACGGAAATCAGCAGTCAGATATTTCCATGGCAAAGCTGAATATCTGTATCAATTAAAACCAGTGTCGTGAGAAATCGGGTGGGTTCACGCCATGTCGTAATTACCGTAATTTTAACATGACAACATATGACGTTCTACTCTGAGCTTGGTCTGGGAATTATACATTTTTATGGCAACACTATCAACGCCTAAATGAATCTTAAGCGGTCCGGTGGTAGGCCTGCACGTAGGAGCTCTCAAAAAAATTCCAGTTTACAAGTTGTTTACAAGCTCTACGAGGACACTTAAGTTGAAATCTCGTAATTGGGTGATTCTTAGACTATGGGCACATTTATGTTCTTTGGTCATATTTTAAAAAATACATAACATTTTAGACAAATTCCTCTTTCTTCGTCAAGCTTACAATAAAACCACCTTAATTTTTTTTACTACCTTTCTATTATGATTTTTTCATACTTTTCAACCTCCTTATATAGGTGTCAAAATCACTGTTTTCTCCTTGTCTCACACCCAGACTTCAACAATGAAAATACAGTTTAAAAATATGACTTATCTGGTAACTATTAATGCACCTGAATTAAGCACTAGTAAAATAATTAAAATACATTATAATATTTAATGTGAGACCACTATCAATATTACTTTTTATACAAAATATAGCTGTTGCACAGTATTGGTGTCATTTCCACCACAACACAGTAATGTCCCTTTAAAAGGTTTGTGTGAAAGATTGTTTGGGTGGTTTCTATGGAAATATTCAGTGACATCAGAGCACATGTTGGATATGGAGGGAATTTAAATTTTCATCAACAACAAATGAAGAAAAATCAAGCTAAATATTGCTTGAACAGTTCATATATTTATTCTACGTCATTTCCAAACATGCTGTACCTTCAAGGGTGTTTTTAAAAAGCTAAACATTTGAAGTTAAATAAGAGTATTTTGTATACATGAAATGCTAAGTATTAATTCAAAGCTAATCAGTGAAGCTATCTTCCATTTTTTCACAAAAGACTACAGAAATGTCATTTCCACCACACTGCCCTCTGTGGTTGAAATTACAGCATGTGGTGGAAATGACATTTATGATTACAACGTACAATTGATATGGATTGCCAGAGTAGATTTGTGTAATATTTTTATATTATAATATATTACAATACGTTTTATATTTATCTACTGTTTCTCTACATTCACGTTAATTCATTGTCATTTCCACAACACCGTCATTTCCATCACCACACACATTTTAAAAAAATACTTAAGTTCTCACCGCACATTAAAAATGTATCCAAAATGTATGAGATCATGCTCTACTTAATATAAAAATTCAAGTTATTTATTTTCTAATAAGCTCTTACCCAAACCAATATTACATTTCAGAGTGTGACAGGTGTACAGTTCAGCATTTGGTCCTTAGGGCAGTTAATTTATCTCATTGACAAATGTATAATTATTGTACATTGTGGACAAACTGGTAAAAGTAGTTGCAAAAATGATCTTAGACAATTCTTAAGTGGCATAAGTTATTCTGTTTTTAAATAATAGCTGTATATTGAGATGTGGTGGAAATGACATTTGTTAATTGCAGGTCGGAAAAATTTAAAATAATAACAATTTCTCTTGTAATTGAAGTTTGTCCTCTTACAGACCTTAAAACTAGACAAATTATTTAAACGTATGAGACTGTGTTACGTGACTTTTGAACAATTTTTTTTTATTCAACTTCACTTGGCTAAAAGTGCCCCTAGTTGAAGAAACGCCCAATTATGACATTGTGTGAACGCACCATTTGAGCCAGTGGGATTTGCTTGGGGTCCTAATAGAGTGCAACAGTTGTGTTCCTGAAGTACAAATCACATACATTTTCTCCATATATAGGGGATTTTTAACAATTTATAAACCATTTAAGACAGCTATTGTGAGCTACAAAGTTGTTAATTAATGATATGCTCTTGTTGAAGCCATTAGCCCACTTTATTTAAACTTATTTTTTTTAATAATCATGTTCCACAGTGGAATTAGCCATGCCTCTGAGAAATCTTCACCAATCACACATGAAGCACTGCGAATTACGTTATAGTCAAGTTGTGTCTTAAATGACACATTATGCACTCATACACTACTCAACCATGCAGTATTTTATAAGGTTATTTTGTCATTCAGCATCGGAGTCTAGTAACCCCTCCCTCTCCCTTACATTAATTAAAGCTGTGATAGAGTGCATGAAGTGTCCAACATTCCACACTTCACTTGCATCATCCGTATTTAAAATGTATCTTTTCTATGTTGAATTTTTAGTGTGAACACACTACTCACACTATTTATATTACAAAACATCATGAATAGTGCTCAAGTCTCCCTACGCTCTCAAACATTTTCTACATCTTTAAATCAATAGTTTTATATATTTGTTTTTAATCATAACATTATGGCATTCACAATGCTTCATGGGATTGTGGTTCTTTCCCTTATTAAAGCCTTAAATACACAGTCTTGAACCTTTGTCTTTTTTTTTGCTTTAAAATAAAAAAAGTTGTGAATCATAGCTGGTTCATGGCTTATGACTCTTTACAAAGACTTTTTAAAAATCATTATATGGGAAAAATAAATTGTGAAAATATTTCTGCAATTATGTCATGGCAGCTTGGAATTTGAAATGTTGTAAAAGCGATGTTTTTATTACTCAACAGGTGAGTATCTCTTAACCCTCTGGTGCTGTTTGGTCATTTATCAAAAATTTTATGTTTTACATTGGAATGGTACGAAACCGCACTGGAAATAAATGGGAGACGAATTTCATCTATTGGTAACGTTTGGTACTGCACACAAACAAATTATTACTGAAAGCTTATTTTTTGAGATATCAACCTTAAATTTGGAACACAACTTGTTTAGCTTTATGGCTTTAATTTTATCACAGTTTTAGAGTAAAACGTGTTTAGGGAAATATATATTTCATATGAAAATTGAAAATGGTATTTTTGTGCATTTTTCATAACAATAAATGTAAAAAAACTTTTTTAAAACTTTTTTTTACCTCTGCCAAGTGCCGTCTTTAAAAACCTAAAGCATTCAAGATTTATGACAGTTTAAGTTGGAAATTTCATTTTCAGGTCCATGCTCAAAAAGTGAATAAATTTAAGTTAATTAAAACTACATTCTGATTCCATGATGGGAACCCACTAAACAGATCTATATATAAAGGACCTGACAAAACCCTTCAAGGTTCTATATAGAACCTTTTCTTCTAAGAGTGATACCGTTTTGTTTCTATAGGCCAATTTTCTACAGTATTTAGACTATTTTTAAGTATGTAGTCAGCCGGTCATTATTCCAAAATAACAAATCTGATCACATAATTGAACAAAAACGGAAAGGTATTTACGGCATAAAACAACCACAATTTTCATTCAGATGTTTATTCCTCCATATGTAATGTTTTACTCATAACACATTTAATCGTATACCTCATCTAAACTGTACAAGGCATGTTGAATGAGGTGCAGAAGTTTTCACATTCCTCTGGTCTGATATGACATCCCACCACACCCATTGTACAATCACAAAGGAAGCAGGCCAGCAGAAATAGTTCACAACAGTACACAATGCACCAATCTCTGATCAAATCAGCTCAAACTTACAGTACAACACACAGGGGCGAGCATAAAGTGGCAGAGAAGATTCTCTGCTGATGTGTAAATTCTTCACAAGCATGCTTTTCCTTCAGTTGCTATACTATACGGAGAGAATGGGTTGCATAGTTACAAAGAATGAATCATTTCACTCTAGTATTGTCCTGTCAAGAGACTTATTGGATGTGTCCTTATTCACGCTCTTGTACAGATGCGACCCCATCGCATACTTTAAAGAACTTAAAGGCTTATGAACAAAACTGAGCCATGCTGTAACATTGGTTTTCCAAAGAAATGCATACAGCAAAGTTCCTGAGTATCTGTGGGTCTGTCTGTATGAGTGTAATAGTGTTTTTGAGTGAGTTAGCTGAATCTGGAATCAGATGAATATAAAGAGCACAGACAACAGAGGGAAATATGTTTGTGAATGTCTTTCCTCTCCTTTTTATGGTAGAATTATGCGGCTCATTTACAGAAGCAATTCACCCACATTTTAATTAGCAGCTGAACTATTCCTTAACTAGTAATGGTGAATCTGTATTTGTGAGTGTGCATGTTTTTCAGCCTGTGTGACTAGGTGAACATTTGGCTAGACTGCTGTGTGACTCTGATGAAGGTCGTCCTGCGGCTCAGTTCTTTGAGTTTGGCAGCTCCTACATATGTGCATGTGGACCGCAAACCACCCAAGATGTCCCTGATGGTGTTTTCCACGTCACCTTTGTAGGGCACCTGGATCGTCTTGCCCTCTGATGCCCTTGAAATCACATAAACAGAAGTACATAAAATGACCAGCAATATATGCTGCCACACATCCTTTAACCAAATGCACTTAAACCGTAAAATGAATAGCAATAAATATGCCCTATAAAATGTATGAAAACATCCTCACCTGTACTCTGCTATCCCTCCGACGTACTTCTTCATGGCTGTGTCTGAACTCATCCCATAGAACAGCTTGAACTTCTTGCCGTCTTTCTCAATGACTTCACCAGCACATTGATCGTGTCCCGCTAACATTCCTCCCAGCATGACAAAATCTGCCCCAGCGCCTAATGTAAATTTATTATTAGACAAATTAAAGGCCTTTTCACACCAAGAACAATAACTTTAAAGTAGGCCTGTCAATCGATGAAAAAAATTACAAATTAATCACACATTTTGTAATTAATCGCGATTAATCGCACCTAATATTAAAATGTTATATTTGTGAAACTGATTCCAAACATATCCTTGGAATCAGTGTCGTGGACTCTGCTGTTCTTAGAATAATTTTTATCATATCATTATCGTCCCTGTGTGTGGCAAGCAGCCAGGGACCGTGAGAGCAAGCCGGTGGCGACTGATAATGAGCGCCAGCTGCGCGCCACACCGATCTCGTCTCATGGAGGAGCGACAACAGGGCAAGACGAGAGAGGACCAGGCCTGGAATGTACGTTGTGTTTTGTTTACGTTTTGTATGTGTGTGCGCGGCAGTCGTCCATGAGGGGCTGCCGCTTTTACTTTCAGTTTGTGTTTATTTTTATTAAAGTCTTTAAATGTTCGCCGGTTCCCGCCTCCTTCTTCCCTAAAACTACAAACTCCGTTACAGTGTGAATGGGCCTTAGTAGGACAACTAATTATATATATATATATATATATATATATATATATATATATATATATATATATAAATAACAACTTTTATAATAGTACAAAACAGTAAAATTATGTTTTTACGGTTTGGTTTTAGAAACATGAAACCACTGCTCACCAAAAGCTTTGGCAACATCCCCGGGGCAACTGCAGCCTCCATCCTAGACAAAAATAGAAAGCTTTACAAACTCCTATATATATGGGCTGCATCTGAAATCACATACTATCTTGAGTAGGTACTTATTTTGAATAAGTAATTACTTCACGACCACCAAAAAATGTATGTTCTATATAGTGTGAACGTAATCTGGACGTACTACATTCGCCATGTTGTCGTTATCATGTGACCAACCAGCGTCAGTTACGTCGCTTTACTGCAATTCACAAATCCTCTTTTCCGTGGCCTCATGGGATAGTAAAGTGTCCGTCGTATACACACTTCAGAGTCTCGCCAGAAGAAGTAGGTCATCTGGGTACTTACTCTTTTATGAGTACTGTGGATTCGGACATACTTTTGTCACATACTGTTATATAGTAGGGAAGTATGCGATTTCGGATACAGCCATGGTCATAAAAAATACAGCACAGCTGAAAAGCATTGGTATAGACCAGGGGTGTCCAAACTCGGTCCTAGAGGGCCACTGTCCTGCATAATTTAGCTCCAACTTGCCTAGAAGTTTCTTGTATCCTTAATAAGACCTTGATTAGCTGGTTCAGGTGTGTTTAATTGGGGTTGGAGCGAAACTTTGCAGGAGAGTGGCCCTCCAGGATCAGGATTGGACACCCCTGGTATAGACCTTAGTCTAGTTAGACGGCATATTGAATTTAATGCGGATGAAGGGGGATAGACTTACAGTCTTTACAATGGCATGCACTATTTAAAGGTCGTAAATCACTTAATTTTGCCAACTCACAACTTTCAGCAGCTTTGCTTTTATTCCTGTCAAAAATTAAACTAAGGTCCATAGTTCAAATGGTAAAGTGTGGCACTAGCGACGAAAAGAAAAGAAAAAATTGCATAAGCTGATCAAAATTTTCATTCGAATCCAAAGTAAGTTGCTTTGGGCTAGAATAATAAACCTATTAGAGAGAAATTACAATTTAACTGGATTTTATTTATAAATAGATTCACCATTACATCTTTCTCCAGAAAGCTTCTCCATGATTGCTACCAGAACTGTTAAAACTTGTGTCTCAACAAGCTTAGGTGTCTCATTAAGGGAAGAAACTACTTAAAAAGTGTTTTTGTTTCAAATAAAATAAAATTAATTTTAATAGTGAGCTGCAGGGATGTCATATTTTTGTATGCCAAACCCGGAAGAGTTAGCATTTTAACATTTCCCGGTTCATCAATGGGTTTTTGGTTAAATGCCTAAAATAAGGTCTGTGGTTAACACAATATCAAGATACTTTCACATTTTATTCTACAACAAAAAAAAAATACATTACCACTTGGTTTAAAGCTTTTAGTTTTGTCTTAAAAAAATGTTAACAAGCGGCTAAATGGAACTGCAGAGGTTGTTGGGGACATTAAACGTCATCATAGTGAACAGGTTAACTCGTCTACTCAGTAGTTTGCTTTTACAGCCTTGAAGAGACTGAAAGAGATGCTGATATTGAATTCATGTGACTATAGTCTAGTTAGTTTATACGTTTAGCTTTTTACTTCTGCCAATTTTATATAGGCTCCAAAATTAAAGTGTTCAACTGTGAAGGTTATCATGCATGATGAACAGAATGTGTAGAAATCATAAACTTTTGTTGGTTACAATACATATTTTATGCAATAATCCGAAAGCCATTGGAAAGGGAACCACGGTGATGCAAAACTTCTGGGTTGGCCTACAAAAATTAAACATTAACTAAAAGCACTGGGCTGCGTTTAAGTCAAATTTTTTATACCCTTCCCTCACTAACTTCCCTCCGTCTCGTTCACTCGGATGTACATCATTGCTTACGTTGCATGAGTGCCCACTACTGGCGGAACCCAAATGAGTTTAAATGGAATGCCCTAAACCCTTGATCCATTGGAATCCGCAATGGAGCTGATTTATTTTTTCGTTTTTTTTAGGTTTTGCATACCATTCTAAAGGCCTGTATGTATGCTTGGGCTGTTGGGAAAATATAAAAATGACACAAACGAAAATAATAACAGTACAATAAACTATAACAGTCAGCTTAAGGTAGCTACAAGTATTATGCAGTTAAATGTCAAAACGCCAGTATCATATACTAAAATTGTGTGGAGTGGGGGCATATTAAGCGTGATCTGCTGTGACGTCACAATCATGTCGCATTGTGATCTATGGATCTGCCTGAAGTGTACATATTGAGTAGACTTTCTCCCTCAGTCAAAATCGAGGGGTTGAGTGTCTGTCTAAATAAACTCCCCTCGCCCCCTTGATGAAGTTGAACGCACTTCAAAATGGCGATGGGGATTCCTCCGAGGGGAAGTGCTTAATTTGCGAGTGAATGTCTAAAAGTGCAGTTAAACGCAGCCCTGGTTTTGTGTTAATGAAGCCTTTGAGCCTTTCTGATGGGAAACTGACAAGGCAGGGAAACACTGGAATATAATTGAGGATGCTGCCCTCTTGTGGTAATGTGATGTCTCTTGTATGTGGGTTCCCACCTGCCAATCTATGCATTGCATTTAAAGGGATAAAAAAATTTCACCCAAAAATGAACATTTTGTTATCATTTACTCAACCTCATGTTGTTCCAAACCTGTATGCGTTTCTTTTATCTGTTGAACACAAAAGAAGATATTTTAAAGAATGTTGGTAACCAGAAAGTTGACGGCACCCATTGACTTCCATAATAGGAAAAAATTACTATGGTAGCCAATGGGTGCCGTCAACTGTCTGGTTATAAACATTCTTTAAAATATCTTCTTTTGTGTTCAACAGATAAAATAAATGCATACAGGTTTGGAACAAAATGAGGGTGAGTAAATGATAACAAAATGTTCATTTTTGGGTGAACTATCCCTTTAAGGATGGCCTCGTGCTAACCATGACAGCCATTTAAAGAGACTCACAGATATTATGTGTCCTTTCAGTCCATGGGCCGAGTCAGCACACTCAATAACAGCACTCAGTTGAGGATAACCCACACCAGTCTTAATGCGTGTGGTACACACAGAACCTGAAGATCACAGTGTTGTTCAAACATCATTAACATGCTAGAAAGAAATATGTAATTTAATATAAAGGAAGATTATCTATTAATAAATATGTATTACAGTGTTGGGAAATCTAAATCTAAATCTACTCTGATACCTGGCCCAATGCCCACTTTAATGATATCAGCTCCAGACAGAATGAGTTCCTCCACCATCTCTCCTGTCACCACATTTCCTGCCTAAATGATCAAGATCATTGTGTTATATGACATTTGTAATGTATATTTATATGATGCTTGTAATATCATGTTTGGGAAAAAAATCTCACCATGATGGTGTGCTTAGGAAACTTTTCCCGAACTTTTTTTACAAACTCCACAAAGTGCTCTGAGTAGCCATTGGCCACATCCAGGCAGATGTACTGGATGAGAGGAATGGCCTCCAGGATGCTGGACAGTTTCTCCAGATCCGCCACTCCACTGCCTGAGCTGGCCGCGACATGCTGAGGATGAGACAGTAGATGCTTAAGACTTCACTGCAGGAACTTTGTGGTGAAATATGGAAATAGCTGTCTAGAAAGCTAAATGTGTGATGCGCTAAATGTGCTAAAAATTATGTGTGTTAATATGGACGCTCGTTTCCATTCATTTAAAAGATAATTGCGACTTTTTATCTGACTTTTTTCCTCATCAGAATTGCGTGACAAACTCGGAATTGCGAGTTATAATGTCAGAATTGGGAGATATAAACTCGCAATTTCAAGTTTATATCTCGCAATTCTGGCTTTTTTCTCGCAATTATGACTTTATAACACGGAATTGCAAAAGTTTACATTTTGAGTTTATATCGTAATTGTGGGAAAAAAATTCAGAGATAAAAAGTCGCAATAACCTTTTTTTATTCAGTGGCGGAAACAAGCTTCCATAGTGTTCGTCTGGTTATTATAGACACATTTGAAGTCTGAAAGGATGCATGCCTTGTTCCTAATGTTTCTAATGTAAGTTATTCGGTGTCTGCTAGGCAGTTGCTCGGTTGTGGCTAGTTGCTTGGTGGTAGCTAGGGTATTTTGGCTGATTATTATGGTGTTACTAGGGTGATCTGGTTAATAGCTGGGGGAAGCTAGGCCTTTCAGTCATTTAATGTGGCTTCTATGATGTTGCTAGGCGGTCAGAAGGGATGTATGCCTTGCTAGATATATTGCTAATATGTTCAGTGTGATTGGGCAGTTGATAGACTATACCTTTTAATTAAACTGCTTTTGATTAAGCAAGGCAAGAAAGTATTTTTTGTCCATTCACCTCAAGGCACTCAGGATGACTGGCAGCAAAAGTCTTCCACTCCTCCAGGGAGTAGTGCTTCTGGATGGCTGTGAAGAGAGTGTGCTGAAAGACAGAGCAGAGAGATGTCTAAGAGGCTAGCAAGTGTCTGGCTCTGAGACAGACAGAAATATAAGAGCCTCTTGACCCCAGTGCATGGGAACAGGACACAGCTAATTATGTTTCAGTAAGATCTTGATAATCACAGAGATTAAACATAGTAAAACAAGACTTTTCCGGGGTTATATTTCAGACGCAGGTGCTGTGTTTCTTCAGTTAGTGTGCTTTGTTTAAAGAAGCACTCACCTTGCTGAGCACCTGTGCCATCTCAAAAGTGCCGGTGGTGTCCATGTTAGCAGCGATGATCGGGATGCCATTGTATGTCTGCTTTGAGTTTCGGAATGTAAAGGTCCTCTGCAGGTCAACCTTTAAGAACAAAATATAAAGAGGAAATTACTTTTCAAACATACAAGCATTACATGTGACAGTCTGAAGAGTCTCATTTTAATGGATAAGCCCATAATCAACCCAAACATCCTGTGTCCCATAGCCTATTCTCCTGTCCCTGTAACCCATCCAAGCATGCACTCAAAGATATTACAACTGAAAGATATTTAGACCTATCTAGCGTTCACATATCTTATAACTGAGCTGGAGTCATTCTCCATGTCTAGTTTATGTTAAATGCAGTGTTCAGTGTGCAGAAGTTCTTTCTCTGAATAAAATAAGGAGTGTCACAAAGACTGTTTTAGTTTGAGATTTGAATCAAAACATACAGTATATTGATATATTACACAAGAGTGAGGCAAGTAGTCATATTACATACAGTCACTGCATGCCTTTGCAGTTTGGAGGCCCGTTTCAAATAAACAGTTGGCTCAGTGAGCTTGCTCATGTGATATTGCTTATAAATATTAAAAACATGAACTTATACAGAGACATTTTTCACAATTTATTGGATTTTGGTGGCATTTTTGCCCCAATTCCCCATTCATTTCAGACCCAGATGTGTGCGTGGTGTGATGGCAGGGGCGGGGCTTTTTTCGAGTGCAAGTGGAGGAGCCTTGTGTTGCGAGGCCCATTTCAAGTGCTGCTACTGCATACAGTATATATATTTCACATACTTTTTCTGATTAAGATCCATAATCTGGTTAGCCTTGAGTTTGAGAAATATGTTTACACTCCACAGCCATTGGATTATTCCTGTACATGTAGTCAGCATATTCAGAAAAAAGACATGCACATTCAAACGGATATATTTTTCCCAGCCATTAAATCTTTTAAGCATCTGATAACCGGTATGCTGAACTAATAAGCAGAAGTAGTTATTGTTTTAATTCTGCTGATGCCATTATATCTGCTCTTTTGTTGAAAAAAAAAAACCTTCATTAGCTTGATACAATTGTTTGTAATACACCCCTTTGTTTGCACGTTCAGATAAATATTAATGTTCAGTGGATATTCTGAATAAGGTGTTATATGACCCAAAATTCAGATAATTGTATTAGATTAGTCACATTCCAGCTGTATTATTAAAATGGAATATTGACTTCTGACCTCAGGTAAATATGTTTACTTGACACTAACACTACTTGTTTTGTGTGTTTGTTTGTTTGTTTTTTAATTAAAGAAGTATTGTTACTGTGCATTAACATGTATGCTTGAGATTGCTCTACTCTGATTGACAAGATATATCTCTACGCACTGTTGTTATTATTTGTGTCTTTTGGTATTTAAATTAATCTGATGGGTCAGAATTCAATGGAACAAGGGGAACTAAAATGTTTAGGTGTTTATAATGATTGTAAAAGTTATTATTTTTATGGTATTTATTAAATATCAGTTAGGTGCAACTTACTTTCTGGAAAATACGTTTGATTTTAAAATCAATTAAAATTTCACAATATCACTGCTTTTACTGTACAAATCAATGAAGCCTTGGCGAGTGTAAGAAGCTTATTTAAAAACATAAAAAATTCTTACCAAGCCCAAACTTTTAAATGGTAGTATCCAAGTAGTCCTGTAAGTTGCGAGGTGGGGCCTCCAGATCTGGGGTATTTGGAGGCCAAGTCAACACCTTAAACTTGTTGTTGTGCTCCTCAAACCATTCCTGAATGTGTTCCCCAGGTAAGTGATACACACACACCCGGCCATCCACGTGATGTAAAAGAAAGCGTGATTCATCAGACCAGGCCACCTTTTTCCATTGCTCTGTGGTCCAGTTCTGATGCTCACTGTTGGCGCTTTTGGCAGTGGACAGGGGTCAGCATGGGCACCCTGACTGGTCTGCGGCTATGCAGCCCCATATGCAACAAACTGTGATGCACTGTATATTCTGACACCTTCATATCAGAACCTCTTGAGCAATTTGAGCTCATCTGTTTGATCGGACAACACAGGCCAGCCTTCGCTCCCCACGTGCATCAATGAGCCTTTGCCGCCCATGACCCTGTTGCTGGTTCACCACTGTTCGTTCCTTTGACCACTTTTGATAGATACTGACCCCACAAGAGCTGCAGTTTTGAAGATGCTCTTACCCAGTCGTCTAGCCATCACAATTTGGCCCTTGTCAAACTCGCTCAAATCCTATTCTCCTGTCCCTGTAACCCATCCAAGCATGCACTCAAAGATATTACAACTGAAAGATATTTAGACCATTTGCCCATTTTTCCTGCTCTAACACATCAAATTTGATGACAAAAGGTTCACTTGCTGTCCCATCAGTAACACGACTACACTATGAATAATCATCTTGCTGCTATTTACTGTACTGCTTTTGTGCTGTGGGGAACAAATTCACCATTCTCCTGTTTGAAGAGACATATCACAGATATTTCAGTCATATGATTCGGATCCTCTCGCTTATTGTTGGTGTTTGAGGCTAGGCCAGTGATTGATTACTGCAGGTTATAAAGAGACCCTCAGCTGCTGTTCTATTTCAACGAGCCTGTATATCATCACAGCCATCAGATTAGCCAGCCGCAGCGAGATCTGACCGGCACTTTACGTCATCCTGCAGTGAAAATCTCCTCTGAGTTCATCAGCCAGGACACCAATAGGAAAAAATGAGCAGAATATAAAGTAGATGATAAATGTTGTAAACCTGCCAGATTACCATGTGGATTTTGAAAGCAGCTGTTTAACTGAGAAAGCTGCACATTAACTGGAACAAAAGGATGTCTGGGTGAAATATGAAAGAATTACAGGGACCATCACAGCAGAGCAAAGGTTTTTATCAGCCAGTGGTCTGGAATATAAGGCACTACATATGTGCAGATGATCATGAGCATGTTTTGGTCTCATTATGTATTGTTGGGTGAACCTAGTGTGACCAAGAGTAACACCACAGTGGAATCTGCTTCTATTGACATGTAGGCATTCCTCAGTCCTATTTTTAAACATGTTTTTAAAGCACTAGCTCTCAGGTTGCTTTTCCTTATCCTGGTCAGTCGACCCTGAAAACTACTTGACTTGTTTCGAGACACATCAACGTCACAAAATAAAGAGAAGCCAATGCATTCTGGAGCACTGTCTGCTGATCAAGCTTGATAAACCGCCACTGGTTGAAGCTTAAACATGGGCCCCATAAAAAACCAGCTCTGCCAGATGAACTTCATCAAGGTCATCTTAATTTTCAGTTTCATTCTTTGCCACTCCCAACACGCAGCTCCCCTCAGTTTAAATGAATCTTTCAGGTATAACAAGACAAGTTGTGCCAGTGGCACAGATTTCTTTTAACAGACACAGCAAGCAGATGTTCTTACCTCAGACCTGCTCTTCAGACTGCTCCTCTTTGGTCTGAAAAGGACATCTTTGAAGTCCAGTTTGAGGTCAACATCCACCCGGGGCATATTGACAGGCCTGAGAGTGGATGAGAATCTCCTGAGACGGGCTGGTGCAGTCACTGGTGCAGTCACTTGTCCAGAGCTCCAGGCACCAAACCCGAACCGGCAGAAGAACAGCGTATTTATAGTGTAGAAAGGGCCGTCACAGCACAGGCCCCCATGGCTTTATTTGGCAAGGCCTGTACGTGCTCTCCTTCCCTCTCTCTCCTCTCTCCTCTCTCCACTTCCCCCCTCTGCCTGTATTCAGTCTAGAGTGGCTGCAGCAGTAGCAGTGATAAAAGTGTTTCCTATGGCTGTCTGACACACATAAACACGCGCAGTCACTGCAGCTCAGCACTGCAGTATGTGCACAGAGCTCTGCTGTCCAGTGGAGGTATTGCTCCTCTGAATCAATGAGTGGACTCATGGAAAATGAGAGAGAGGGAGGGATGGATGGAGTAGTGGACATGAAATACATTCTTTCTTGTCCTTCACGTTTTGATGTTGTCCAATACAGAAATCATGGGCAAGTGACCCTTGAACTTAAAAAAGTATAAAGATTGCCACTATAATCCACATGATACACTATATATATATATATATATATATATATATATATATATATATACCTTATGTTAGATGTTAAGAGAGGATATTCTTTTTCCCAAAATGTTTATCGCATTAGACTAAAACTTACTTTCCCCCGTTTCACTTGTGGTGTGTCCGGTCAAAAATGACCAGCCTTGAAAATATAGCTTATAAATCTCTCGTTATGCTATATTAGAATATTGGATTCAATCTTTTTGTCAACTTGTTTTCTTTCAATTAGGACAGGTTGTGTATTTATTTTGTAAAAATGACTGATTGTAGGACTCATTGGTCTAAGCTTATATTGGTCAAAAATGACGATCCATTGAAAATGAATGGGGGAAATCAAAGATAAAGACCTCGGACCTGTGCATGTGTGGATACATGCAAACTCGCACTACTGTGCACACACACGTTCGTGCACTAACATTAGCTGAAATGACGTTTCAATTTTATCCATGTGTAGTTATCTAATATGCAATAATAATAAAAAAATATATCTGACACTGACATTTTGGTTCTGATGTGTCTTTCACTTGGTCATTTTAATTGGGCAATCAAACACTACTATCAAAAAATTTGATTTATACAAAAATATAAATATATTAATATTGCAATACATCAGACTATATATTTATATAAATAAATCAAAGCCTTTGAGATTTGATGAATCGCACCAACTGGCGAGTAACAGTTTCATACGGTATACTTGCCATTGCTGATTTGACCTCTCATTTAGCACTGGCTATAATAAATGTAACTGAAAACGCAGCATTTTGCAGTTTGTTTGATAATTAAGACCACTTTGCGGTTCATCTGGATCATACTTCTCAAGTAGGAAAATATATCAATCTGTATAAATACAATAAAATCCCTGACAATTTCATTCAAATCTCCACAGTGGTTTTAACGGCTTTAGGCCACCCCGTCCAGCTTGAGGGTCCAGGCTTGAGCAGGTGAGGAAGGCAGATCAGGCAGCAGAACAATCAGTCCTGTTTGTTTCAGAGGAGCCCATTTCAAAGGCTCAGGGTTCCCCAACAAAGTCACCTGAACAGAGTTGCAACAGATAATTCATTTATGTCTTACAAAAAAATTACATTTTATTCCTAAATGCTAATGAATTCATAAATATTTACCACTGTGCTGCTGGAGGTTTTGGGCATCAAAAGTGTAAAGGAGTTTTGCATGGGATTGGCAGTTAAGATTGCATACACAGCGCTGGTGCCTTTTGAAGTATACCTGGAATTGAAGGAAAATGTAAACATTCCATTAAAGCTGTAAAAGTTTCATTCATTTAAACTACACCACAGCGTAGCCAGATCTTCAGACTGACGGCAGAAGGTCTGGACTCTATCGCAGCTTTCATTGGTCAAGGACCACCCAAGAGGACGTTTGGCTGACGTAACCAATCAGAGTTTGCTTTGTTCCGCGTCATGCCGTGGAAATGTAAAGTCGATGTCCCTGCAATAACAGACCGGCGTGCATCTATAAATTATTCATTAAAGAACGTTGTGCAAGTTTACTGCAACAATGGAGCCGCGAACTTCACATACTTTTGAAAACCCAGCGTTTAGTTGATCTTGATAAGCGGTCATTGTCACAGTTGTAAACACAACGGTGTTCTTCTTCCACGAAGGAGTTTGGCGTCACGGCATTTGTTTCCAAGCGGACCGTTAAAAAACGCAACATGTCTCGCGGACATCCTTTAGAATATGACGACTTTGAAACTCCTGAAGTGTGCCATATGCATCAAACATTCAGCCAACGGTCTGTGGGCGTGACGTCTGAGGCTGAGACTAACCACAGGTTAACTAAGACTAAACTAAAACTCCAGAAACAAGTAGAGAAGGAAGCAAAACTACAGTTGAGAAATCCAGGACTAATCAAATCATCAATGACAATAACATCATTAAATAATCGGTAACGTCAACATTTCAGGGTAAACTTTTGTGTTCACACTAGATTTCACTACAACCTACCCCTATCAGCTTGGCTCATGAATATTAATTTAATTAAGTGAGGCACTTATGATTGTTCATCATTTTATAGAGTGGCCTCAAATCTTAAATTATAACTTTCTCATATGGTTCCTGTTATACTGATCAAGGGCCCTAGGTGACATTGTGCTTTCACTGCTGGAGCTTCTGAAAGTTTTTCAAAGGAACTGTGTGGCACAGAAAGATAAGAGGAGGTAAAAAAAACATCAACACACCAGACAAGAACAGTAGCATTCTCAGCCTGAACTCTCCAAGGTTTAGTTGCATAGATGGCTTCACCATTGATCTTCAGCCAGGCTCCGATTCCTCTGAGACGCTCCTCAAAGACGGGTACGATCACGCCGTCTGCTGTGGGCCCAACATTCAACAGGTAATTTCCCCCTAAAGACACGGTGTAGACCAGGTCCTGTGATCACAGCATATGAGAGGTTAAAGGATTAGTTCCCTTCAAAATGAAAATTTCCTGATAATTTACTCACCCCCATGCCATCCAAGATGTTCATGTCTTTCTTTCTTCAGTGGAAAAGAAATTAAGTTTTTTGTTGTTTGAGGAAAACATTTCAGGATTTTTCTCCATATAATGGACTTCAATGGCAGCCAAAATGTTGAAGGTCCAAATCAATGCAGTTTCAAAGGGTTTCAAAAAGCTCTGCACGATCCCAGCTGAGGAATAGGGTCTTATCTAGCGAAACCATCTGTAATTTTATATAAGTATATACTTTTTAACCGAAATTGTTCATCTTGCGCTGCTCTGCGACACACCATGGATTGCGCAATCATGTCAGAAAGGTCACGCTAGACATAGGCAGAAGTACCGCCCCCGTGTTTACAAAGTGCTTGTGCAAAGAGTAATAGAAACATCACTTGGGGTGGTACTTCCGCCTACGTCTAGTGTGACCTTTCTGAAGTGATTGATCAATCCGTGGCACGTCGCAGAGCAGCGCAAGATGAGCAATTTAGGTTAAAAAGTATATAAATGTTTATTTTTTTCATAAAAATGGCAGATAATTTCGCTAGATAAGACCCTATTCCTCAGCTGGGATCATGCAGTGCCTCTGAAGCCCTTCGAAGCCTTTTGAAACTGCATTGATTTAGACCTTCAACCCGTTGGTTGTAATTGAAGTACATTATGTGAAGAAAAATCCTTTTCCTCAAAAATGTAATTTCTTTTCGACTGAAGAAAGAAAGACACAAACATCTTGGATGAGATGAGGGTGATTAAATTATCAGGAAATTTTCATTTTAAAGTGAGACAAATGCTTTAAAAACTTACTTGACACATTTGACACCTCATGAACTTTCATATGCTGTTGTGTCCATGTGTTTCATTCATATACAATACATTTTAATGCAGGAATCTAGTAATATCATCAGAGGCAAGCACTTTTGCTCATTAGCAACATATCACACCTTTATGATGGTTGGTAGATCCATCAGTTCGCTTAGTTTCATATTTCGGCGATACCCCCATGATAATGTGTCCACTGACTGACATTTCTCCCACTTGTGATCAGGCAGCTGTCCAGGAGTGAACTTGTCCGCACAGTTGTAATAACCTCCATGTTTACAGTAACAGCCATTACCCCATCTGTCATTGGTCACCACCACATCCTGTAAGAAGCGCAATAATGCAATTATAATGATCAGAATTAAAATTTGAGACAGTTCTACAATAAGAATGACATGACACAATGATCTCACTTTGACTGGACTGTCATTGTAGAGCCAGGCGAGGAATTCTGTAGAGTTCCAATAAGTGTCAGGAGCTTCCCAGTCCCCATCTGACCAAATCAAGTCTGGCTTGTACCTGAGATGTTAAAAACATCACCAATTAAGCTGTAACGGTTGATCTTTACACAGACAAATACAACAGAACAGTCAGGCTTATGCCATAAACAATTGTTCATTCTTCTCCAGCCTGTATCATCACATGACTGATGCAAATTTACCTGTTGACCAGATTGATGAGTTCTGGCATAGCTTTGTTTGCAACATAATCCTGAGTCTTGAAACCAGCTTTCTTGTCACTCAGGTAGATGGGATTGAACCATTCAAACAGAGAGTTGTAGAGTCCATAATGCAGAGACCTAATACAACAAATTAAACATTTTGGGATAAAATTCAGAAAAAGTTAGTGAGATATCAACCCCACCTTTTAACATAAGAGCAGTCAACCATTTTAATGTGCAAGGCTTCAAGTTGTACAAGCAGTCTGTTATGCTTGATACTTTATGTTGTAAACTGGTATTTGTTATCATATTATTTAAAATTATTATCAGAACCATAAACACACTGGTTTGCAGCGTAAATTGTTTAACCGTTTACTTCACTTTGTTATTATTATAGGTATTTACCTAGAGTGCAGCTGTTGGGTTGTGGAAATAAATATCCCATTAATTTTCTCCATAGAGGAATTAATAACTTAACTTATATCATTTTAAGACAGACCTACTGAGAGCTACTACAAGGTTATTAAATGATGCTATATGCCTTTGTTGAAGCAATATGCCTGCATTATTTCAACTTGTTTTTTTTTTTTAAATAATCACTTTATCAGTGGAATTATTGGTGAAAAACTACTTTACCCATGATTCTGCAAGATTTAGTTGTCATTTGCAATGCTTCATGGGATTGTAGTTATTTCCCTCATTAAAGCCACAGTCTTGTACCTTTGTCTTTTTGACCGATTTTCAAATCGTTTTTTTGCTTCAAATCAAAGTTTGTAATGTGATTCATGTCATATATGTCGATTTTTAAAGTTTAACTAAGTGTACATTTTTGTTACTGACTTATCCAGTTTTTCAGGTGATCTATAGTGAATTTGTTAATACTTTGGGGGGAAATATATCTAAAAAAAAAAAGAATATTTAAAATGTAATTATCTATACATATGTCATTCCAGGCAAAGTCAAAGAAACTTGGTTTAAAATAATAAATCGATATTAGCCCTGCAGTGACTTTATTAGTATGTTCAAGGAAGGATTTTCTTTGTTGTTTCTGTAAAGAGGAGTCATAAACCATTTTACACTTATTTTTCAGTTGCATTCATACTCAATAAAATGTGTTTTTTTTAATGATTCTTTAATTTCTATAAAGAACAACTGTAAAAGAAGACATCTCTGTTGTTGAAAAATATCATTTTTGTAATAGTTGCAAGATGTGTGAGGTATATCTAAAAGATTATTATGCTTATATAGAAGTATATGTTTTGTAACGGTTTCCCCTGATGAAAATATTTGCAGGAAATAGCTTATTTCCGCGTTGAAAAGATAATGTAACACCAGCCTCCCCTACAAGCACACAATACCTCTTTCTTATTGCATTCCCCAAATCTCCCACAAGATCTCTGTGAGGTCCATTGTCAACAGAATTCCAATTCCAGGAATTTGGGGACCCCCAGTTTGTGAAGCCTTCGTGGTGTTTTGATGTGAGGACCACATATCTGAGAGGAATACAATTATAAATACGTAGAATAAACACAGGAAGCATCATTGCTAACGCATATCGTAAGTACCTACTTTGCTCCTGAGGCTTCGAAGATATCAGCCCACTCGTCAGGATCAAAAAACTGCGCTTGGAAATCAGGTGCGAAGTCCGTATAGCTGAATCCAGGGGGGTAGTTTCTGATCATGTACAGGATATATTCAAGTTTGTATGCGCCTTTCCAGTCCCACCAGAACCACTCGCTGCCGAACGCGGGCACTGAAAACACCCCCCAATGAACAAATATCCCGAACTTCACCTCGTCATACCATTCAGGCAGAGGTCTGGCGTCCAGACTGGCCCAGTCGGGTGTATATCGAGCCCCGATTGATGAGGCGCATGATAGTAGACAAAGAAGCAGCGATATCTGACTCAGAGTCACTTGCATGATTAAGCACAACTTACAGCCAAGAGCACAAGCGCGTGCACTGAGATCAGTAAAAGTAAATCTAATGCATGAATGTCAGTATGCCCCGATTTCCGCACTAGAGAATTCTGCCGACATAACTTACAATTCAGCATAATGCAGACCTAAACAAGAAGTTTGTATTTCCTGGTTAACCATATGCCATCAAACACGTGACTACAACACATGACTTGCCTTCAAACCCACTCGTAACAAAGGATGGGGAACCAATGAATTCGGGAAGGGGAATTGGACTGTTTTCGCTTCCCATACGCACTAATCGCTGCCACTCGTTCCCTTTTGTAAAAGGGGGTCAATGTCAGTTTTACTAACTTTAATATTTTTAAATTAAATATTTAAAACGTTCTTTTCAAAAACAAAATATAAATAAGCAATATGACTTGAATAACTTGGTAAGTAGCTAAAGTAATGTTTATAGGCTAGTCTAAAAAACAATGTACATTAGCCTATAGCTTAAATAAATAGGCTAACTGCAACCACAACTTTTCTATTGCAAGTTACCTCAAAGAAAATCAGCCCAGCATGTTTTAGGTTCATTATGACAAACATACTCATAACAGTTCATTAGTTAAACAAATGAAATGACAAGACCATTGAAATGGTCCCTAAAAAGTGTACTTTAAAATATTTGTTCAAACATAATACATAATTATCCACTGCAAATCTATACTAAACCCAAACATAACATTACACAGCTTTCACAGCTGTCTATTTCCAATACAAATTAATCTTTTAATTACAACAAATAATTGCCTAATAATAGTTTCTATTCCACAAATAATTTTGAAGGAAAAGTGATTAAACTGGTAGTTAGCTACAGTAGAACATTAGACGCACTCTGCCTCAGCCTCTTCATCCATTACAATGGATTTTTTTTTTTTTTTACTATTTGAAAGTCTCATCAGTTTGTTTTGGGCAAATAATAAAATGACACTAGCATCAGTTGAAATTATGTTTCCATTTTAGCCCTGGGTTCCAAGGTATCTAATATGCAATGTTATATGGTTGTTAAATTAATCTAAAAATCACATTTGGTTTTGGTGTGACATTCAGTTGGTCATTTTAATTGAGCAAACACATCAAATCAACTGATAAAAAAAAACAACTTAAATTTATGCAAAACGTTCTCAAAACAAATGTCATTAAAAGCCCATTAAAATCTTTTAAAACGTTTTAAAGGCTTTAGGCCACCCCGTCCAGCTTGAGGGTCCAGGCTTGAGTGGGTGTGAAAGGCAGATCAGGCAGTGCCACAATCAGTCCTGCTGGTTTCAGAGGAGCCCATTTTAAAGGCTGAGGGTTCCCCAACAAAGTCACCTGAACAAAAAGGAAATATACTTTATTGAGATCATAAAAGTAATTTTATTTAATTTACACAAAAAAAACAACTACATTTTATTCCTTAAACCTGATGAATTCATAAATATTTACCACTGTGCTGCTGGAGGTTTTGGGCATAGAAAGCTGAAAGGCAATTTCCATGGGATTGGCGGTTAAGATCGCATACACAGTGCTGGTGTTTTTTGAAGTATACCTGGAATTGAAGGAACATTTAAAAATGATTGATTGGGATAATTAAAGCTAAACTAACAATTCAAAAACAGTGAGAGAAGGAAGCAAGACTACAGTTGACTCAAATCACAGAAATCCAGGCTGTTTATAAATAGACCAAGTAGTATTCACATCATGTATGACAAACGTATGATCGGTTGACTGACATGTCTACATGTAAACACAAACTTTTGCCCTGAAAATATTTTAAAATCTCAGCCTTCCATCTAGGGCCTGTACCATGATGGTAGTTTAACAAACTCAGGGTTACAGGATTAGTTTCGAGTTGACAAAACCTAACCAATCTATTCAGGCTTTGTTGGTCCCATGACGCTGATCATCAGCTTTCTCTGTCAACTCAGGCTTTGATCCTGAGTTTAGGAGTTTAGCTGTGACATCAGCAGTGAACAGCCAATCACATGCTGTGGATAAGAGGAAGAAGAAGAAGATAAGAATTTAAGAGAAGGTATAAAAACATCAACACACCAGACAAGAACAGTAGCATTCTCAGCCTGAACTCTCCAAGGTTTAGTTGCATAGATGGCTTCACCATTGATCTTCAGCCAGGCTCCGATTCCTCTGAGACGCTCCTCAAAGACAGGTACGATCACGCCGTCTGCTGTGGGCCCAACATTCAACAGGTAATTCCCCCCTAAAGACACGGTGTAGACCAGGTCCTGTGATCACAACATATGAGGTTAAAAACTTATTTGACACATTTGACACCTCATGAACTTTAATTTGTTTTTGTGTCCATGTGTTTCATTCATATACATTATTTACAATGCAGAAATCTAGTAATATCATCAGAGACAAGCACTTTTGCTCATTAGCAACATATCACACCTTTATGATGGTTGGTAGATCCATCAGTTCGCTTAGTTTTATATTTCGGCGATACCCCCATGATAATGTGTCCACTGACTGACATTTCTCCCACTTGTGATCAGGCAGCTGTCCAGGAGTGAACTTGTCCGCACAGTTGTAATAACCTCCATGTTTACAGTAACAGCCATTACCCCATCTGTCATTGGTCACCACCACATCCTTTAAGGAGCACAACAATGCAGTCATAATGATCAGAATTACAATTTTAGACAGTTCTACAATAAGAATGACATGACACAATGATCTCACTTTGACTGGACTGTCGTTGTAGAGCCAGGCGAGGAATTCTGTAGAGTTCCAATAAGTGTCAGGAGCTTCCCAGTCCCCATCTGACCAAATCAAGTCTGGCTTGTACCTGAGATGTTAAAAACATCACCAATTAAGCTGTAAAGGTTGATCTTTACACAGACAAATACAACAGAACAGTCAGGCTTATGCCATAAACAATTGTTCATTCTTCTCCAGCCTGTATCATCACATGACTGATGCAAATTTACCTGTTGACCAGATTGATGAGTTCTGGCATAGCTTTTTTTGCAACATAATCCTGAGTCTTGAAACCAGCTTTCTTGTCACTCAGGTAGATGGGATTGAACCATTCAAACAGAGAGTTGTAGAGTCCATAATGCAGAGACCTGATACAAATAGAAAAGTTACTTTATTAAATTAGGGATACCATAAAGCCATTGAACATTTCCACAGTTATTGCCAAGGAAAAAAGATATAGTTCAGTATCTACCAAATACCTCTTTCTTATTGCATTGCCCAAATCTCCCACAAGATCTCTGTGAGGTCCATTATCAACAGAATTCCAATTCCAGGAATTTGGGGACCCCCAATTTGTGAAGCCTTCGTGGTGTTTTGACGTGAGGACCACATATCTGAGAAGAATGAAAAATAAAATTATAATAAATATTCCTAATATGAAGCATCATTGCAAACGCATATAGTACCTACTTTGCTCCTGAGGCTTCGAAGATATCAGCCCACTCGTCAGGATCAAAAAACTGCGCGTGGAAATCAGGTGCGAAGTCCGTATAGCTGAATCCAGGGGGGTAGTTTTTGATCATGAACTGGACATAATCAGACATTTGTGCGCCCTTCCAGTACCACCAGAACCACTCGCTGCCGAACGCGGGCACCGAAAACACCCCCCAATGAACAAATATCCCGAACTTCACCTCGTCATACCATTCAGGCAGAGGTCTGGCGTCCAGACTGGCCCAGTCGGGTGTATATCGAGCCCCGATTGATGAGGCGCATGATAGTAGACAAAGAAGCAGCGATATCTGACTCAGAGTCACTTGCATGGTTGCTCACAAGACACGAGCGCGTGCACTGTGATCAGTAAAAGTGAATGTCTGCACTACTGCCAACTTACCTTATGACTAACCATAATGTAGCTCCAAAAACCCGAACAACTAGTTTGCATTTCCTGGTTTATCATATGACATCACACATGTGACTACAACTCATGATTTACCTGCAAAACACCTCGCCACAAGGAAATCAGATGGGGGACTGGGACCGCAATTGACGGTTGTTTTCGATTGGATTCGATTCGATTCACTAAAAAGAACCGGCTCTTAAGAGTCTTTTGCTTGAGAACCGGACTACACTCGTGACAAGAAAAGAGTTTAGTTTTCCATCAATACGGATCAATGCACAGTAAATGTTTTCTTTTATAAAGAATATATTTTAATTGCTTTCTAAAAAACAAAATGGAATAAAATAACAAGCATTTTGACTTTCATAACTTCTTGGCAAATAACAAAGGTATAGGCTAAACAATAACCAAAACTGGAACCACAACTCGATGATGACAAAGCATTTTACTTCTGGAACATACATAATAGCTACTCAACTGTTATTTTTTTTCAAACAAGTGAATTGATAAGACCACTGAAACAGTCCCTGAAAAGTGTTTAAGGCAGATCGCTTTTAAGCATAAAAATATTTATTCACAACTGCCACAACACATTCAAATCTGTTGTGCCCTCATTGTCATACAGCAAAATATGTTCATAATCCATAATTAGCAACTGTAGATTTGTACTAAATCCAAACATAATGTTTCAAAGCTTTCCCAGCTGTGTAATGTTTCTAATACAAATTAATCCTTTTAATTCCACCAAATAATGAACCGCTTTTTCCAAACCAAAAAAAATATATATTAAAGAAAGTGACTAAACCGGTAGTTCGTTACCAGTAGAATGTTGGTCACACCCTGCCTCAGCCTCTTATGTACTTCTTCTCACAAAGTCTTTTTTTTTATTGATTGGTTAAACAAGTGCAACTATGGCAATTAATTTACCATGCCATTCTCCACAAGCTGCTTTGCAACATTCTGCTTATCATCCTGCCCAGCAGTACTAGCACTCGCCTCCGCTTCATCCCTTTCCACTATAAACATGGGCCAATCAGAGTCTCTAGCGCCCCTCTCCATAGCTTCAGACTGGATGCTGAGGTTCATAGAGGAGGGATCCTCATTAGTTGTAGTAACAAAGGTGCAGCCATCGCAAAGTCCAAATCGCTTCATTCCCTGGGACACAATGCCTGAGAACACTTGACGACAGCCTTTGCAAACAATGGGCCAGGTGGAGCGATGGACCTTCAAAACAAAAATATACATTTAAACATACTGATACATAAATCAATTTAATCAATAGATTAAAATAAGTGATCACAATCCACCTGATGATTTTTTTTTGCATGTTTACCTCACATTTGAACTGGCTGAAATTTGGCTGGATTTTTTAATGTAGCGCATTTTTATTAATGCATTTATTTTTAATATATTTTTAGTTACAAATTTAAAATGTTTAATTTTAAGGAAGCAAATTCTAAAAACATCTGTACCACTAGTCATCAGCAGTCAACTCACTAACATTGGGAATCTTTCATGCTTTTTAAGCTTTGATTAATTTAATTATTTTAATAATCCATTTAAATTTATATAATAATATATATTGTATATTTTCAAAAATGCTCAGAGTGCCATAGGTCTATAAAACTAATTGCTGCAAATGTATTATTCTTCAATTAATTGAGGAATAGAACAATTCAACTAAACAAAAGAATGTTGTGACTGTTGCATGTGCTGACTATAAAATTATGATCAGTACAATGCCATCTTAGTGTATCGTTGCATAATTTAAACTGTTACAGACCAGCGATACATTTAAAGTTATATAGCTAGTACATCAAACTAGCTGCATACATACAGTACACTCGCATAAAGCAATATATACTACATAACATCTTGGCTCCATGATTGTTGCAAAATGTAAACAATATTGCACAGCTCTCTGTGAGCGACTGTGACTGTGACTCTGTGACTATAACAAAGTATATATATATAGTATACACTGCCGTTCAAAAGTTTTTGATCGGTAAGATTTTTTATAAGAAGGTTCTTATGCTCACCAAGGCTGCATTTATTTTATTAAAAATACAGTAATATTGTTAAAATGTAAAATAACTTTTTGAATATATTTTAAAATGTAATTTATTTCTGTGATGCAAAGCTGAATTTTCAGCATCATTACTCCAGTCTTCAGTGTCACATGATCCTTTAGAAATCAGAAACAGTTATTTTACATTTTAATAATATTTCACAATATTACAGTTTTTTTGTATTTTTAATAAAATAAATGCAGACTTGGTGAGCATAAGAGACTTAAAAACATAAAAAATCTTACCGATAAATATATATACATGTGAAGGCCAAGTATGGTAACCCATACTCGGAATTTGTCCTCTGCATTTAACCCATCCAAGTATATACAAGTATATCCAACTTTATTCGCATGCTATGTATACAGCATAACAAATCTAAACTACCTGGTTGGTAATATCATCACAAACTAAACTATTTTATCGCACAGTTCTATATATGAAGTTGGATAAAAAAGTAATTTAAATTTACCTGCATACATATCAATGCAAAATGTAAATTATATCATTGCCAATCTCTAATCTGCTAAATGCAACTATAGGCATGAAGACATTAAAATATTATGAACATTAACGTCATGATTTTCTGTCAAGCTGCTTTGAAAACTTTGAAACAGTGTGTATTTTGAAAAGTGCAATGCAAATAAAATGAACTTAAATAATTTAAATTTCTATCAAAAATCACCCTGTAACAGGATTACTGTGTTTAGGCCTATTTGATATTGACACCTGCTCATGTTCTTTCCCTGGCCAGTCTGACCAAAATGATTTATAGCAAATTCAGTAAATGGGTTAACTGTGTGAAATACTTTTAATTCTATTAAATATATTTATCTCAAAAGCAATATAGCTACACTTTCAAATATTCCTCAGGGCTTATGAAAACTTACAGAAATTGCATGAGTGCGAAGATGTTCTTGTCGTGTGAAGCGTTTGCCGCACACCTCACAAGGATACGGCCTTTCTCCCGTGTGGCAGCGGATGTGCCTTTTCAAAATGCCCTTCTGTTTGGCGGTATATGGGCAGAACGGACATTTGTGTAGTCTCCCTGTGTAAACACACATATCAATTACAACATAAATCAAAAAGGATTGTTTTACTGTAGCAATTTTATCCAGCATCTCTCACCTGGATCATCCCCATACCAGTCATTCTGAATCTCTATCCCACAAGGGACCGCATGACCAAGTACATCATCACCACGGCCGAATCCAACGTAACCCAAATTCTGGGAAAAGTGTTCATCCCGGTTAGGGTTCATCCCCCCTCTGTACAGCACATCTGGAAACTGCTTCATAGGACAGTTAGTAAATGATACAGAGGAGTGCTCAGTGCTTGGAGCCGGGCTAGAGTTAACTGTTCTCTCCCCATCATGATTTGGGACTTGATAAAGTGTCGTTTCTTTGGATTCCCGTGAAGACTCGCCCTCTTCATCAGGGTCATATTCTATTTTGGGGTGCACCAACCCCAGAAGCAGACCTGGGGTGGAGGAGTTGACTAAATCTGGGCCTGGACTGATCTTCAGTGGAGCATTCATGGGAGGATGGTTGGGAAATGCTCCTTGAGAGTTTTCGCTCTCTGAGTCTTTACTACTGGTGGCCACTGGTGTGCAGATAGCAGCCGTTGGAGCATCATCAGGGCTGAGGGCTTCGGTTACCTGACAGCTCCTTTGGTCGGCTTCGGAAGTGGATGCCACAGGGGCACTAGTGACTGAAATTGGGGTTGCACTATGATTAAAACCCTCCCTGTTTTTGTGTCTCTCCCTCTCCCTGTTACAGATCTCCAGGGATGATTTAATGTAGCCTTTACAAAAGTTCACCACATCGGTCATCTGCAGGTAGCTCGCAGCTGACATTATTTCAATGACATTTTCGCTGCGCAGGTCCAGGTGACCCGAATACAAAAAGTCCAGAATGAAGGAGAACGCCTCGGCTGTGACGATGTCCAGAGAGGCCGTGCTGTGTCGCTGGCCATTGTCTTTCAGGTAATGCACCAGCAAGGCCCGAAAATAACCACTGCTGGCAAAGAGAATATTACGATGTGCTTTGAAAACACGTCCCTCTACTATGATGCTGCAGTCACAGAAGAAGTCCCTCTTCCGCTGTTCGTTCAGCTCAGACAAGAGCCTGGACAGATAGGAAGGAACCTCCATATTCACCGTAGGAGAGCCATATGTTTATCTGGCAGGGTAGAGGTTAAAGATTAAATCAATGATCATGAGAAAGACATCCTATGAAATAATTCTATATTGTCAAACTCTTATAAGCTTCACAAACAGATCAAATAGGTCCCTATTTCCCCCACCCCGCACACATCTTAACTAGTTGAGTGGAAGTAAACCCGGATATTAATTAAAAATTAAATAATAATCAACAACTAAACATTTACACTTGCAACAAATACATTTGCAAATAAGCACATAATTTGTGCTTTGAGCCTAAAATACAAAATGATAAGCCCAATTAAAGAGTTAAGACCCATTTCCAAAAGCACAAACATAAAATAACATCTGAAAAGGTAAAAAAAATTAAATTAAATAAAAAAAAAAGTAATTACTGTATACAGTATATCCACAGTTAAATATAATTGTATACATGTTAAGTTCTTATATTTATTTTTGTAATGTGTTTAAGTCATAATTTTCTTATAATATAACTGCTTTGTGTGTGGATAGATAGATAGATAGATAGATAGATAGATAGATAGACATGTTTGCTATTTGCAATGGTTATTAAAACATCAAAATAATTGTATATGGATCCCACAACAATTAAAAAACCTATTGTCCCCCTTTTAATTCACAGATAATTATAAGTGAGATTTCAATAATGTTTTGACCACTGAACTACGAAATGTCCCCAGTCAAGTTACAAAATACATTTATGTAGGCTGTATAGACTATATTGACTATCATACCAATATCACACTGTTAAATGCACAATGCACCAAACATTTAAGGTGGAATATTTATAGACTATCGAATCACTGTCACAATAATATCAAAAGGTGACAAAATCGAGCTCGCGCTACACATCAGCGGTTATAATTCACGAATAACAGAAATACGATTTTAACATATGTTATGTTTTACAGCAATTAAGTTCAGTAATAAGCGAATTATAGGCAGCAATCCGATCCAGTAGGCTACACGCGGAACAACAGTGTACGGAAAAACTATTGACTACTACTACCGCTGATGCTAAAAACTGATTTTTCGACAACAGTAATTTGTTTATACTTACATTCAAGTGTATGTTTGGTTGTTGTTTATGATGGTCTTTTAAAAATGTCTCCCTGATGACTGCATCCTGATTTCTGCGTTATACTTCCTGTCGCTGCCATAGTAGCGGGTGGAGTCGAGCGGAGTGTCCAACCTCAATATCGTTCCCTATCCCCTATATAGTGCACTAGTTTGGGTGTCAGCCACTTAGCTATTTATACTCACGAAGCACTCCGATTTAGTTTGTACAACCGAAGTACTATCTTCGAAGTACTATAACACAAAAGCCAACGCGGAGAGGACTGACGAACTGAAAGAGAGAGAGTTTGAACTTTGAAGCTGCGTTGTTCCCAGTTTTTTTTTTTTTTTGGTCATGACTTACTTCATTAAACTATATTGAAATAGAGAGACTGTTAATTTAAAATGAATGTAAATTAAATTATATTGATAAGACAATGAATTGCGGATTTTTTGGCATTAAAGTTCCTAAGCTCAAAGTCTGTTGCCTGCCTTCTTCACTTAATTCACAGGAAAAAATTTGGCTATAATTTGGTGGATGAAATATGGATAAAAATATTCAGTAATCACATAGGCTATACACTTATAGGCCTATACTTTCCTGTCTGTGCGAGTCTTTTTCATGTTTAAACCTGAAACGTATCAATTTACTGGGCTAAAAATGTCTGATTGGAATGGTTTGTGATGACAGTCAAGGGAGAACATTTTAAGGAAATGGTTCTCTCAAAAAATATTAGGCCTATACCTGTATTCGTTACCTGACCTGATCGCAAGAGAAGATAGCTAAAGAATGTCTCAGCTGTTTTTGTCCATACAATGTAAGTTGGTGGCGTCCAAACGTTTCGAGCACCAAAGAGAAAATAAATGTAGCATACAAGTAATCCACTGAATTAGTTATTTAATTCAAGCAGTGTTATTTTAGTCTGTATTTTAGTTTTATTAATATTTTTAATTAGGCCTAGTTTTTTATTTTTATAGTTTTCATGTTAATTTTAGTCACTTCGCTTCTTTTATCATTTTACTAGTTTTTTATATTGCTATTTAGGTTTAATTTATTTTTAGTTCAGTTTTAGTTTTTATAGCCTATTACCATATTAATTTTAGTCGACTTTATCTTAAGCTATTTAATTTAGCTATATCAATGAAGTTATTAATGTTATTACCGCCAAGCTATAGCTTACATGGTGGCAAAATGCTCCCTGAACTTTCCTGTTTTTCTCTACTGTCCTATAAAGAAAATATAAAAAAGCTACCATTCCATTTACAAATGGCCGCGCCTGCTCTTACGGTAAACATAAGGTGGATACTATGAAAAAACTGCAATGAAAAAAATGCATTTACCACTATCACCAGGTGAGGGAGCAAAATCCCTGAAACAGTTGGTACTGCCAAGAGTTTCAACAAGTGCACATTTACAGTACTGTTACACAGACGACAGGGTGATGAACAGCACATGAGAAGTAGTTTATTTTTCAGCATAGTGGTCGACCACCATAGTGAGACAAGATGACAAACTCACATGTGCTCTGAAATAGATCCTGCTCTGAGTGAGGACTGATGTCTTCACAATGCCCAAATCCTAACATGCCCGTACAGCCAGCTCATGTCAGACCATGTGCCTACCCCCATTGTCTGCAATGGAATGTGTGTTTATTTGCTCTCTTTAGCCTGAAAATAGCTGTTTTTTAACATTTGGACCGAGATTAAACAAACATGCAGTTCCTGCAGGCTGCACCGCACCCATGCATCACAATCCACAGCGCTCGAAAGTGATTTTTAACACTGATGGGTCACCGGGTGAGTTATTTGTTTGCAGAATTTTCCCATGGTAAACCCACAGAACACAAAGGCTTCATGGTGGCCCCTCTAAACCACAGGGTAGGCAAGTGGACATAAGCCGCCATACACCCTCTTTTAAAAATGAAATTTATAGCACCTCATAAAACTCTATTCATCCTTATAATTCCTTTATACAAGCTAGTGTTGTC
Organism: Rhinogobio ventralis; assembly: GCA_039654625.1. Classification (NCBI taxonomy): domain Eukaryota; kingdom Metazoa; phylum Chordata; class Actinopteri; order Cypriniformes; family Gobionidae; genus Rhinogobio; species Rhinogobio ventralis. The sequence goes on from CM077209.1 coordinate 27,364,822, forward strand.
CCCGAATCCTGTAAACTTGAAACTATACCTTAAATCAAATGCTGATGCTCCTGCTTCAAAATGGAGTGATCCCCAAAAAGAACCAAAAATGAGTGCATTTGATTCGCCGCTTTGGATGTGTCATAAATATGGTGGATTTTTTTTTTTGCCATTCTCAGATCTCATAAGGTGCTCCTACACATTAAGATTGAAGGATGCAAGTAAAAATTTTCCTGTCATCATATGTGAGGACACAGACAGTGTGGTGCGATGGCATGTTTTGGGACTGAGCAGGGCAAAGAGCTGCTTTTTCCCAGGCATAGATGCACACCACTGGGATATTTAGAGCCACAGAAGAGCACTGATTAAAGAGAGAGACAATGGGGAGAGATTGCCATGACATGGTGGCATTTTCCATTCCCGAGCTCTGCCTCACATGGGTGCAAAAACTGCGCCGTGAAACGTTTGAATTATCGCAGAATGTCAGGAATTTATTTTGTGGCACCAGCGCAGACCCCTCGCACACTGATCACAAGATCTGACACAGAGCCTTGACTGTCTCTTTTGTGTACGTGCGTGTTGTGGGCGGGTAGGTGGGTGTGTTTGTTTGAGGTGGAACAGTCATAATACACCACAAAGTGTCTGGAGGATCTAGACATCAGATGGGGGTGTAGTTGGGGGTCTTGGTGATATGATACCAATTTTGGGGGCCTTAATAGGACCGGCGCCCCTCTGCAGTCTGAAGACACCACTCTCCTCTGTGGTCAGAAAGGAAATCTCGTCTCTCTGTAATTACCACTTAATGTGCTTGTGTCATTCAGAGACGATGTCTCATTGTGCCCTGCACGTCTTCTTTTTCTCTCCCAGGCTGACGACTGCCAGAAATAAACATGTCAGCCTTTTTATTATCATTTATTTGAGGCAAAGGAGAGTAATAATTGTTGTTGCTACAACCACATGCTTCCGGCCACAAGCAGAGCTTTGCTGTTTGCAGATTTGCAGATCTCCAGCACTCATTGCCTTCCTTCTCATTCTTCAATTCATTAAAGGAATAGTTCAACCAAAAACAAACAAAAAATCTATCATTATATATATTTATTGTATTTCTATTATTTTAAATGTATTTATTCACAGGAATATATTACATTTTAAAATAGAAAACTGTAATAACATTGTAAAACATGTAATGTTTGAGCTGTTTTAACTGAAAGCAACTTGCACTGACATATCTTAAAATATGTCAGTGCCATTGTTTTGTCTCAAGATGCACACCAGTAACCAGTTTTTGTTCTAAGACTACGAAGAACTAATTTGACACTTATGCATGTTCACTAAATACAGAGGTCTTTAGGGCATATGGGGCCATTCACACAGAATGCAGCTTTTTTTTCATTTGACTGTGCTACTTTTCCATTGCTTTTCTATGTGAACGTGCTAGATGGACCATTAGTCGATGCGCTCGCGTCTCGCGTATGACATGGCATTCTAAAAACGCGGCCTTCAAGATAAAATAAGTTCAGCTTCTAAAAAATGCGTCTCAAGACTTTGGGGTTTTTTTCCATTCCACTGCCCACGGCTTGCGTTTTTGCTTTGAAAGTTTGCATTCTGTGTGAACCGAACTCTAACTCCTGAGCACCAAACTATATTTGAGTATTATAAGGTAAGAAGAATTATCTGCTGCCGCTGTGTAGTGAAATATGTAGTGTTTTTAGCCTATTTAATCATGAGTTCTGAGCGTTCTCACATAACTCTGTCCTCATTCATTATGGTTATCTGTAAGTGTTGTTTGGGCTGTTTAATATTAGGATTTTGTTTAAATCCTCCACCACGGCCCCGCCCCGCAACATCAAGCCCAGCCCCCAGCACCCTGATAAAATATGTTCCCACGGCTATGTACACATTTTTTTGGAAGCTTACGAACCCCCAGTTAGGTCAAAAGTAATCTAAAAGTAATCAAAAAGTATTCAGATTATATTTCCTAAAATGTGTAATGTAATAGATTACATGAATAATTAAACAAATGTATCATGTAATTTGAAATCACTGACTAACTAATAACCGACTACAATTTGTAACTAATTATACACTAATAACTGACTACAATTTGTAAGTAATCTACCAGTGCATATATATATATATATATATATATATGTGTGTGTGTGTGTGTGTGTGTGTGTGGCCCTGGTAAACCCATACATCATGGGGACAATTTTTTGGTCCCCATAACGATAACAGCTTATAAATAATACTATTTATAATATATAAAAATATATAATAACATGATTTTCATTTCTGGGTCAACTATCCTGTTAACTACACCCCAGTTCTGTCAATGAAACACTTTTAATAGAGAATTATTATTTTATGATTTATGTATGCATGATAATCTGTCTGCTGCAAGGCAATGATTTTGTTTGTGTTGATGTGGAGTGCGTGACAATGGTCTCACTTGCATCTGTGTTTCTGTTTGTGTCTGTGTGGTTTGGATACATCTGTGTCCATCCCAATGTGTGTTTGCTGTGCCCAAGAGAGTGTGTGACTGCACGCTGTTGTTTGGGATTCTGCCGCCACTACCTACGGGCCGGCCGTCGCTCGGCTGCTCTGGGCTGTAATGACAGGGCCGACTGGCTGTAATTAAGTTCAAACATAGCAGCGTGGTGGACAGAGCCGGAGGCCTGCAGCCCTCAATATCATGCAGGCTGACCACAGACTGACAGCTCTCCAACACCCACCAAACACTGAAACTAAGACCAAACTACATGCTAAACTAAGACCAAACTAAAAGCCGGACTAAGCCATTTATTAAGTACATGTAGCCCATCAAAACCCTAATAAGCGACCAAATAAGCCATTACAGTAATCAACTATACTCAGATAAAGATGGAAACCTAAAGTTGTTTTTGTTTGGTTTGTTATTGGCTGTTCATCGGTCCCAAACTGAACAACTAGTGCTAGCTTTCAGTTAGCATCTCTAGCTGATTATGTCAGGCATAATATAACATTAGCCCATCCTTCAACAACACCTCCTGAACACTCTGTATAATCCTCTTCTTCTTGGAAAGATTAAATTAGCTCTCTTTGGAATGCTATGACAGCTTTTCCAATGCAAAGTATTAGGACAATACATCTCAGTTAAATGTCTATGTGTTTTTGTGATTTTAGCTTTAGAAGCAACATGTAAATGACATGAAGGCAAAAAAGGTGAAATAAAAAAAGCATGATACAATCAGCATGTTCTTTCTTATCATTCTTTAATATAAAATCTATCCAATTCCAAATTTAGTTTACACATCATTTTTTATAAATAATTAATACATGGGCCAATATATCACATAATTAAAAATACATTTATTTTTACATTTAAATTGATAAAATAATGTCATAAAACTGAAAGTGTTATTGACAAATAAGCAATAGCTAAAATTTAGATTTAGAATATGATTTAAAATAAGAGGATCTCCTAATCCTGCTGACAATACAAGCTTCCAGGCTGTTTCATGATGGCTGCAACATAGTCTCTCTGATGAAGCTGGTTGACCAAGCAATGGTTAAGCATGGTCTTTCCATATAGGCAATAATAGCAAAATGTTCATTGCGGCAGACAAATAGCCTAATTATTATAGAAAGTAGTCTGTTATATAGAAATGTTTGCAATGTGATTTAAAGGAACATGCCGACTTTTTGGGACTTTAGCTTATTCACCGTGTCCCCAGAGTTAGATAAGTCTACCATTTTTATCTCCGTGCATGCCATAACTCTGTCTGACGCACCCACCGCTAGCCTATTTTAGCACAAAGACTGGAGGTAAATGGCTCCATCTAGCCTACTGCTCAATAAGTGACAAAATAACGCCAACATTTTCCTATTTACATGTTGTGATGTGTATAGTTACATCGTATAATCCTCTTCACATCGTGTACTAAGACCGACGGAAAATGAAAAGTTGCAATTTTCTAGACCAATATGGCTAGGGACTATACTCTCATTCCTGCGTAATAATCCAGGAACTTTGCTGCCGTACCATGGGTGCAGCAGGCGCAATAATATTATGCAGCGCCTGAAAATAGTCCCCAGCACGCTCTCTGTGCAAGCAGGTTGTCACGTTGGTTATGTTGACGGAAGTTAGCCTATTTTCAGGCGCTGCATAATATCACTGCGCCGCTGCACCCACACGATGTAACTATACACATCACAACATGTAAATAGGAAAATGTTGGCGTTATTTTATCATTTATTGAGCAGTAGGCTAGATGGAGCTGTTAACCTCCAGTCATTGTGCTAAGCTAGGCTAGCGGTGGGTGTGTTAGACAGAGTTATGGCACGCACGGACGGAGATAAAAATGGTATGTATAAACTTATCTAACTCTGGGGATACGGCGAATAAGCTAAAGTCCCAAAAAGTCGGCGTGTTCCATTAATGTTGATACATGATACTATGTGTGATATAACTTGAGTGATATAAAGTCAGAATTGTGAGTTATAAAGTCAGACTTGCGTGATATAAAGTCAGAATTGCGTGATATAAAGTCGGAACTGCAAGTTATAAAATCAGACTTGAGTGATATAAAGTCAAAATTGTGAGTTATAAAGTCAGAATTGTGAGTTATAAAGTCAGACTTGTGTGATATAAAGTCAGACTTGCGTGATATAAAGTCAGACTTGAGGGATATAAAGTCAGAATTGTGAGTTATAAATTCAGACTTGTGTTATACAAAGTCAGAATTGCGTGATATAAAATCAGACTTGAGTGATATAAAGTCAGACTTGCGTGATATAAAGTCAGAATTGTGGGTTATAAAGTCAGACTTGTGTTATACAAAGTCAGAATTGCGTGATATAAAGTCAGACTTGAGTGATATAAAGTCAGACTTGTGAGCTATAGTCATAATTGCGTGATATAAAGTCAGACTTGTGTTATACAAAGTCAGAATTGCGTGATATAAAGTCAGACTTGAGTGATATAAAGTCAGACTTGTGAGCTATAGTCATAATTGCGTGATATAAAGTCATAATTGCAAGTTTTAAAGTAAGAATTGCGAGTTATAAAGTCATGATTGCAAGTTATAAAGTCAGAATTGCGAGTTATAAAGTCAGAATTGTGTGATATAAAGTCAGACTTGCGTGATATAAAGTCAGAATTGCAAGTTATAAAGTAAGAATTGCGAGTTATAAAGTCAGACTTGCGTGATATAAAGTCAGAATTACGAGTTACGATGTGTATAGTTACATCGTGTACTAAGACAGACTGAAAATGAAAAGTTGCAATTTTCTAGACCGATATGGCTAGGGACTATACTCTCATTCCTGCGTAATAATCCAGGAACTTTGCTGCCGTACCATGGGTGCAGCGGCGCAATGATATTACACAGCGCCTGAAAATAGTCCCCAGCACGCTCTCTGTGCAAGCAGGTTGTCACGTTGGTTATGTTGACGGAAGTTAGCCTATTTTCAGGCGCTGCGTAATATCATTGCGCCGCTGCACCCACACGAAGTAACTATACACATCACAACATGTAAATAGGAAAATGTTGGCATTATTTTGTCATTTATTGAGCAGTAGGCTAGATGGAGCTGTTTACCTCCAGTCTTTGTGCTAAACTAGGCTAGCGGTGGGTGCGTCAGACAGAGTTATGGCACGCATGGAGATAAAAATGGTATGTATAAACTTATCTAACTCTGGGGAATACGGTGAATAAGCTAAAGTCCCAAAAAGTCGGCGTGTTCCTTTAATGTTGATACTCATGGTGTGATATAACTTGAGTGATATAAAGTCAGAATTGTAAGTTATAAAGTCAGAATTGTGAGTTATAAAGTCCGACTTGCGTGATATAAAGTCAGAATTGTGTGATATAAAGTCGGAATTGCAAGTTATAAGGTCAGACTTGAGTGATATAAAGTCAGAATTGTGAGTTATAAAGTCAGAATTGTAAGTTATAAAGTCAGACTTGTGTGATATAAAGTCAGAATTGTGAGTTATAAAGTCAGACTTGTGTGATATAAAGTCGGAATTGCAAGTTATAAAGTCAGACTTGAGTGATATAAAGTCAGAATTGTGAGTTATAAAGTCAGAATTGTAAGTTATAAAGTCAGACTTGTGTTATACAAAGTCAGAATTGCGTGATATAAAGTCGGAATTGCAAGTTATAAAGTCAGACTTGAGGGATATAAAGTCAGAATTGTGAGTTATAAATTCAGACTTGTGTTATACAAAGTCAGACTTGCGTGATATAAAGTTAGACTTGCGTGATATAAAGTCAGACTTGAGTGATATAAAGTCAGAATTGTGAGTTATAAATTCAGACTTGCGTGATATAAAGTCAGACTTGCGTGATATAAAGTCAGACTTGAGTGATATAGAGTCAGAATTGCAAGTTATAAAGTCAGACTTGAGTGATATAAAGTCAGAATTGTGAGTTATAAAGTCAGAATTGCGAGTTATAAAGTCAGAATTGTAAGTTATAAAGTAAGAATTGTAAGTTATAAAGTAAGAATTGCGAGTTATAAAGTCAGAATTTGCGTGATATAAAGTCAGAATTGCGTGATATAAAAAAAAATACAATGTGATTTGTATGGACACATACTATTTTTAGAAGAAGTAAGCATGAAGGGAACCCTAATCATCAGTGGGGCATAAGCAGATTGTAGAAAACGTACAAATGAGATTATACGAATTCATAAGAATGAGCCACCAATTCGCATCTTTTTTTTCAAATTTCAGCTAATTTAACACAGTTTTAACTGGATTGCAGGTGCACATAAGGGGCCGTTTACACAACACCATTTTCAATTAAAAACGTAACACTTTTTATGCATTTTAGCCACTCATTTACACAACAACAGTGTTTTGGGGGCCTGACAACAGGTTTCAAAGTGCAAGTTTTAGAAAACAATACAGTTATTGTCTCCATGTAAACTACAGCAACATGAATTTGTGAAACCGGTGACATTGTATGAATACTAATTACATGTTCAGTCTAAAGGCGCGTAGTGTTTCTTTAAAAAGTGACGCCGCCAACTACTGGCCTGGCAGCATAATACAGTGTTTTTAATCGTTTTCGCGGATCCGTTTGAACAGGGATCGTTTTGATAATGGTGTCTTCTGTATGTGAAAAATGCAAAGGAAAAGGTTGTTGTTGTGTATAGGTAACTAGGTTAAGTAAAGTAAATAAGATTCAGTGCTGAAATACTGTGTGCGCAAAAGTTTGGCAACTGTCTAGTGAATTCACCTCTGAGTTGTAAATTACTTGAAAATTTAAACACAAAACCAAGAAGATATTTCAGCTACATAAAACATCCATTTTAAGATAAACAGTGGTTGCAAGCGAATACCGAAGAGCATTTGGAGTAACATTGCCAAAACAATGCTGTGGCACTGGCTACGAGCGCAAAATAAATTATTCTGACTTTCGTTTCTTCCCCTCCTCTTGCCCAGCTCATAAAAGATGGCGTAGTGCGTGTGATGTGGTTGACGATCTCAGTCAGAATGAACTGATTACCATGGAGCTGCAAATCCTTTGAGTCATGGCACACAGTGACATTCTTTAGACTCTTAAAAATAGAAACACTTCTCTTTTTTTACAGATTTGTTTTTCTCATTCGATGTCTGTGGGGCATCCTCTCTTAGTTTAGAGTCTCGAATCATAACCAGATCTTCTCTCTTTTCTCCACTTTCTCCTTTTCCTTCTGTTGTTGGAGCTTGTTTAATCTTGAGGAGAAAATTGGCTTAGCGTGGGAACGACAGAATTCTTTGGGGATAGGTTTTGTTGTTTTTGAGTGTTTTTTCCCCCTTTTTCAAGTCAGAAAAAGTATGAGCTTGTGCCAAAACCTCATAAAGTAAGATTAAAAAAATGAGAGAGAGGCAGGCCACAACACCATGACAAAGATAGGGCCTGCCTACCGCTCAAGAGCTTTACAAATGACAATCTTTTGGAGGAATAAAGAGAGATGGAGCAAGAACGAGAGGGAGGAGGACAACATTTGGAGGGAGAAGAAAAAAGGGAAAGAAATGTGGATGGGTTGGGGGGAGAAGGGGAGGAAACATTCCCCTGGCCACATTAAAGACAAAAAAAGAAAACAAACAGAAAAACATGTCTGACATGAAGACGCTGGTTTCTGTGGCGACAGACAATGGCTGCTTGTGGCCTAGTGAGGCCTACCCGGCCCGTCTGGGCCCCGGCACCAGCGAGAGTTACCGCAGTCAGGCCCTCTATCGGGGGCTCGGCGCTGTGGGAAAACAGCTTGAAAGGGACCTCGCTCTTGGCCACAAAGGGCCCTTTCTGCTTCCTCTTGTTGGCTTTTGCCCTTCTTATTTATCTTTTGGGAGCCGGATGAGGCGGGCATGGCTGCATGGGTAAACAGTGTTGCTGTCTTCCTCCGGCAGAGATGGAGGGAGGAGGCCGCCTGAAATCGTAGGCTTTTTGATAGCAGTAGACGCCGCCTGTCACTCTGTCATCATGAATGTGTAAATCATGGTAACACGAACTTTCACTGACTGGATGGGACCAATTTTATGCAGCACATACATGCTTAAGCCTCGTTCAGACTGTCAGTCCAAATCCGATTTTTGTACAAATCCGATTGAATTCCGATCAGATTTAGCAAATGTGAACGGTAAAAATAAAAATCACATGAAATGCATTTTTTACAAATCTGTTACAAGCTACATTCATATGTGATTTGAAATCCTATTCAAATTGCATTTCTGGAAATCCATTTTAGTCTGACTGCTGTGATCAGATTTTGCGTGACTTTCTCACGCCACATTATAACGTTGATATATACGACAGATATAAGGTTGTGTTGTGAAGGACGAGCAGAAAATTACAATATAATGGAGCATGTTTTGAGACGGAGACGACAGCACAGAATAAAGCCGCTTATACCAGCCCTTTTACGTTTCTGCCAATGCCTTATAAGAAGATATTTCGGGAAATGAAAGAGCGGCATGGACACACAAATGGAATCTGAAGAGTTGCAATACACAATGTGGGCATGGACCTTTCAGTGTTGTTATTGTTACCTGAAATTAAAACTATTAAAAATCATTATCATTAATTGAAATACAGCTGAAATAAAACAAATTATAAATATTAGATGAAAAACTTCAAAAATTTGAAATGTTTCCAACTTTTAAAGTGGTTAATAAAAATAAAACTATTTTTTAAAAATAGTACAAAATTAGGCCTACTAAAACAAACTAAAATTAAAGTGAAAACTGAAAATATAAATATAACACTATATATAAAATATAAATAATACGTATTGTCAATGCTTAATTTTCTTATTACTGTTTATGTTGATAACTTAAAAAAAAAATATATATATATATATATATATAATATATATATATATATACACTCACCTAAAGGATTATTAGGAACACCCGTTCAATTTCTCATTAATGCAATTATCTAATCAACCAATCACATGGCAGTTGCTTCAATGCATTTAGGTGTGGTCCTGGTCAAGACAATCTCCTGAACTCCAAACTGAATGTCAGAATGGGAAAGAAAGGTGATTTAAGCAATTTTGAGCGTGGCATGGTTGTTGGTGCCAGACGGGCCGGTCTGAGTATTTCACAATCTGCTCAGTTACTGGGATTTTCACGCACAATCATTTCTAGAGTTTACAAAGAATGGTGTGAAAAGGGAAAAACATCCAGTATGCGGCAGTCCTGTGGGTGAAAATACCTTGTTGATGCTAGAGGTCAGAGGAGAATGGGCCGACTGATTCAAGCTGATAGAAGAGCAACTTTGACTGAAATAACCACTCGTTACAACCGAGGTATGCAGCAAAGCATTTGTGAAGCCACAACACGCACAACCTTGAGGCGGATGGGCTACAACAGCAGAAGACCCCACCAGGTACCACTCATCTCCACTACAAATAGGAAAAAGAGGCTACTTCCAGCAGGATAATGCACCATGTCACAAAGCTCGAATCATTTCAAATTGGTTTCTTGAACATGACAATGACTTCACTGTACTAAAATGGCCCTCACAGTCACCAGATCTCAACCCAATAGAGCATCTTTGGGATGTGGTGGAACGGGAGCTTCGTGCCCTGGATGTGCATCCCACAAATCTCCATCAACTGCAAGATGCTATCCTATCAATATGGGCCAACATTTCTAAAGAATGCTTTCAGCACCTTGTTGAATCAATGCCACGTAGAATTAAGGCAGTTCTGAAGGCGAAGGGGGGTCAAACACAGTATTAGTATGGTGTTCCTAATAATCCTTTAGGTGAGTGTATATAAAGCTAAAATAACACTGATACCATCTTACAAAGCTTTAAAAAAAACACAACTGTCAATGTCTAGTTTCCTTGTAAATATTTTTAATTGGAGTTATAGAATAATCTACTTATTATGCATGTGACATGTAAGAAGTCAATGTCTTACAAAGAAACAATATTAGGAAGTGGAAATAATAAACTTGTGCAAGTCAGGAAGATAAGGGAGGCTTATAGCAGATCTTAGGAGATATATAACAAAGAAAGTAAAATATAAACTATTGCTATGAATAAAAATACAAATATAAAATTAATACTGTGCTATGCCTGAATACTCGATTCTGACTGGCTTGAAGGTGTGCAATAAAACCATTTAATACACAGGTAGTTGCAAGTCATTTTAATCACCGTTTTTTATCCACCTTTTCCTAACCTACAGCGTTTTAGATTATGGGAGGAACTTCCATTTTGCGGAAGTTCCACGCAAAAAGACTGAAACAAATAATTTCAAATCATAGGGTTGTGCTACAAATAATCCTTATCTGTCAGTTTGACTAAATGAGCTGGAAAATTCCTTCATGTTCTGTTTTCAGACGTCAGGAGAACGTAATGTAACATAACGTAAAGTAACGTAACACTTGGTATTTTAATGTGACATAGTAACATTATTATCTATGGCAAGAGCTCCTTTCAGTCACTGCATTCTTTTCCTCCTGATGATTATTTTCCTGTATTCCGCTGTAACAGTATGAAAAAACACAACATATACTGCGCATTTGTGGTCTGTCCTCCCTATTTAATTTACGATATATGCCTATCCCATGAATAATTCACTGGAATGCACTAAGAATCTCTTGTTTTTCTCCCTAGATACTCACGTCTCTTTCCAGGTTTGTTTTCACACGAATGCTTTAAAATGTAATTGTATCCTCTTTTCACTTCTAATCCCTATTAGCAATGTGTACTGGAATGTTTCAAAGCAGGTAAATAAAATATTTATTGCCTGTCAAAATGACGGAAATCACTTTGAAATATTATCAACCAATAATGTTCCAGTTAATGAACATTGTTGATTAAGGCAACTTATGTTACATAATAGCTAAAGACATATATTACTACAGTGATATTTAACAAGTTCATAACATTGCTGCAGAAATAATCAAGGTTTTAGGGATTATTCATGGTCTGTATTAGTAATTTGTTAAAGGCACAATATGTAATTGTAAGAGGTCACTTATTCAAAACAAAGGCGTAGCTTGATGATGCCGTTAATGAGCGTGTATTCATGGGAGTTGTCGTCTTCACCTCCACAGCCGATGGAAAGGAATCCAACGGACTCGGGCTGAAATCATGTTCATGGATGAACTAATATATTACATTTGAAATAGGCCGCTGAAACGAATGCTAGTGAGAGGCACCTGCGATTCACACCGGTGTCAAGGCCAGCGGAGCTTTTATTATGCACTGCAGTCGGCCGCTTCCGCTCTTTTCATTGCGTATGCATGGTAACGCAGTGCTGTTTTACATGGTTAAAATAAAAATAATCATACTAAATAAATTTGAGTGTGTTGAAAGTGTTTCAACATTACTCTTTGCGTTCGCTCTGTGGCTAGTATGAGAAACTTGTTGCACTTTGCAGTAGTCTAGATCGATATTAGAATATCATATTAATAAAAACTGGATGACTTGTGTTGCTGACATGCAATTCATTTTAAAATATATTTTATGTTGGAGAAAGCTCACCCTAATTATGCTATGTTAGCCACTTGACAAAATTGTCTCTAAGGCATGAAAAAAAATGGTACTTGCGGTAAATCAAGAAAACAAGCAAATCAAACATTAAGACTAACCGTGTGGAGCTATATAGCAATGATTCGTTTTCTTTTAATAAATGTATCCACAGATTTGCTCACCTGTCTAATAAAACACATAATATATTAAAGTGTATTTGGTGTTTCCATGGTTTCTACGAAAGTAAAACTGGAAATCGAGGGAAATGCGGATATGACGTCATTGACAGGCGACGCACGGACACGGTCCGTGTCCTGGTTAAAATTGCTGATTTCTCTGGATTTAAACACTGTTGGAATTGTTTGGGATAATGTAAGTACACAAGTCAACAAAATATATAACATTGCTCTAGTGGTTTTTGGATATTTTAATCTAAAAATCTTACATGCTGTCCTTTAATGCTTTTACACCTTTAAATTTTCTTTTAATGTTCAATGGTTGAAGGTTGAGTAGAATAATGTCATCTCATTGTACTCAGTTTTTGAAAATAATCATTATTTCATTTATAGAGCGAACCTTGTGCTACATTCACTCCATGTCGTAATTACCGTTAATAAAGCTCTGTATGCTTCTGAATCACTCTCGCTGTACTTTGATGTCATACACCGATTGGTCTGCACAGCGCCGTTCAAGCCGAACACACCTTAAATCAGGTGGTACAAGTCGTAGCTCTCAGAAAATTAAAAGTTTACACATTGTAATTACAAGTTCTACAAGCACGTGAAGGCTTTTTACAGTTCAGAATCTTTACGGTAATTACGGCATAGCATGAACGTACCTTTCCGCTGATTGTTTACAGTTTACAGTACAAAGTTACTCCTATAAATCATGCATAACGTCATGGGCCGTAGGAAAAAGGTGGGCTGTGTCCAAAATTGCATACTCTCTTTAGTAGATACTTATTTTGAATAAGTAATTACATCACGATCGCTAAAAAAGTATGTTCTATATAGTAAATGTAATCCGAACGTACTACATTCGCCATGTTGCCCTTATCACGTGACCTACCAGCGTCAGTTGCGTCACCTCACTGCCATTCACAAATCCTCTCTCATGGCCTCATGGAATAGTAAAGAGTCCATTGTATGCATACTTCAGAATCTCGCCTGAAGAAGTGTATGTACATATCCGTTTTGCCTACACTTTTATGAGTACTGTGAAATCTGATATACTGTTTTTGTCACATAATACTTTTCGCCTACTAACTGGCATAGGGAAGTATGCGCTTTCGGATGCAGCCATGTATTAATGTGCTGCTCTCATTGAAGCTTGCACACACACACATCACTCGCACACAGAGATCGGAGATCGCACTGGGCAAACACAGGAACATGGAGCACAGAAACTTCTTGCCCTGCGTCTTTTATTAATAAAATAACTTCGCTACTGAATCGCTACATTATTTTACTCAACAAGGAGGTTGTAAAATCGCTGTTTTTGAAGTAGTTAAACTCACAGCTTCATTGCTAGTAGAGAGATCTTTCTCTCTTGATAGACTAATTCATTCAATTAAATAACATAAATGTAACCTTACCGTACTACTTTATCTCGACAGTATGTCTGATTTAAAGCGGAGAGACCCTTCCAGTCAAATTTAGCGCCGCAAACATCATTAACAGCTTTAACTTGTCAATGCTGGCAAAACACCATGGTTAAACAAGATAATCCATAACAAGCAGTGCATTAAACGATTTGAATGCACTACGTAGATGTTCTTTGCCTCCACGTCGTGCATTAAAATCATAATACACAGCCATGGATTATCCCTTACTTATATAAAGAATAAGTATGCTACATAGTTGAAAAAAAGAATAAAAAAATAGTTATAAAAATTATAAATCTATAAAGTGATGAATATAAAATGTTATTAAATTACAGAAATGCACTGTATGAATTTTCATGTGATTGCAAGCATACAGTAGAGGCTCCACCTCAATACCACAGTCAGTTGTGACGTGTCATGCATTTAGTGCATTTGTGCTTGAGGACACATGTCCATGAATATACATACACAGATTCATGCAATGCGACCTGTGTCATTTGTGGGCTTTAAAGTGGGCAGGCCTCAGTGTCTGGCATTCCTCTCGTGGCTGGAGGAGAGATAAGTCCCAGTGGGATTTGCCAGCACTCGTAGTGGGGCCTCCGCTCTCCAACACTCAGAGAGCCAAATGAAAAGGAACATCAAAACACGGGCTGATTTTGGGGTCAGCCGCTGAGATTTACACATAAAGGGAGGAAAGTCGTGCAAGATGTGGTAGAGCTGGTTAAATGCATGTGGGCGTGTGGATGTGTGTGTGTGTCAGCATGAATTAATACATGATTACCGCTTGAGGAAGAGCGTGTGAGCTTTGGCTGCTGTCATTTGGCAGTAACATTTAATATGCAAGTTGCACATTAGCTCGTGTGTGTGTATGTGTGTGTTTGTGCGCGTGACTCTGACTGTATGTGAAAAACTGAAAGCGGGCGACCGTGTGTGTGTGTGTGCGTGCACTTCTTTCTATGAGAGAATCGTAAAAATATGAGCTTGTTAATTTCAATTGTGGAGCTGTTCTTGTTGTGGTGAAGAGGGAGGGCTTTGCAAAAGCACTGAAGTGGCCAACCAAGAGCGTAAGAAGTCGCTTTGAGTACCAGCGTTCGCTTTGTTCTCCGGCGCTTGTTCTCAGTTTTCCCCCTTCAAACTATTTTTACAGATCAACTTATTTATTTACTTAATTCCCTGTTTCTCTCATCCATTTTCCACTGTGATTTCCCCCCCTTAATTTGTCATCAGTGGAGGAAGTGTGCCATGACAAAGATCAAAAACCCAGAGGAAGAGGAGGAGAAAGGGGGAGAAGCGAAGGATGCAGAAAAATAATCAGAACGGAGAACGAGAAGAAAGCTCGGCTTGAAGCGGGTGGACAACAAAAATAACAGCAGAGACACGGTGAAAGGCCGATTTTCTCTCGAGCTCCTTTCTTCTTGCTTTCTGGAAATGAGATCCAGACCCGAATAAAAGAAGGATTGGTAATGAAAGGAGATGGAGTCGGGGGAAGATGGAGGGATAAAGGGATCTCTTACACTCATTTTGACTCACACATCAAACTATAAGCCTCCCGCGACGGTCAAATGCCACACGTCCGCTTGCTGCTAATTGCTGCCACCAACCATCTCTAAAAGAAGGAGGAGAGAGGAGACTTTTGAACAAGAACATGCGTTTTATATGGCTCATACCCTGGGAAAACTCCTAAAAAGACGCACAAACACACATGCATGTATAGTGGCCCCAAAAAGTATTTGGACACTCAAGTGACTTAAAAAAGCATGCGTTTTTTAAATTAATAATAAAATATGAAACTAAATGGCAACCAACTATTTTTTTAGTGGATGTTTAAAGTAGGCTAAGTTTAAACAGGTGACTAGCAGTGCTACTAACATTTTTCAGTAGTGTGAAAGTAGCTTTATGAGTTGCTGTGTAGTGCAATAAAGCATTACATCACTGTTGTATTGTATGAGCTAAGAAATTAATCAAATCTCCTTTTAAGAGTCCTCTATGTCTCATATTTGGCATCTGAAAGTTCATTTTATTCAAGTGAATTGGTTCATCCTAAACAGTTCTCTTGCAACACAGTGAATCAGTTCGTTAAGGTATTTCTTTTATATGTAGCATTAAAAAGTTTGCTTTATTTTAGTGAATCAACTCATCCGCAATGGTCCTCTTTGTCATATAGTATTGTAAAGTCCAGTTTGTTCTTGGGAATCAGTTTTCTTGAACTGTTTAACATGTAAATGAATATAAGTCACTTTTAATTTTTTTATGTACTAAATTATTTTATTTATTTTTTTTGCTGTTGCTGTATTTGGTATAAATTTACCTTTTTAATACTGTCACCTATTGAGACTGGTCTTTCATTCAAAACCCTCTCGTTGTTTTTGTATCAGCAAAATTATGGTTTTTATAAATTATATCATTGGATAGTTATATTTTTATATTCGAAAAAAAACATATTGCCTCCCTTGTGTAAAAGTACACTTCAGCATGATTTAAAAGAGTACTTATTCCAGAAATAATATACTTCTGATATAATAATCAATAACGCACGATACAGTTAAAATTATAATCATGCACTTTACATGTGATTTAGTATGTTGGTCAGAACAAGTGGACTTCTTTAAAGCACAACAAAATATTATTAAAATGAAATTAATTCGAATGTACTTCAAAGTAAAACTTTTAATTTGACATTATTACAAAGTTCACTTTTCAAAAGTGTACTTCCGTGAGTTAAGAAACAGTCATTAAACTGTACTCTCTTTAAGCACACTTAAGTGGCCTTATTTTATTAATATTATATTGTTTGCAAGAACAGTTTTTTTAAATATATACTTTAAAGATTTGAAATACACTACAAATGCACATTTAATACATTAAGGACACTTTTTTCCCCTCTTTTTTTTTTTTTTAACAAGGGCCTTTACTTAAGGGACTTACTTAAAGGTTAGTTCATCCAATCATGTCCTCATGTCGTTCCAAACCCTTAAGACCTTCGTTCATCTTTGGAACACAAATTAAGATATTTTTGATGAAATCCGAGAGCTCTCTGACCCCTCCATAGACTGCAATTTAATTGCCACTTTCAAGGCCCAGAAAGGTAGTAATTAATGACAGAATTTGTATTTTTTGGTGAACTAAACCTTTTTAGCTGGAAAATGGCTTTCTTCTAGAGCTGCTGTACAGACAAAAAAAAAATGTTTTGCATTAATTTCCTATTATTACTGTAAAGCTTCTTTGAAACGATCTGCATTGTAAAAAATGCTATATAAATGAAGGTAACATGACTTGACTTTAGGTAACGTCAATGTAGTTAGCTTCTTTTTGTTTGTAGCTTATAGCTTACTACTTTTTCAAAACAGCAGCTTGACTGGAATTATAATTAACTTGTAAGCTACAGTTTTAATTAGCTTCCCCAACACCTGGTATAGTTCATCACATTTACTATGAAAATGTTTCACTAATATCTGACCACACATAAATGTTCAAACACAGTTTTGTCTTCGTTTTAAACAGCATTTTTTTTTGTTCTCCTTGGGGTCACCGACCTAGATGTAATTGCATCAGAGGGGCTGCCTGTCCAACACAATCGCACTGGCATGAACATATACACACTAGGAAACTAACTGCATACGGCCCCATGGAATCAAAGCAGCAGGCCAACAGGAAGGCAGAGGGTGGGTTGGGTATTGTGTGATGCAGGACATGCTGCTGCAGCTCTTGGGTCAGTAAGGCACCATTCCTGACAGCAAACTCCTGCCAGGCGCTAGTAATTCTAATTACCATGGCTACTCTCACCCTACAGCTTCCCACGGTAGTGGATGGGGGTGTGTGAGTTTACATGCTTAACGCTATATAGTGTGAAGTGAAATGTTTCTTTTGAAAACGCAGAGTGTCTGACATGAGAAACCGTTATGCTGTCGTCCTTGAGGAGATCCTCTGTTCAGACACTCAGTGGCTAAATCCTCTCTTAACCTCTCTTCATCTCTCTCCAGCCAGAGGGCATCAGTTCAGGGTCACTATCAGAGCTGCTTTGTTCCTCAGGCTCAGGGATGTAACCACCACAGAGAATCAAACATAAGATGGTCAAATAATGTTTATCAACAGTTGATTCTTAAATGTGAAGTGGGTAAATCTGTCACTAGCACTAGCAAACAGAATTGCAAAAAATAATGACAAAAAGATATAAGTTATAAGTTCCCCAAATAATCAACCTGTCTGCCATTGGTCGAAAAAACAGATACAACCACCTCAAACTCATCAGCCGAGCCAATGTTGCTGTGTAGATGCTCAAGCAAACAGATTCTGAATGCAATGGTATTTGGATACGAAAAGTATTTGGACACAACCACACTAAAAAAAAGTACCTTTTCAGAAACCAGCTGGTGTAGCAGTAATTTTAGTGGTTGTGAGTGAGTATTTACAGAGTAACCACATGTATAGTTCATCACATTAAGAATGAAGGTTTAAGTGTTCAGAAGTGTACACTACTGTTCGAAAGTTTGGGATCAGTATTTTTTTTATGAATAAATAAATAAATAAATATATACTTTATTATTCGGCAAAATGCATTAAATTGATCTAAAGTGAAAGTAAAGGCATTTATAATGTTAGCAAAGATTTCTTTTTCAAACAAATGCAGTTTATTTGAACTTTCTATTCATCAAAGAATCCTGGGGGAAAAAAGTTTAAAGCAGCACAGCTGTTTTCAACATTGATGATAATAAGAAAGGTTTCTTGAGCAGCAAATCAGCATATTAGAATGATTTCTGAAGGATCATGTGTCATTGAAGACTGGAGTAATGATGCTGAAAATTCAGCTTTGCCATCACAGGAATAAAACACACATGTTGAAATAAAAAAAAGAAAGAATGTGTCCAATTACTTTAAATTCAAATGTATATGTATTTATTTATTTATTTGAAGAAAAAAAAATTAAATTAAAGAAAAAAGCAGAAGCTCACTTTTCAAGCAAAACATTTAAAAAAAAAAATCAAAGTATGAAACAAGATATGCTGACAAATAATACTGAACACCTGTGTGAACTATAATAAAATCACTTTCACACCAGTTGGGTAAAAGGCATTGCAAAAATGGCTAGAAAAGTTTTAAAATATTGTTTGATATTTTGTATCTAACACTATGACATCCATAGAGCTTTAAGTGTGGCTTAAGTGGCCATATACTTTTTTTGGAGCCACAGTATGTGTGCATGTGGGTCGAAATCCAAGGCACTATTCCCACAGCGTTCTTCCTATTGTCCTGGGAGAGAGGGAGGGGAACTAATTAAAAAGAGTGGAAAAGAGGAGACAGAGAGAAACAGAGACAGAAGGAAGGAGGGAGGGACAGAGGGGGGTAAAGATAGAGCACGATGAGACAGTGGAGAGAAGTGGCTAATTGAAAGGAGAGAAATGACAGAGAGCGAAAGAAAGAAGGGAGGGCTGATGAGGGGCTGGGAGGGAGGGAGGGAGTGTGGGAGGGTAAGGAAGAGGGAGCCAAAACTGGCAACTTTGCCAAAGTGCCCAAGTTCAGTCACTCGTGTTGCTGCAACAGAAAGCAAGAGGACGAGTGCAGCCAGGGTGACACAAAGATAGAAAAAGCCAGGAAAAGTGAGAGAAGACAGAAGGAGGAGAACTGTCATTCTCTGGCTTTAAGTCCAGGGGGTCTAGAGATGTCAAAACACGGCTACACATAAAAGCAGAAACAAGGACCAGACTTAGTCAGCAAGAGAGGTCTAATAAAGACTCCCAAGCAGCGTGCTTGTATTGTGGTCGAAGGATAGAGGGAGAAATAGAGGAGAAGAAGGTGGAGAGGGAAAAAAGGAAACAGGGAGGGGCGTGCTCGCATTAGAAGGTGGCTGGTTTCTTTACTGTAGCATTTGAAGGACAGAGGAGAAATCCATCATCTGAGATCATCTCGACAGGACCGCACGTCTCCAACGCTCCATCGATTCAACCTTCCCTTGCAGGGATAGAGGAGGACCGAGGACCCTGTGGAGATGAAGAGACCTCATGACTACAGTTCCCCAGACTCGGACACAGACGAACTGATCGATGTCGGACAGGAGGACGGCTACTGGTGAGGACTTTGCGTGTATAATGTGCTCAGTGGCGATGACATGGGTATATGTAGCTGCTACATGTAGAGCTTACACTGCAGCTCAGAAAGTGACCAACCAATAAAAGTTACATTTATGATGAGTTTAAGTTTTATTCCAAATCTCTTTTCGGTGAAAAAATTGCAAATTTGATGGTCACAATGCAAGGTGTTTTTTGAGAACTGTATGTTCATCTCCACATGGGCCTTCATGGCTTTATCATGCACTCTGCTGTTTGTAACAAGATATAAAATGCTTAACATTCATACTGTAAATCAAGCTATACAAATGCTGTATGTTTTTATTAAGATTGTTGGCATTTGCCAGCATAGGCAATTTTGCTAATTTGGCCATTTTAATGTGTCTGTTACACACTGTAAAAAAAAAAAAAAAGAAGAAGAAAAAAAGGATATGATCAATAAGTTATGACAACATATGTTTTTACATTTCTTTAATTCATCAAAATAAGCTATGCTATTTTCACCTTTTTTATTAGTTTTACAAGATTAAAATGATTTTAAAATCAACTTAATGCAATTTAAATTGAAATGATTTAAACATCCAAGTTGATTGTACCTAATTTAAGGCAGCAACAGTTTTTTTTAAAAGTGCATGTATTTACTATACTATAGTTTTAAATTATGCATAATTACATGCAACTAACCCTAAACCAAACACAAATTTTAACCCTATAGTAAGTACATGTAGTTACTTAATATTACCCAGTACTTAAATGTATAATTACAGTGTAACAAAGACACCTTAACATAAACGGTTACACTTTATTTTAAGGTGTCATTGTTAGTTTAATTATATATTTAAGTACTGAGTAATATTGATTAACAACATGTACATTCTATAGGGTTAGGGTATAGGGTTTGGTTGAGGGTTAGTTGCATGTAATTATGCATAATTTACTGTTATTACTATGGTGAGTACATGTAACAAGGACACTAAAATAAAGTGTTACCAAATAAAGTGTAACCCCAAACTCTAACCCTTAATATTACTCAGTACTTTGTGTAATTACACTGTAACAAGGACACACTAAAATAAAGTGTGACCAAAATGTTTTCATTTCATTTTATTTTTTATTGTGCTATCCATGTTTTTCATGATGCATCAATATTCAGCCAGGTTTGTTTTTTGCATGTTTAAAATAGGAGCATAGATTCTGCATGAGGTATTACAACCAATATTCTACAGAAAACATCTTGTTGTTGTCCCTCCCTAATTTAAATGGCCATTGAGACTCTGTAGCGTACACCTGAGTGACACATGAGTTTATGTGAGCGGACATGCACATTGTCAAAATCACACATACGGCCACCGTCAAGCAGGACGGCTGATGGAGGCCCATAACGATCTTATTTGACTTACTCTTGAGAGGCGTATCTTCCTATCCCTGTGCCACTGACAAGCATAAAGCTCAGCATGCTTTTCCCTTCTCTGTCTGTTTTGCATTTTTCTCTCAGTCATTTAGTCTTTTTGATATTTCAGTAAAGCTGCGACACAAATCAAGTGCAGACTGAAGACGCATGTAACTGCCATTTGGTCCTTTTGAATCGCGCCCTACAATGACCAATCGTTTCTCATCTTATTGCCTTTGAAAACTCTCAACCAGAATGCAAAAATTCTACAGCGTCTATACAACAGTTTATTCCTGTAACTAATTTTCTTTTTGGACTGGACTCTTTTCCTCTAAACAAACGGAATGTTTGTGAATTAAGCCTCTTAATGTTAAAAGGACTTACAATGATGTGATATAAAAATAATAGTTATGCGAAGTCAAAGTAAAAGCAAAACAAACAGTGTCATTCTGCTGGCAGAGCAGAGAGTGCCCATGCAAACCAGATCCACATTGAAGGATAATACAGAGTATTGATGTGCTCAAAGTGCACGCAAAAGCCACTATTTCAGCCTGCCCTGCGGATATGTAATCATCATGTCTTTGAGCTTAAAAAGAAAATGCTTTTGTACGATGCAAAAATCATAACATATCAGCCATCTGACAATAATGTCCAAAAACGCGTTAAACCAAAATAATCTTGTTTTCTGTTTACCCCGGCGCTCCCGTGTCTAGCTGTTCCCCAAGACAAATTAGATTGGGTTTGATGATGTGCAACAGCGTTTCTGCGTTGTATTAAGTACAGTAATGACAACAATATGCATTGACATCAAAGCTTTAATCTGTCCCCTTCCCCGCTCGCTCTTTCTCTTGCTCAGCCCTGTCACTGGGTCCATGTCTCCAGGCAGTACCTCACAGATCCTGGCGCGCAAGAAGAGAAGAGGGGTGAGTTTACGTCAATCCAGCTCTGTTTTTCCCCTGCTTGTTCAAGAACAGACCAAATATATAATTCATATATGATCTTGCTACAAGGCCTCTTCTGTAAATGCTTGCCATTTTCAAAACTCCCTGCAATATGACCCTCTGCAGCAACATGCATTTTTACAGTTTAAGCCCTCTTGTCTGACTTTGATTTGTGTTTTTTCCTATTTGACTTGTTATTTTTTCCAAAATCTGATTTTAAGAATGCTGCGACTAGGCCTCGGCCACAAAAATAATCCAGTTAGCAAATGCTTTCCACTTCGAATGGTCGTTCTGTCTTTAAATTGATTCCGCTGGATTCCTCAGATAATTGAGAAGAGGCGCAGGGACAGGATCAACCACAGTCTGTCAGAGCTCAGGAGACTCGTACCCAGTGCCTTCGAGAAACAGGTAAGACGATCAGACTGAATGCCACAGGCTCAGTTTTGCTTTATATTCTCAAAACAGCTGAGGTGAATGAGTTTACTGTACAAGCTCATTGGTTAAAAAACAGCACCTTCTCCCCTTCTGACCAGGGCTCCTCTAAACTGGAGAAGGCTGAGATTCTTCAGATGACAGTGGATCATCTGAAACTGCTTCATGCCATGGGTGGCAAAGGTAAGAGAAGATATGGAGCAAGAGATTTCAGAAGGGCTTTCATTACAGTATGCAGTGTTATTGCTCCTGTTATATTGCTCTTAGTTTGGGTTATGGATTTGAATAAGCTCCTAACCTCAAATATTCAACTTAAAGGGATAGTTCACCCAAAAATGAAAATTCTGTTATCATTTGTTCACCCTCAAGTTGTTCCAAACCTGTATGAATTTCATTCTTCTGCCGAATGTCAGTAACCAGAAAGTTAATGAACCCCATTGATTTCCATATAGTAATGTTTTCCATACTATGGAAGTCAATGGGGCCCATCAACTGTTGGTTACTGACATTCTTCAAAATATCTTCTATTATTGTGTTTGGCAGAAGAAGGAAATTCATACAGGTTTGGAACAACTTGAGGGTAAGTAAATGATAACAGAATTGTCATTTTTGGGAGAACTATCCCTTTAAGAATGTAAGTCAGCCTGCATGTTTGTGCCATAATGGAATGATGCCTCAAATCATACGTCTTCTTGAGCAACCAGAACACCTTATGAACCACAAACAGTAGCAGTATACTAAAACCTTAGCAACTGCATAGCAACAGCAACCACCTACATCATCCTAGCATTGTAACAACATCTACATGTTGTTCACACACCACACAAATGTACTTCTGAAAGTTTAAATTTAGACAGAAATCATTAAGATTAATCACAACTGTTTTATTCTATTCTACAGATACTATTTTAATCTTTTTTCTGCTTTATTACAATCACAACATTAAAAAAAAATGTATTGAAGAAACAAAGTGTTGTTTTTTATAATATCATGCTAAATATTTTTCTCATAATATACACTAAAAGTTTGGGGTCATACATCTCTTATTCATGCCAAGGCTGGATTTATTTGATCAAAAATACAGTAAAAACAAAAATATTGTGAAAAATTACAATTTAAAATAACTGTTTTCTATTTTAATATATTTTCCAATGTAATTTATTCATGTGATATCATTACTCCAGTCTTCAGTGTCACATGATCCGTCAGAAATCATTCTAATATGCTGATTTGGTACTCAAGAAATATTTCTTATTATTATCAATGTTGAAAAGTCTACTGTCACTTTTGATCAATTTAATGCATACTTGCTGAATAAAAGTAAAAATGATATATGAATTTATACATAAAAAATATATAGCTGCTTTTATATTTTAGGAAGTTTCCTCCATCATAATAACTGTGGGTCCTCCTTGCCATCGAAAAGTTTGAAAATCCATGCTTTATTGTATGTATTTATCAAGCAGAAAATTTAAGTGTTCTCTCTCCTAGGCTACTTTGATGCTCGTGCTCTGGCGGTGGACTACAGGACTTTGGGCTTTCGGGAGTGTGTTGGAGAGGTGGTGAGATACCTCAGCTCTCTGGAGGGAGTTGAATCCTCAGACCCCATCGGTGCACGCCTCGTGTCCCACCTTAGCCACTGCGCCAGTGAGCTGGACCCTCTCCTCCAGAGCTCCGCTGCTCTGCCTTTTCCTCCCTGGCCCTGGCCTTCCTTCCCTCAGCTAGCAGCCACCTCATCTCCAGTCTCGTCTACCCCTTTTCCCCCAAACGCCCGCCGGGATCTGGCCCCCCATCCCACCGCTGCCTTGCTGGGCTACCCTTCACCGGCCCTGCGAATGGGATCTTTGAGCACCCAGGGGGCGATAATGAGTCCAGCGCTGACCCCGGTGCGTCGACTGCCCTCTATCCCCGGTCATCCTCACAGACTTCAACAGCACTCACCTGATGGACCCACAATCCCATTATCCTCCTCATCTTCCTCCAACTCCACTCCCCAGATTTCCTTCAGACCCTTTGCCCCTCTGGGGTCTCCAGCCCCAGGTCGCAGGGGTTTGAGTACCTCCAGTAAGTCCGCACAGGCCTGGGGCACAGAAATTGGGGCGTTCTGAATCAGCATTACAGAGAAGTTTGGAGTTTATGACAGTCTGAAAGGAAAAATTAATTTCTTGGTCATTTGAACTTATTTATGACCATTTCCACGTTTAAAAGGAACTACAAAGCAATGGACAGTTCAAATTAAAATGTGTATTCAGTACCATCTACTTTTCTGAAATGACATTTCGAAATAAGAAAATAAAACAAAAAAGTATTATGTTTACAGAGAAAAAATAGGAAGGAAATTAAATGGACTGTAGAATCCAAGTGTAAAATCAAAGGTAAATGCAACTCTTTGAGAGACTGGATGAGATAAATGAAATGCTTAAAGCAATTTGGTGCTTTGATCTTGGATTTTGAGATCCAGATACTGGAATTTTCTAGAACTCTGATCTTTTATCTTTTTTATATTAGTGTATTTGTTTACTCTGTCATTTATACATTAATTTCCCATGGATTCTGACATGATATATCATATTTTTGAGATGGAAATGCTTGAGGAGATTACATAAAGAGAAATGTGCCTTATCAAAACATCTTTCCAATTCTTCTCTTAATTGTGTGTGTAGTTCATGGAGCTTCCAGAAGATGGCAGCACTAGAGCAACTCATTAAGATTAAAAACGACTGTTTTAATACATTTTATAGATACTATTTTAATGCTTTTATATTTACATTGCACATAGTCCCTTATGCTCACCAAGGCTTAATTTATTTGATCAAAAATACAGTAAAACGGTAATATTCTGGAATATCATTTAAAAAAAATATGTAGGCCATGTAGGCCTATTCATGTGACAACAAAGCTGTCTTGTTTACTTACTTGTGTATGCAAGTACATATAGCTTCCAGAAGATGGCAGCACTAGAGCAAAAATATCAACTCTCTCAGCTCAGGAACATCCTGAATGTATAATTTTGTAACAGTTCCCTTTTTATGAGTCACAAAATCAATGGAAAACTATTGTCATTGTTGTTTTTTATTCTATACTGGACAACAACTGAGGTATTTTATTAGAAAGCCCAGGGAAAAGATGTAGCCTACTTACTAAGTACACAAACTGACTCTTATCTGAAAGACTCCTCTGGGCGCTATGAGCAAGGTGCCATTTAGAGCATATGTTTTCTTTAGCTGTCTCCAGAGAGGTTGATGAGAACACTGCGGTACGGCGGCCACTCAGTGAAAACATGGTGGCTGCTGGCCCTGATCCTGCAACAGCAAGAGGAAAACCAGGCGCACTGTGTGCCCTCTCAGTGCCTCTGCCAACCACTCACCATGCAGGCTGTAATTAGAGTGAAACCAAACTAACTTCAAAACACACAGGAAATCAGAATCTCTTCAAGCACATATCCTCACACTTACGTTGAAAAACTTATGTAAGGGATAATGTATAGTCCGTTATTATCGTAAAATAAACCCTGACATGTTGATCAGGAGCCGCCGCGCGGAATCACATTGAAAGGTCTAGCTGACTGTTAACTATTTCCTATATCACATGGCTACCCACCAAATACGTGGACGGTGGGCACATTAAATGTTGATTTGATTGAGATGTATATCTTAAAATGTCTGCTAAGAATAGTCCATTGTACATACAAACTGCCTAGCAACAAAGACGAATACGGCAACAGTAATAATATCCATACTGAAGTCATTTGAGGTCATTTTCTCTAAACGAGAACAAAGACGCAAGATGGCGCAGCTGCGTTTGTATGAAGCAAGACAGCGATTCCGCCACGTCTCGGAAAACACTATTAACGCCAGAATGAATTTGTGAGTAATCAATAGACAAAACCACAATACAAAAAATTAGGTAACACTTTATTTTAAGGTGACGTAGTTGGGTCATTCCACGAAATTGGTGCATGCTGTCTCTCTTAAAAAATAATCAGACAAAGAATTACTATAACAACACATACTTTTGTGATTTAAAAACATAATAATACTATATGTTACTACATGTACTTACTATAGTAATAACAGTAAATTATGCATAATTACATATAACTAACCCTAAACTAAAACCTAACCTTATATCTATCCATATAATGCTAGTAAGTAAATGTAGGCTAGTTAATTAATATTACAGTAGGCCTACTTATTTAAGTATGTACAATGTAACTATGTCACCTTAAAATAAAGTGCAACCAAAAGTTATTATGGAAACACCTCATTAATAAATTTACTGTTTACAGAGTGGTGCAGATATGACATCACTTTTAGGCCAAAATTCAGAAGTGAGTTAGCATTTTAGCACTTGCAGTTCCATTATCCCGTAAGGTTTTTTGAATGGGATTTTGGTTAAAATCACAAAATCAATGGAAAACTATTGCCATTGTTGTTTTTTATTCTATACTGGACAACAACTGAGGTATTTTATTAGAAAGCCCAGGGAAAAGATGTAGCCTACTAACTAAGTACACAAACTGACTCTTATCTGAAAGACTCCTCTGGGCGCTATGAGCAAGGTGCCATTTAGAGCATATGTTTTCTTTAGCTGTCTCCAGAGAGGTTGATTATAGAGTGGTGCAGATATGACATCACTTTTAGGCCAAAATTCAGAAGTGAGTTAGCATTTTAGCACTTGCAGTTCCATTATCCCGTAAGGTTTTTTGAATGGGATTTTGGTTAAATGGCTGAAATAAGGTTTGTGGTGAACACAAGCTCAAGACACTTTCACGTTTTATTCTATGACATAAAATACATTACATAAAATTACCCCACTCGTGATTTTTTTAAAGCTGTTACGTGTCTTAAAAAAAGTCGGTTGCTAACAAGTGGCTAAATGGGACTACAGATTAAGCGTCATCACGCCAAAAAGGTAAACTCAGTCCGCTTTTACAACTTCATGATGCTCATAATTGTGCTCTTATGAACTAGTCTAACTCAAGCGTTCTGGGAAAATGTTTTTAAATAAAAACTGAAAGAGTTGTCGGAAGCTTAGTGATGGTGACATTTAAGTTGAGTGTCCGTGGTGTAGTCCGTTTATAGCCTACTATTAGCTTTTTAATTCTGACGACTGCATTTAGGCTTTAAAAGGCATTAAAAGTTGTGTTCATCTGTGATAATTATCTTGATGGACAAAACGTGTAAGTATCATAAACTTTTTTTGATCACAGAGCTTGTTTTTTTTTGCATAATCCAAAAACCTATGGGAAAATCCTATTGGGTTTTTATCGAGGGAACCAATATGATGCTAACTGCTGGTTGGCCTACAAAGTGACGTCATACCTGCGCCACTCTATTTAGCGGGACATTACACAGTTAACTTTGCTAGCTAGTAGGGCTGGACCAGAATATTCAAATATTCGTACGATGGGTTGGTATTCGATTTTCAATTTTGGGATTCAAATATTAGTTTTTTTTTTTTTTTTCGCACACCTGGCATCCCCCTCGAAACGGTTCTCATTCACATTTGCATATGTTTACACTATAAAATCAAAATGTTTTACTACTATGAAATATCAAAACGACGGTGGAGGCGGTGCCGCGGTGGGCAAGTGATGTAACCAGTGTTATGCCTGAACACTGGTAACACCGACTATCGCAGCAAGCCTAATATTACCCGTTATTATCAATCTAAATGAATCTACTGTGAAATATAGGAGCTTGTTACTGGGACGTAACAGACCTGAGTGTTTTGTATCACTAGTGCAGTGTCCATTCTCGGAGCATATAAGCCCTGCCCGCGTGAGGCGTGCCGCTTCTCGAGATTCTTGCCTTTATTAGAGAGAAGAATATCTTTAGCCCCCTCCCTCCGAAAAAAAATGGTATTCGGACCAGCCCTACTAGCTAGGCCTTTCAGATTTTCTTGCATTATACATTAACAATAGTCAATTCTAGTTTTGTGTTTGAACTTCCGTTTTTGCTGTAGCTCTGTATATGGCATCGGAAAGTCTAATTAGCTCGTGCAGTGGATTTACTTATTGTAGAGTTAACAAAAGTTATCATGAGCATTGTAATGTATGAAGCGAACATCATAACAAATGTCAGTAACCCCGGGAAGATTTTAAAACGAGCGGTTCATTGATAAATTCGTAAGATCTTACCTTCATGCTGTGGAAATACAAACCGCAGTGCTGAAAAGAGGCGGGGCTACATAAGGTTATGTACATATGACATTAAAGCGATCAGGTGGCACAAGTTGGAGTGCCCAGAAAATTCAGTGAGTTTTATGAGAACGTGGACTCTTTTTACAATTCGGAATCTTGTAATTATGGTAATTCTGAAATAGCATGAATGCAACCCGGGAAACATGAAAGCAGGGCTGGTTTCAGTTACCCGGATGAATGCACTGATATAGCGTTGCCATGGACGACAGTGAATATTAGATGTTATCTGATCACTGAATGCTGTGATTGACCAACCAAAATCAAGTATTCCACAAAGCCATGCAACAATGTAACCCTTCAAAAGGAATGACCGAGCAAAGTCATAGGCTATTTAGGAAACTCCAAATTCTAGATACACAAGTTGCAGAGCAGTTATGTTGGAAGGGGCATGTTGATTTTAAACATGTTGGGAACAGTGATAAATAATGTAGATAATTTAATATGTCTGTAGTCTATATTTCAGTGAGAAGAAAGCAAGTCTGTAGCAAATAGTGAAAGTTAATCACTCAATTTTCATGGTTTGATTTATGTAATAAAAACAAGGGTTTATTTTAGAAATTAATAATTTTCATAATTTTGAATTCAGATTTGGTTGCTTTACTTATGCCACTTCCATGTTTTGTTTTCAACTTGAATGCAAAATAACGAATTAATGATTCGAAGGGATCAAGTTTCTAATGTGCATTTGAAGTCAGCATATAAGTGCTGCTGATGCACACAGGTACTTCAAAATTAAGAAATAAAAAGACGTGACAGTGACAGTGCTGTGCAGTTACACAAAAGTACAAATGAACAAATTCTATGACAGAGGTCATCCATTATGTCTGATTCATAAGAAACAGAGCAGCTTTCCAACATTATTTACAAGACGGTCTCAAATTAAGATTGGTGTTGACCATGAAAACGGAATAATCATGTGTTTTACCAAAAGAGCAATTAAAACAACACATCAAAGTGTTGGTTTATGTGATGGAGATGGAGAAGTTATGCTTTTTTTTGGTTCTTGGGTTGTTGTTTGTTTGTTTGTGCGCTTTCCCCAGTTTGAACTTTAAAACGGGCATGGAATGTGTGTATGCGTGTGCTAGACTGTGGCGGGACTGTGTGTCTGTGAGGGATGTGGCGCAACGAGGAAGCATGGGGCAGATTCTCATGCGAGTGCCGTGTGTGATTGTGTGTAGAGAGACTCGCGTGTGAGCGTAGAGTGTTTATGTTAGTCACTGTTTAGGCATGAGTGTGTGTGTGGATGTGTGGGTATAGTCCTCTATTCTTTTGGCACCAGTAGAGTCAGTGCTGCAACCACAGCTTCCAGTATGGGCCACCACAATCACACGAGGCCAGCTTTCCCACGGGGAGGGGCCATAGAGAGAAAGCGCACTAAAGAAGGACTATGACCCACACAGAGGAACAGGCAGGGTAGATATTTTCCTGTCAACATGAAAATAAGGTAGTCTGTAAGTTTCTCCTGTTCAGGAAATATGACCTGTGCTCGTTCCTTTAGCATGGAACTGGGAAATCTTGCATGCAGTGCCTTCATCTCAACCCATTTTACACTATACTACACAGACTGTGGCTAATTTAACCCTTTATGATATATAACAAACTTGCAAACGGGAAAAGCTACTCTAGTATCAGTGTTTTCACTGCAGAGTTTGTCATTACAATGACCAGTGTTGGGGAAAGTTACTTTTAAAAGTAATGTGTTACAATATTTATAATGGAAAGTAATGTTCCATTACTTTTGTGTTAGACCTGTTTTTTAATAACAAAAAAAAAAAAAAAAGATAAAACTAAAGTGAAATAAATAAGCCTCAGGCTAAAGGAAATGCAAATTCACACCTGTACAGTAGAGGGCGCAGTTCAATACTCTTACTTAAGCAATCAAAACAAAAAATTAAACACAAATGTGGTTTATCCAAAGTCATTGTTGCTTATTTGTATGGTTGAATTGGATACAATACTACAATAACCATCATGTTTACACAGCCACAACCCCTCTGCACCTTACTCAAGATTTCTCCCAACATGGGGACAGGAGAGGTCTCAGTCAATATGGAAAAACAAAATAACTTGCGTTACTTATCTGAAAAAGTAACAGATATTTTGTTGTACATTTAAAAGTAATGCGTTACTTAACTCGTTGCTTGAAAAAAGTAATCTGATTACGTAACTCATGTTACTTGTAATGCGTAACCCAACACTGTTGGGTAGATAACATGATGAAAACTGTAGTTAGTAATGTAATTATTTTGAACTGCTCTGAGACTTGCGTTGAAGATCCAAATGCAGCTTTATTGGGACAATCCAGAATCGTAATCCATATAACAGGCAAAAGGGCAAACAATCCAAATAAGTAACCGGACAGAAAACACCGGCAAAAGTGTAATCCAGAAAACAGGTGGAGAATCAACACAGGACACAGGAAACCAGGATAACACTCAGAAATGCAGCGTAACAACATACAAGACTTTGTAAAAAATGACAGAAGACACAGGGTTTATAGCAGCGAAAACAAGGTACTGAGACACAGCTATATTGTAATCATGCATGATGAGTCCAGGCAGAGGGTTATGGGAAATGTAGTCCATAGCCCCGTTTCCATCGAAATTACCCGGAACAATTTGTCCCAGGAACTTTTTTTCCCCCAGACCTGTTGCGGTCTGCGTTTCCATCGCGGTCTAAAGTACCGTGAAGATTAGTCAGGTGACGCAGGATTGCGCGCAACTTTCCAATTCCCGCTGGATTTCGTCCTCCGCATATAAGCTTAATAAAGCCTGAACCTCATCGTCGGTCCGTCGGTCGTATTTTTTTTACTCCATTGTTTGTTTCGAATAGCAAACAACTCTTACTGCACGCACTGACTTTTAAAAATGGTGGTTGAAATAAAATGCTGCATGGAGTCAACCAATCAAAATGCTGCGTGAACTCAACCAATCCCCCAAAGTCCCACCCCCAAAAGTTCCTGAACTTTGAAAAAGTACTACCTCGTGAGCAGGGACTTTTTGAGGTGGACATTTTTAACCAGAACTTCCTTTAGACCATGGTCCCTGCGGTCGAAACACACCGAGTACCACCCCAAAGTCCCTAGTTCCTGAGGAAAGTTCCTGTGCTGGAAACGCGGCTCATGGTAAGATAGCACAGGACTCGGGAGGAGTGCCCTCTAGTGGAGATCTTGGGCACACCAGCTGGTGGATGTGACAGTTATCTAATGCGTTTCACATTTTGGGACAGATTTACTTAACAGGGCAAATTAGCGAGAGAGCGTAATCCCAAAAAGTGCAGATGGGAGTGGAAAGTTTTGTGCGTGATCTACTGACGACGCGCAAATTAAAGAACACAGACGCAACCGGATCATTTCCATTATTACCAGCGCAATCTTAGGGTCTGGTTTAAGCCACAAAAATAACTCTGTCCACACCTTTTCAGCTGTTAGTAAATCTGGCCCTATAGGTAATATAACCAGAGTACTTTTTGATTACTTTTAGATTACTTTTGTCCTTAACTTCATCACATAGATTTGAATAGGATAATCTTGTACTATAAAGATATAAAAAT
Organism: Rhinogobio ventralis; assembly: GCA_039654625.1. NCBI lineage: Eukaryota > Metazoa > Chordata > Actinopteri > Cypriniformes > Gobionidae > Rhinogobio > Rhinogobio ventralis. Next base: position 27,396,949 of record CM077209.1, read on the forward strand.
ACAAAGAAAAAAAATAAGTTGAGCAATTTGTCAACAAAATGAAGTGCATTAAACATTACATTACGTCAGGGTTTCCCAAACTGGGGTTTGTGAAGAAACTGCAGGGGGTTCGTAGGTTGATGAAAATGTAATAATTAATTAAACCATAAAAATGTAAAAGAAAAAAAATCAATAAAAAATCAAAATAAAACACAAAAGATGAAATATTTTATTTGTTATGCAGTGGCCTTTGACTTGTGTAATTCCACAAAACTGAAAGACTATCTGAACATACATAAGCAATAGGCTGTATATCAATGAGAATCATTAAATTATGAATAATGTAATTGCATTTTGTGAATGCTAAGTAATTATGTAATCAATAAAAATTTAACTGTTTATATCTGATTATATTTTAAAATGTAATATAATCTAATTACAAGTATATATTGGAATCTGATTACGTACTCCAGATTACATTTAATTAGTTACTGCCCAGCACGGATAATGACTTACAATTAGTGAAGACAGCCTTGAGTGATATGCACTGAAATGTAATTTACAGCAAAATGAGCCCTACTGTACATGATAAACTGATATTAGTGTCTCATCTTCTCTGTATTGGCTATCATTAGATACATTATAAACGTCATTGCCCTCTACTGGTGATGTTCTGAGAAAATCATCCCATAAATACTAGTGGTTCTCAACCAGGGGCCTCAGCTAAATTCCAAGGGGCCCGCAGGATGACTTGATGGTATTTAAATAAATAAATTATTATTAATATACTAAAATATTCTAACTCTTATATATTATTCTAATATATATATATATATATATATATATATAACATTTAAAAACAACAGCTGCTGACCAAAGTGCTGTACAAATAAATCAATAAAATAAATAAATTTAATACCAAAATAGCTATTAATTTCACTCACCACTGGCTAGGAGCTCTTAATCCCGTCAAGATATTGAGAAATGTGCCTGTAAATGTTTGATTTGAGGTTATTCTCAGCCAAATGCCCAGCTAGTGATCCCTGACGAATACTGTATCAGCCTCACACCTCCAGAATCACCCTGCCAGTCCGGAGCAAAAAGTAAATGAAGCAACTGTGGCCATCAGCAGATGCTGCTCTCTAAAGACACTTAGACCTGCACATTAGAATAAATAAAGTACCAGTAATAAACATTTATAACCATTTATTTACAACAAATAATAAATGATTATAAATGACAACCGACACGCATAAGCTTTACACATATGTAGTACATTAGGTTGAAAATAACAAAATGTTCCTTAAAGTGACTATTTATCATGTAGCAGCTGAGACATAGCCTATATTGCCTGTCATTTCGTTGGCTATAGCAAAATTCTTTTATTGTTATATGTTTATATTTGTGAGTGTATTTACAGGACGAGACAGTGAGCTGCAGAGACTACTTGCAGCTTTTTTGCGATAATGGATCCGCCACAATAATGCTTGCCAAGGCAATTTAGCGGTTCTAGTGTAAACACCCCTAACGCCTTGATTGTGAAGTTGTGTAATTTTCCACAATCAATCATCCCTGCGACAAACAACAGTTCGGAATGATTATATTTTTAGAGATTCTGTTAGAGTTTTCTGTTCATTTTTCGATATCAAGTTGCTGGAATATTTGACAGGATTTATAACTCCCCTTCAAGTGTATGAAAGACACTGTGGTACGGTGCTACTCTGACGCACGTGCACCTGCAGCACCATGGACAGCAACACAACCAATCAACATGTCAAATATTATATCTTAAGAACGCTGTATAAACGTTATTTAAAAAACGTTTAAAATTAACATTTACATAACCTTAACAAAACATTAGTGAAAGTTCTGGGAACGTTCCCTGGTGTCAAAAACAGGATGGCTGACAGCGGTAGACATCAGGAAAGTGAACTGGCATTAACCAGTCAACCCGCAGTCTTGGATAAACTGGAGTAAACACACAACAGGATGTAGCATTTAACGGTTTATAAAAAGTTTATAACACAGCTGAACCACCACCGACCACCCATTTAGCGTATTGTTTAGAAAAAATAAGTCTGAAGAGAAAGAAATTAGGTAGGCCTACTCAGCATGAAATAGTACCTTTAGTGAAAGCGTCTGGTATGAAAACCATCACAAAAAACCCCCATCATCCCACTGTAGAGCTGAATGTGTGTGTCGTCCACCACACACGCACTGAACCAAGCTGTATTACTGCTATATACAATTCTCAAAAGCCAATCACATTTGAGTCTAAAATGAAAAGCAATATCAAATTTACCTTTAAAACAAGGTAAACAGTAAAAGACTGCAGTTATAATAAAAAAACAAAAAACAAATTTAAAGCAGACTAAGCGCAATTTATTTGACAGGATTATGTAGGCCAGCAAAGTATACATCATACATTTTTACTTTGGATTACATTTTGAAGAAAGTGGATAAGTCGGTATGAGTGAGAGAGAGAGAGATAGAGAGAGAGAGAGAGAGAGAGAGAGAGAGAGAGAGAGAGAGAGTGTGTATTCCTATCTTAGATTTAGTAAGGATGCTTTAAATTGATCAAAAGTGACAGTAAAGACATTTTATAATGTAAAAAACCTTCTATTTCATCTGGAGTAATGATGCTGAAAATTCAGCTTTGCCATCACAGGAATAAATTACATTTTAAAATATACTAAAATAGTTATTTTAAATTGTAATAATATTTCACAATATTACTGTTTTTTTACTGCATTTTTGATCAAATAAATGCAACTTTGATGAGCATGAGACTCTTCTTTCAAAAACAAAACTTACCGACCCAAAACGTTATGCCCAGTAATGTAAGTTTTACCTTAAATAAGGGTAAAAATGAGCATGCCTTACCAAACACAAATTACACTCAGCACTACATTTGTCTATTCATTTTATTGTTTTATGTCATTAGGAAAAAAGCACAGAGTAGGGGGCCTTGACAGCGTGCAGCATTGTATCCTGTTTGTGTACAGAACTGATAGGCCAGAATAATCATACTGTGCAGCTTAAAGCCTTTACACGCTTAAAGCATTTCTCACCGAGGCACGTTGATGTGCCGTAAGCAATCGTTTAGTCCATTTGACTTTGTTCATGTAAAAAGCATTGTTTTACAACTTGGCCAAGCTTTGGCTTTCCTTAAGACACAGAAAATCAAACTGTGTATATCCACTGTCGAAAATCCATTGAAAAGCAGCTTGTTGCATTAGATGCTGATATATTTGTAGTTTTACATACTGCATTACCTTATTAAAGAGGTAAGTAAATGATGCTTATAGCAAATAATACCTTAGTGGGGAAACTTTTGAAGCATTTTAGACCCCTCACACTAGTCAGGGTCAGAACAGCTTAAGTGGCTGGATACAAAGAGCTTACAATCGTTGTGTATACAAAAACAGAGCCTTGATAATCTGAATATTACTTTCAGATTACACCTGAAAAAAAAAGTGAAAAACAATATGTACAGTTTGGTATGCTTGACAAGTCACATTTCTACACAATGAACCATTATTGTGAGAAACACTTTGATTTCCATGATGGTGAGAACTGATCTTCTAGTTTAATTACCAAGTTTGGTTCTACCTGAGTTTGTGTATCTATCAGGGGTGTATATGTCCCATCTTGTCCTTCAACTATTGCATATGACAATTAAGAGACTGTTAAGCTCCTAAAGTTCAAAGACTCCAAACTGGGTTCAGTGCGCCCCTTCTGTCAAATGTAACACCTGTCCTGCAGGTTTCTCTAGACTGATCACTCGAGAGAATAGGTGAAACTGTTGTGTTGTATATGAGAAATGAAAGAAAACAGTTTTAGCGTAATGAGAAAGTAATAGTTTGCACCTTATGCATCTTTCCCTCTCGCGGGAAGCGTTAAGACGGTCTTGGAATGCACAATATACTATTTTGAGTAAATATTGCCGTTACTACAAGCATGATTACTGTAGATACATAGAGTGGCCTCCCTACCACTAGAGGCACCAGAGAATTTAGAGTGTCAGGCTTGGCTGAAAACAACCACGTCAAGCCACTTTGGAACAAAAGTATGACTCGGCTCATCTGTTAATCGTCATCAGTAGCCTCTCTTTTCGATTCATCCAGCTTCCGCTCCATGAGTTGAGAGGCCGGGCTTGGAAGAGACACCACTTCCACAGGAGGTAGCATGACACCTTCTGGCTCAATGTCTTTTCTCTGGGAGAGGTCCTCCTGGAAACAAACCAATCACATTCAAGCAAACAATCCTGACCATGAAAGCAGTCCAAGTAGTGCATTTACAACAACCTGCTCAGAGAACCGCTGACTCATGACTTGATCTCCAAACTCCTGAGTCTCAACCTCTTCGCTGTTGGAGTGGCAGCTGGGGCTCGGCACCTCTATGCCATGGCTCTCTAGTATGGCAGCCTCTAAGTGAAAAAGAGAGAACGTGTGTTTAGTATAAAGAGATAACGATGATGGTTTAAAAATCCTGCAAAGTCTTTCCTGTCAAGAAATATAAAGAATGTCTGAAACTGAAATGAATGCTTCCAAAAAAAAAAAAAAATTACCTGTCCACAAGTCATGTGATATATACACTACACTAATGTTCAAAGGTTTGGGCTCAAGGCTTTTTTTAAAAGAAATTAATACTTTTATTCAGCAAGGATGCATTAAATTGATTAAAAGTCACAGTAAAAACATGTATAATGTTACAAAAAAAATAAAAATAAATGCTGTTCTTTTAAACTTTCTATTAATCAAAGAATCATGAAATTCAGGATTTCCACAAAAATATTAAGCAGCATAACTGATAGGAAATGTTTCTTGAACAACAAATCAGCATATTAGAATGATTTCTGAAGGGGCATGTGACAACTTAAGACTGGAGTAATGATGCTGAAAATTCAGCTTTGCCATCACAGGAATAAACGGATTTAAAATTTATTAAAATATAAAAGTTATTTTTAAATTGTAACAATGTTTTACTGTATTGCTTGTTCTAGTTGTAATCAACTTTTGAACGGTACTTCATAATCAGGCATAGACAGGCTGTGATTTTGTTCCTGAAATATTTGTTTTGGAGGCTTAAAGGAACACTCCACTTTTTTGAAAATAGGCTCATTTTCCAACTCCCCTAGAGTTAAACAGTTGAGTTTTACCGTTTTCGAATCCATTCAGCCGATCTCCGTATCTGGCAGTAGCACTTTTAGCATAATTGACATTAATTAATTAACATAGCTTAGCATAATTAATTGAATATGATTAGACCGTTAGCACCCTGCTCAAAAATGACTAAAGACTTTAAATATTTTTCCTATTTAAAACTTGACTCTTCTGTATCGTGTACTAAGACAGATGGAAAATGAAAAGTTGTGAAAATCGCAACTTTTCATTTTCCGTCGGTAAAACTCAACTGTTTAACTCTAGGGGAGTTGGAAAATTAGTCTATTTTTAAAAAAAATGAAGTGTTCCTTTAATGCGAGGAATATTCCACATGGAGTATTGGAGGAAAAAAATTAAACTTTAGACATCCTAGATAAACTTCTGATGCTTGTGTCACTTAAATCATTCTTAAAGTCTCACCTATGTTGGCACGTCTCTTCATCTCCTTCCTCCGATTGGCAAACCAGTTGTACACTTTGAGTGCAGTGACTCGTTCAAACTCTGACAGTTTGCATCCTGAAACAACATGTATACATGCGATTCATCATTTAAATCAATAAGTAAATTGGCATTCAGTGTATTCAGTGAGGCAGGGGTACATTTGCAGCAAAGATGGCATGGCTATTACTGTTCTGGTTCTAAGGCGGCTTAGATACTGATTGCAATCACTTACCAGGTTTTTGAATGACAGCATTACAGGCATTGGCGATTTCCTCTCTTTTGGCCTCATCAGGATACTGATTCTCTATAAAGAAACTATGAGAACAAGCAGAGTGAATCAGAACAAGACATGGGATATTATGATCATTGTTCAACCAATAGGAAACAGTAACAGCCTTAGAAGACTAATATAATGTAACTAAATAATACTTTTCTTCACACCATTTATGACATAATGGGCCCTATCATACGACCTTGCGATGCAACGTTTTTTGCTAGTTTCAGCCCGACGCAGTTATCATTTTCATGCCCAGCGCCACGTTGTTTAAATAGCAAATGCACTCGCGCCCATCTGTTCGCCCATGGGCGGTGCTGGTCTGAAAACAAGGTGTGTTCAGGTGCATTGTTAGCGAGTTTTATTTTGAGGCAACTGAAAATGACCAACAAAACCTGGTCTAAAGTCAATAGCGCAGTATTTTTTGTGTTATTTAAAGGCCGCGTTAGTAATATACGCCTATAGGTGGGTACACAATGTGCGTACACTCTGCTTATTACACACACAGGGACACGCAGCAGCACACAAACATTTTTAAATATTAAAAATAAAAGGATTCCTCTCTGGAGAAGCGTTCAGTCTTTCCGCTCGCAAATTCCGCCATGTAAATAGCAAATCCACCATGGTGTAAACGCAACTGGCTTTTAAAGGGAATGGGAGATGAGACTCTGATTGGTTTATTACACGCTACGCCCAAAACACACCCATGACTCATTAAGAGACTAGGTCAACCCTTTTGGGCCATGCGCCTGGCACACAGACCGTTTTTTCCGTTGTTAAACTAGCAAAAGTGGATTCGGACACGCCCTAAGTGCACCTGCGCCATGCGCTTCAGACCATACGCTCAGATCGTTAAAATACAGTCAATAGACATTAAGTGAAAAAATGCTTGTGAATGGAGAAAATGTTCCACTTTTATGGGTACACTGTCACCATACCTCACTATGAAATCAAAAAGATGACATAAATATGGGGATTGTGCCATCACAAATTCAGAATTCCTATAGTAAATTTTAGGAGCCACGCATATGTTCTTTTACAGATGTCACCCTGAGAAACAATTACTGTCCGAATAGTGCCAAAGACAATAATGTTCTGTCATTTACCTCTCCATGATTGACTGGCACTCCTTTCTCCAGGTGAAACGACTACCTCTACGCAGTCTAAAAGGCCCAACCGCTGCCCTGTCTGCGGGGCTTCCAGCCAACCTCCAGTCGGGCTCCTCTTTAACCAGTGAACGCATGGACAATGTGGCGCCTGTTGTGAACATTATTGCACACAAACCAAAATAACAGTAAAATATGAATTCACTGCACATAGCTAAATACAAATTAAAGGGATGGTTCACCAGAAAATACATATTCTGTTATTTACTCACCCTAAAGTTGTTCCAAAACAGCATGACTGTCTTCCTTTCATAGAACACAAAATGAGATGCTTATAGAAGGATGTCCATGCTGCTCTTTTCCATACAATGAAAGTGAATCGTGAGTCCCTGGTCACCATCCATTTATTGCGTTAAATTTAGTTGCATTTCTCAGTTTGTGTTCCACACAAGAAAGAAAATCATAAAGGTTTAGAATGACAGGAGGGTGTTATTTTTGATGAACTATCCCTTTAAGAGCCATTCTAAAAAGATTTTAAAGCCATCTTTCCACTATTTCCACAATTGTCGCATTCTGTGCCATTCACACAAAACTTGCATATGGTCGTGAAGAATAAAAGTGTTTGATTATTTCCATACAATGCAAATGACTGTCAATACGTCTAAAAGAAAAGCATAGCAGGGTTATTATTATAAACTAAAACCAAAACCATAAAAATATGTATTACTTGAAAACAAAAAAATAAAATATTCAAAAACTTATTTTATTTTAGCTAGTTGCCAAGGAAAGATTTCTTATTTTAATTGAGTTTACTAAAATGGTTTACAAAAATAAATACAACTGAAATAAAATTACTAAAACCTTAACTAAAATTAAAATGAAACTGAAAAATATAAAAATTCAAAATAAAAAAAATATAATAGTATCTCAATGATACTAAAATAACACTGAAGCATAGTTTTCTAGGGTTAATCAACTAAATAATAATCATTATGTAATAATTATATATGTAGTGTTTAAAGTATTTTAGTGCAAAAATATTGGCACTGCAACTCTCACCTCGCACTCACATATCAGGTTTAGCCACAAAGAGTTCAAATATTTCAACGCAGTCAAAGCTCAATCTGGATCCAAAAATTGCACATACGCATCTACTCTCCCTAGGAATTGAAGGACTTCTGGTATATTGTTTTTTGGAGATTGTGAAAGGGTGATTTAAGACTCAAAGAGAACAAATATTAAATTCCCAAACCATTTGCATTGAAGTACACTTAAGCTGTGTTTCCCTGCTGCATGGACGTTACCTGACTGGGCTTGGTGAGCAGAGTAGAAGGGGAGGAGGTGCATCAGCAGTTCTCTCTGCCTATTCCAGGGAGTGTCAGTCCTGCTCCTGGGAACCTGAGCATGCTGGTTTTCACTCCATCTGATTCCTTTAACCCATTTGGGCAATCAGAAAACTGTGTTAACTAGGGTCCCTTCGAGAAGCCGAAAACTTGCAATTCATGGTGACGACCGTTAACAAATATTAACATAGTGCTCAATGAAAATCCTTGTAGATAGCAGTGTTAATAGACATTCAAAGTGATTAGGTTCTTGGAGCCATGCTCAATTCTCTAGCGCTGTAGTGAAAGTAAAAGCGTCATGCTCAGGGCTCTGTTAGTAGGGTCGGGTGTTAATTGCACTTCATTGCATACAGGACATGAAAACCAGCATTTGACAAACCCAGGATCAGGACTGAGAGCTACAGTAGAGGGTCTAACCTGGGAGATGAAGAGCAGAAGTGGTCCTGGGGGGCTCCACATTACTTAATTAGCTCCTTCAAGTATCAACACGTTCTCTATATTATAAATGCGGGATGATGCGAGTGTTGGCGGTGTTACAGCCTAAAAGGCTTTAAAGCTCATTTCTGACTGCAACAACCTACACTTCTTGGATGTGCCAAGAACAGCATTAACCTAAGCACATAACTGATGGGAAATGACACCAGTTGATTGAATTTCAATTCGGTACGGCGACATGGATGTCCTTCCAATATATTATCAAACACTGAATTTCCAAATGTAAAGCCCTCAAGGACCATGCAAACTATATAGGGAAGATATGACAGAATGGCAAGTGAAGACCAAAAAATAATAAAAATAAATAAATAAAATCTGAACATAAGCACGCCCCAAGGCTAAAATTCAGGCCACACCCTTGTATTTGGCAAGTCCTGTCCTTGCTGAGGAACCACAACTCACCTGGGCTGTTGCGCTCCAGCAGGTACCAGCGATAGAACGCCCTGCGTTTGGAGTCGCTCATCTCCAGACCCTGCTGCAGAAGCCACTGGGAGATGTAGCTTTGACTGATACCTGCAGAATATCACACATTCATAAAAAAGGAAACCAGTGACAGAAATGACAGGAAAAGTGACGCACCAGAATAAAACCAATTTTACGCACCAGAATAAAACCAATGGCAATTGCTTTGGCAACTAACTGATATAAGTTTAAGTTAATGCATTAAAATTACTAGCTGGAAATAAAAAATAAAACAACTAAAACTAAAACTGTGCGTCGCCCTATCAATGACATCATACCCGAGTTACCCTCGATTTCCGGAAGAAGCGGAAGTCATGGGGTCATCAAGCTACGAATAATAGCTTTGAATAAGCAACCTCTAGAAAATTACATATTGTGCCTTTAACTAAAATAAACTATGAACAATTTATTTGTTACAGTATTTATTAATTCATTTAAAATGTTAGTTAATAATATACAACCGTTCATTGTTACTTCATGTTAGCTCAGGTATATTACATAATATTAACAGATACAACTTTTGATATAAATAATGTATTATCAAATGTTGAAGTTAACATTAAATAAGATTAATAAATTCTTTTTTTCATTGTTAGTTCATGTTAACTAATGTAGTTAACTAAATTAACAAATGGAATCTTGTTGCAACATATTACCAAAAAATGACAAAAGCATATAAAATACATTTTTTTTTAAAATAGCCTAAAATGAAAATATAAAAGCTAATTCAAAATACTAATAAAAACTATAATAGTATATAAATTAAGGGTGTAACGGTACACGTATTCATACCAAAACGTTTAGGTACAGGGTTTCCGGTACGGTGCACGTGTGTACCGAACGGTACAAATGCAATCTTTAACAGTTAACATTAAGCTTGTTTTACGCTCGGAACATACTTCAATCGGAGTTCCCACACGTAAGTATTCTGTCCATTTTATCACGAAATTCAAACGATAAATGCCATTTTGACGCTCTTTAATGTGACGTGACAGATAACTGTATAGGCGTGTCAATTTAAGCGGCAGCGCGGCGCGAGTGAACGCGATCTTCTCTTCCTAGTCAAAGAATAAACCTGAATCAACATCTGAAGGTACGTTGAGGATACATTACAACTTACTGAAACGTATCATATGTCGTGTAACCGCTCAATCAGTGTTTCAATGGAGGAAAGACGTCAATAAAACAGCTTGTAAACAATGTCACGTAGCATTACATTTACCTGTCCACAGCTGGTTAGTTCACTAGAGAAATTAACTCTTTCGCTAAATATATTTGCCTATATATTCATTATATTCTACTTAACCTGTTAGTGATGTCTTCATTATTTAATGCGTTTAAATGAATCTGTTATGAAAATGACAGCCACTGTGTATAATTATATTTCAACAACGAATTAGAGTAAAAACATAATTTTATAATTAGATTTAGAAGTTAATGCAAAAACTGCCTAGTGTGAAGTTTACATGTTTGCATACAATGTGTTATTTGAGTGTTGATTATTATATCTAAAAATAAATAGCTACTGAATTTAGACTAATTTGGGCTCTGTTGTTAAATAGTAATGCGCAATAAGGGCTCCCTACATAGTTTACAGCATTAGCAGAGATCTTTTATCTTTTAGATTTTTTATCTTTAAGAAACTTTTAGTTATAATTGAATTAATTTAAGGACAGACACAATTTGTTCAGTAAATCCAACAAATATCTTGCTTTTTTGACACTATTATGAGTAGAAAACTATAGGTCCCCAAAATAAACAGTATTGATAGTGAAAGCACATTTGTACTCTGTGTATTTTATAAAATCCAGAGTTGATCTTTCACTGTATAGTATAATCTGTGTAAAGTAATGGGAAATGTATTAACTAAGGGATGAAAATGCACACCGAACTTGCAATCAGTTGCTCCCACAGACATAAGCGTGTTTGTTGTGCAGTCATGTTCGCTATCCATCTGAATTTCTCTATGCATGCGTCTCATCAGCTGTGATGTCTGCAGCAAGATATTATCAGTTTCACATGCTTGCTCATTTTTTCCTTCATATCAACGTTTTGGTTATTTAAGTTGTGGTTGGCCTAGATTTTCTCTGTCTAACATTCTTGATGTGCAAGTAAATAAAAATATTACTAATATATTTCTCCTGTTCAGCACAGGAAATAATTAATACTTTGTGATGTACAGTAAATTAATATAGGTTAAATGGTTTTAGATGTAAAAAATACTTTGTTACCCATTGTCTGACAGTTTTGCATGATTTAAAAAAAAAAAAGCATGTTTCCTAAACTTTAAGACTGAAAGCATTCAGAGTACCTGTGACTTGTCCAACAATTGCCTGTGAGATCCTTCTGTTATTGAGAAAAGCTTTTATCTCCTCTTTCACAAGGTTACTGTCCCTCCTACAGTCCAAACAAAGACAAGCATTACATTGACAGAGTCAAAACATTACGTTTTAAATTTCATTAAGCATTTAAAATGTTAGCAGCTTTAAACAATTTTATGTGTCAAATTGGGATTTGCATAATATATGTTTAAATGGGGAACATATTATGTGGAAGATCCAAAGCGGTTACAAAAAAAGCTACAAAAAGTATCCATCTGAACCAACTGTCCACCTGACCTGATTCAGAAAGGGCTCTTGTTCTCTGAAAATTACATTGTTGCTCAGGGACGTTCACTGTCATTATCAGCTGTTATATTAATCTCTACCTCTCAGTAGACCTGAGAAGAGAATCCCACAGAAGCAGCTGATATAGTGCACTCATAAAAGATACCTCATGTATTCTTCCACCTTCTCCTCCAGATCCCAGTCCTCTTCTGCCAAGTCGTAACTAAACGACCTCTGAACTCCGCTGGGTGGGTACAGGGGTGGAGGTGAGGCATCGTAGCTGTTGCTAGGTGATAATGCAGCATCCATAACAGGGGTCTGTGTGGTGGCTGAGGTAAGAGAGGAGGAGGAAGAGGAGGAGGACGAGGGGGCAGCAGGGGCCGCGGAGGTAGGGGCACTGGGTGGGGCAGAGTGATTGTTGCAGCATGGGGTACGATGGTCTGGATCAAGCCTCTCTAAAGACTCAAGGGCTTGAATGATCTGAGGTTTGGTCATCCCTGACAACCTTAAACGCTGGAGCAGATCGATCTGTTCAATGGTATACCGCGGCTCCACATCAAAACACTCCATCCTGACATCTGCGGGAGAAGAAATGACAAAAAATAAAGCAAATTATGTTGTTTTGATATTTATATTAAACTTCACTCAAATGAAAAGTGTGTAGCTTCTGCACCACTATTGTCACCACAACAACAACAACAAAAAAAGCTAAGTAAAAATGCATTCATTTTCTCCAAAGGGGAATTGATTTCTTATGACAACTTATAAACCTTTAAAAGACTTGAACTACAAGGTTGTTAAATCAATGGTGTACAATTTTGTTAAAAGACAACAGCTCGCTTTATTTGAACTTTTAAAAAAAAGAAAAAAAAAGAATCGAGTTTACAGCAGAATACCTTGTGAAAATTACCCATGATTCTGCTGAGAAGTCTCCAACAATCAGAGAATTGTGACAAGCAAATTGTGCCAAAAGAACTCTTTAGCGCCGCCCACTCCCATGAAGCACTGCAAATGTAGTAGTCAATTTCCCTACGCTCTCAAACTTCTAAAATATTTGTATATTTTGCATTCTAAAAGACAAAGTTTGTTATGTTGTGATTCACAATCACCTCATAGCTGGTTGGTTTGGTTCGTGGCTTATACATCTTAAACTAAGACTTTTTTGTTAATCCCTATGGGAAAAAATTAAGAAAAATAGTTTCGGAACCAAAGCCGCTGAAATGTAGGTGGGCATTATAGAACAGAAAAAAATCTGCCATTGGTCTAGCAAGTCAGATGTCCTGCCCCTAAACTCATGCCATTGGTTGAGCCAGTGTTGCTGTGTCAGGCTTGTTGGAATTCTCAAACAAACAGAGCGCATTATGAATGGAGAAGGAGCTTATCATTTTTGCACAGGAAAAAAACAAACAAGAAAGAGCATGAAAATATGGATTTTTTTTTAACTTAAAGTTTAGTATGCATGTTCCCTACACTTTGAAACGATATGTATTGTAAAAAGCACTACACAAATAAATGTGAGTTGAATTGAACTGAACAACACAAAACTATTCCTTAAGATTTGGATCGCACAAGTCATGAAGACCACTTTAATTATGCTACTTTTCCCCCCCATTTAGTCCCCATTTATATTCATAATGAATATAAATTTTTACAAAGTCACCTTTTATCTTACACAGAATAAATAGTCATACAGGTTTGGAACAAAATGAGGGTGAATAAATAATTTTTTGATATTGGTGAATTCCAAAAGGTACAATCTAGTTATTCTTCTATATTTCACATTACTGCCAATCTCATATATTTTCCTTTTCCGTCTATCTTTGTACTTTACAATTCAATTATTTTACTACCTTGTAAACACTGACATTTCTTCAGGTAATACAAATCTAGCTAGAGTAACTTCATAAAAAAAACTGTTTCACCTCCTATTTGTTGTCCTACCTGAGATTTGAGGTGATAATCGGCCCGTTGGGAGCGGTTCTGCGCGTGGAGCCACAGCAGGAAGGCACCACTGTCGCATGGTCGAGGAGTCACCCGCAGGGGACAAGGGGGGCTGTCAAAACATCACAATAACTATTAACAGCCTGTCAGCATGTGTCGGTTATTCACGCTAGAGTAACGATACAAACAACTCGGCCACGGTCTGCTTTAATAACGACCTTCAATAACAGCTAATGCACGTCTGTAATCATGACTTTATTTTATGCCAAGCTCGCGCTAACTGGCTAGCCCCAGCGGGCACGCGCTGCTGTGCAACTGCATACAAGAATGAATTATCTTCGCCTTTGTTTTCACACTTGCAGCTGAACCCACTGACTTGGGCACGGCTTTTACTTCTGGCAGACAACGCGTAAAAGTCATGCACTACTACAAAACATTCGCTGCTTTAGTTTTTGTAACGGATTCGCGTCTCGCAATATCACTTGTTATTAGTGCGGGATTGAGATGCCTTCATAGTAGCACAGCTTTGATGCACAGAGCGCTAAAGTAACTGTAATGCCGCTAGCATGAAAAGCTATATGCCCAACCAGCAGTTTTCCGCCTTACCTCCCCGCGCTACCGTCAAACTGCTGCCGGAGTTGGAGATGGTGCAGCTGGAGAGCAGTCGGTGCACACCCTGGGTGTAATGCTGGCCCTCCCGTGCGCTCACTTGCACTCCGAGGCGCTTCAACTAGCTAATGAAGGTGATCCGAGGAGGGTCACATTGTCCTGGGATGCCGCAGCATAATATTACTGGATATATGGAAGTCAACAATTGACCTCTCACCCGCAGCGACAGTCCCATGTGGATGCAGGAAGTGGATGCCAGAAGAGACTTCCATGCGTTTACTATCTTTAATGACATGTAAAAAGATTTTGCAAGTCCTTATGAGCAAATAGTTGGGAGTAGATGTGAAATATAAAATGTGTGCTTACTTTTTGTCAAGTTTGTTTACGTTTTTCAGATTTCGCAGGACTGCTATTCTGTATGGATTTATGCTTTCCTCTTTTGCACACAGCAATAATGTTTCCAATGCACCAGGACTAAACTGTTTGCACTGTCAACACTGCTGACCACAAATAAATCTTTGTTTTTATTTAACCCTATATCATTTAGTTATTGCAATGTGCAAGATGAGCAGTCCTACATCCAGTCCTACAATTTAAGGCTCGTACAAGAGGACTGAAAAAAACAAAAACATTAATCATGGCATAGACTAAACAATAAAATTAGCCTAAATAAAAAACACAATCCACACAATTAGTAAAATATTTAATTATCAACACAATTATTGATACGCCATAGTTTAATGTACAATGTCATATTTTATTATAATAAAATACATTTTTATTTAAAAAAAAGTCACATTTGTTAACATTAAAGCATTAGCTAACATGAACTAACAATGTGTCATAATGAATAAATGCCTATACTCGGACATAACATTTTTTGAAAGCCTACTCTTTTATGGAAATACTTTTTTAATCCTAGAATGCATGAACCAAAAAACCTACACAAATGCATAAAGGGGGTCAAAATGACCCATATTGGAATTAATGGTTTTCTTCCAAAAAAAAGAAGATGATAAAAATAGGTGTCCTATTAATTAAATAATTAAAATAATTGATGATACAAATTTTTTTAAATGTATCAAACATGTTTATTTGTCCACTTTCCTTATATCACAAAATATAAAATTTATTTATTTAAAATGCAGTTGTACAATGCAATCAAATAAGTGACAAAAAAAGTGTTTTTGATGAATATTTAAAAAATCACAGCATTGCATTCCCTTTATGCATTCTAGGGTTAAACTGTAACATGACCATTTTCATTTTTTGAATGTTTCATAGTTTAAAAGGACAGCATTACAGGAATGATACAACAAGTTTAAACAGACATGTCATTCGTAATAAACCGCAATAGGGTGCATGATCTTCAAAAAGGTCATGAACTTTACTGCAGGGTCAGTTCACCTTTAGTTGTCAGTTAATTTTCATCTTCTTAATGAAAAGCCCTGTCCCCAGGAGACACACCCTACAGAGAAACACATCTTAACTGTATTCCTGGTGATCACCAGCCTGGTGTGCATCCTGATGCCCCTCAGTATCTCATTATGAAAGGCTGATATGAGTGTGCCAGCTTACACAGATGTAAACGGATGATCCATCTAGCAACTCCGGCCTGCAAAGAAAATCAAGATAATATCCAAGAGACATTATTAGAGTAGTCTGCTGACCATCCTCCCTCTGACAATATTAGTGCTGCTGGCTATCTTGTGGACTTCCTCCTTTCTCCAAATTAACATGCTTTGTTTGAAACAAATACTTATTGTTTATGACTCAAAGTTGAACCCATGGTCCTGATTATCTGTGACTACATAGGATACTGAGTTACTCATTTTAAAACAAAACGTGTAATACAGTGTCATATATCAGAAATGAATGCCAGAAGGACATCACAAATAACAAGGCTACTTAAAATAAAACACCTTGTACATTTCTTTATAAAGATTTCAATCTAATATTCTTAATTTCTTTTTTTTAAATTGGCCATACAGAAAATAAAAAAACAGCCCATATCTACCAGAAGAAAAATGACTAGATCATTGCAGTCCAACCAGATTTATAGGCCTACAGTTTCAATAGCGCATTGTAGACTGTACTGAAAACCCACACTCTTAAAGGGGTACGTCACTGCTTGCAAAATGGACTTTCAATAAAACTTGGCTGCCTCTTCACCTTATTTTGCAACGCGGAAGAAAGCGGAAGTAAATACGACGACGTATAATCAAAATGCAAAATAAGGTGAAGAGGCAGCCAAGTTTTATTGAAAGTCCATTTTGCAAGCAGCGACGAACCCCTTTAACAGTGTGGGTGTTCAGTACAATCTACAATGCGCTATAAGTGTGTTCGACTTGAAGTGGCGCTGCACAGACCAATCAGTGTATGACATCAAAGTACCGCAACAGCAATTAGGGTGCAGACAGCTCCGTATGCTTTCGAATTGCTCTTTGATGTCATACACTGATCGGTCTGCGCAGCACCGCTTCAAGACAAACACACCTATTCCACTGTCAAATCTGACTGGCTGTGGGCGGGGATAAAAATGCGAAAGAATAATCTGCAGTTTTTACGAAAGCCCTGCCTGGAGCTGTCAAAGGTCTGCAAAACACGTGAATTTCTTGGTCCAGGTAACACAGAGAACAAGTAAACATTGCTCATTTACATAGCCTATATTACCGACATTGTAACAATACAAAGTGGGTTGAAAACCGACAAAGTTATTTGATAAAGTTTTAGCCTATAGAACTTTAAAGGGTTCTGTAATGGCGCTTCATATAGAACCTTTTAGGTTTCCCCCATCATGGGATCATTTTAGTTTTAATTAAATGAGTTGTAAACTATACTTACTTACTGAAATAACCTGTTAAACATGAAGGTATTATGCTATCATTTAAAACATTTCTTATTAGGCCTATATAGCAACTTTTGACATAAAGAGTTCTTTCAAATTGAGACAAGAACCCTATAGGGTTCTATAGAACCCCATTTAACCTTTTTTTGAGTGCATGATATCAGTCAGCAGTTTTTAAATAGGCACATGATGAATCCATCAAAATATTAAATAACCAAAAATAAGAGGAATTATATTACTCTTAAAAGTCTTATTTTAGACAAATATTTTGATATGTTCTGATCTTCTACATTTAATACATTTGTATTTGCTAATGATGCCCGCGTGCGGTAACATGTGAAGAGAGAGCCGAAGTACCGCCGCTAACACAGAGGGGGCGCTACACTCTACGACACTGGACAGAACGGACCGATCTGTGATGGGCTCATCTGCTCCTCAGCCTGTTTTTCATGGACATGGTACTCTTCCGCTAGTTTGTCTGCATCGTATGATATGCCATAACTTCAACATGCCCCGCATTTAATTTTTTCAAAAGCATGCCTTAGCAACCATTTCACTGTATTCTTGCAATTCCTTGCCATATACAGTATCATGCTTTGGTTTTGTTCACCCTCAGCTTTTACCAAAAAGTGGCACTTTTGCACTCGAATTACGCTTCAGTTGTGTTGTTGCGATTATAATAATATAAAGAGGATAAATAAAGTAGCCTAAAAATACAACAACAAAACATATAGGGGTGAGCGGGGCACAACCTAACGCGGGGTTATTGTAACCTGTGCATGACGAAACTTAGTAAATTTACTAGTTGCCATATCAACACTATATACTGAAAAATCTTTGGAAGATATCACTAACATTTATTTAA
This sequence comes from Rhinogobio ventralis, assembly GCA_039654625.1. Taxonomy (NCBI): domain Eukaryota; kingdom Metazoa; phylum Chordata; class Actinopteri; order Cypriniformes; family Gobionidae; genus Rhinogobio; species Rhinogobio ventralis. The sequence goes on from CM077209.1 coordinate 27,415,083, forward strand.
CCATAGCAAAAGTAAATGTAAGTTATTTTTTATCTCAGTTTTTTGTGTTTATTTAAAACGAGACAAGTCTGATATTATTGTAATCTTATATCTGTTATTTAACAGTTGAGATAGTTCTTTAATGCAGATCTAACCAGCAGAAGACACGAGCTTGGTTTAAATCCCAGTTGTGTAGGTGGGGCATGTTGTCACACTGCGTTACAATGTGCCCCTATTAGAACTATGCTATTATATTCTATACTTTTATAAATTCTATTGAGAAACCATGAGGAAAATGGTGAATAAAGACTGAGAGTCAATGTTCAGAAATTATTAATTATTATTATGTTTTGAACTATGGTGTATAACTGTATTTTGCAATGTGTGTTAGCAAACTCAAACATTTGTTTATTTTTAATTATTAAAAATGCCATTATTTGATATGAAAAACGTAATTGTATTTTATTGACAAAATATTTTAGTTTGTCTTGTATATTATTTCTATTATATCAGATAAAATTTTAAGCTGTCATATGGTCATGTTACAGTGTGCCCCTCACATGTTACAATGTACCTCACCTATGGGGCATGTTGTCACATTTCTCTTCCATTCTTTCAGGGTAAATCAAGAAAAAACAATACACTGTATTAATAAAACAATAATTGTACTAGACGTGTGAAACTATTGTGGGTAAAAAGAAATACTCTGAACCCCAAGTGAATTTACACAAACTGAAAAAGTCAAAAAGTGTTAGGTTGTGCCCCGCTCTCCCCTATAGTCTTTAATGTAGGCTATTCAAGCATGTTCTCCAACAGAAAATGTTTTACTGGCAGAACTGTCAGTGAAAATGCAGTTCTCTTCCCTTTGTGTTTGTGTCCCTCTTGTGGAGAGAATCTACATAATTTATTATCCTGTACAATTATAAATTGCATTGACACACACTGAATCCAGTTGCTGGAATATTTGCCAGAATATCAAAACAAGAAAACTTTTCAAGAAATCATTTAACAAACGATTTATAAACTTACCAGCCTCAAAGGCTGGCCAGCCTGTAAGGGAATATCCGGGACACATTCCTTCAATATGCACACAGACACGTGTGATCAGGACAGGACAGACAGCAGGTGCAGCTCCTCTCTCCTGGAATATACCATGACCTAACCGAGGACTTAAACTAGATTTTATTCAATGGGTAATACAGGTGAGTTACTGAGACAACCAAAATAAATATTCATAAAAGATTTTGAATCTGTGTTGAAATTGACAGGTGATTTTTGTTCTGTTTGTAATTTTTAGAAAATACATTCATATTTGTTCTCATAATGCATTTGTCTCTAAAAAAACACTTCGTCATAAATCTCATGCTTTATAGAAGCTCTGTTTATTGCTGTATCAAGCAAATGCCAGTCTGCAGGACTTCCTAATTAGAAAGTCATATTTTAAATGTATGATCTCTGTAGAATTTCCCCATCAGCACTGTCACAAACTTTTTTTGTTTTCCCAGAAGTCTAACGAGTTTGCTGTGCCAAGTGTACAAAGTGTGTAATTATTAACTGAGGTGACATCTCTCCTGTAGCCCAAACTCTGTCCTCAGTGGATCAGTGAAGCCTTTGTTTGCTGTGAAATAATGTCCACCCACACTCCTCTGCTCCACTTCTAATATTTCCTTCAGCTTTCCTACAGTCCTTTCCAGAGCACACCAGCAGAATATCTGTAACGCTTGTCAGCACAGCCATGTGAAAATACGACCCTTGCCTCCTCTCCGAGTCTTAACTTTAGTGTTTATGTAGTTGAGAGGAAGGTACTGGAGGCTGTTAATTCACAGAATGACAGTAAAGTAAGCATAGAGCTTTTGGCTCCATTTGGTATCCCATCAGCTCTCTCTCTCTCTCTTCTCAGGGATGTGTTGTGGCAATCTGGAGGAGCAGAAGGGGCTGATGAAGATGGGCCTTAGTATGGTGTTAGTAGGGCATGTGAACTTCCTGCTGGCTGCTCTGGTCCATGGTGTGGTGCTGAGACACTTCAGCCTGCAGCGGGGACAGGCCATGGAAAGCGCCATCTCTAACGTCATAGCCCTGACAGCGGGCCTGCTGGTGAGGCACGACATAATTGTAAAATAGGCAATTCATCAACCAGAGGAATATTTTGTCCTGTCTTTTGCATACTGCAAGACAAGCCATTTGCTTACATATTTAACTAGTAAAATAACCACAGGTGCAGTTAATCATCATGTTCCACTAATGTTTGACAACTAAGTGTCCAAATACTTTCTGTTGTAATCTAATGATTTTTCATTTTAAAGCCATTTAAAATAAATGTCACATTGTTTTCATTGTGTGTATTAAGAGCAATGGCATTCATTTATTTTTAAGTGTAGCTATTTTCTAAATATTTGCATTCAAATATTTTGGGAGCTGAGAAGAAATTATAATATTGTACTGTTATATTTATCTAGGGTGTCATTATTGGAATACTGACTATTGTTCTGTCCAAAAATGGGAAGAACAGGATACTGGTAAGTAAGAACTTCTAGTGCACAAATTATGCATTTTGTAATTAAAACCACACAGATTCTCTTGTAATGCTTAACAGACAAAACCCTTGAAACCTCAGGTCAGATTTCACTTTATAATCAAAAGAAATAACTCTATTTAAAGGCACAATATGTAATTTTTCGCAGCTAGGTCGCTTATTCAAAACAAAGGCGTATAGCTTATTGACGCCTTGATTTTGCAGAGCTTTTATTATCCAACAGATGACCGCTTCCGCCTTTTCCGGTCATGTGTAGCGCTGTTTTATCATATTAGATATATTTGAATGTGTTGAAAGTTTTTTTTTTTATTGTGACATTTTTCACAAGACAATTAAGATAATTTCTACCTCATATTCTCATAAAAATCTGAGAATAATGAGAAAATATCTTTCTCATTACTGTAATGCAAAATTGTGACAATGGTATGATATCATTTAAATTGTAAATATGTATTTATAATTATTTATTATTATATTTCACCATAAATCTATTGAGAATAATGGGAGTTACAATATACCTCAATATGCTCAGACAAATTCCAATAATGAAAATTTGAGGGGAAATGTGCTTAATTGCCAATAGGCTATATAATATTATTTTACCTAAAAAAATAAGCTTCATATTCTTTATGTGTAATATAATTTATTATTGGGGTTAAATGTGATGTTGAATATTATATTTGCATGAAATTCACCCTCTCATCATGTATCATAGACTTAGATAAAAGAGGGATTTGTATTCTGTAAATCCATTTTTCCCTGCTGTTGATCCACAATGATTGCACAAATACCTGAGGAACATCAAAAAAGTTTTTTTCAGGAAAGAAAGAGAACAAGCCCATGAAAGTGTTGTCATTGATTTATGTGTTTGTGCTTTCTCTGTCAGTTCCTTCTGTACGATTTTCTCCCTCTTGCTTCTTTCTGCCTCAGTGGCACACACCTGCTTCCTCTCTCATTCATCAGGCTCACTAGCTTTGATCACGGGCTTGTCAGATAGCTTGCATGTGCCTTCAGAGCTCAGAATTTACAAAACCCTGGTGATATAGACAAGCCTGCAGGGAAAATCCTTTGCCTGGCACTTGAGTTTAATTGTTCTTTGCTAATACTGTTAAAACGGCTTTCTTGTATTGTAGACCTTGTCACTGCTGGTGTTAAGTGCTGTAGCTGGTTTAGTGGCTGCCGCCTCAGTCATCGGACTGACGGTGTCCTTGGTTAAGACCATAATTCATGGCGACAAGAGACTACTCGCTTACTGTGGCTACAATGATGGCAGGAGTCACCTAATCATCGCCAATGAGTGTCCTTTTGACCCTACTCGTATTTTTGTAAGTATACCAAAGGAGAAATGAGAGAAAATGTTGAATGGCTGTTGAAGAAATATGTGGATTTGCGTACATACATCACTTGCCCATGCGTGTCTCGTCATATCCGTAAATAGAGAAAAGTTTCTCCGGTTGCTTTGACGTGTGTATGGTGTGGGAGTGGCTTAGTTGTCATAATGAGCGAGAAATGTTGTCATGGAGCTGCTAAAGCCGAAAGTATACGTGCGTATGCGCACAGTTGAAAGCAAAGTATACTTATTTTGTATGCGTACACAGGCATTCGACACATGCGCAGTTTTGCACAATCTCTCACCACGAGTTACAACACATGTGAATACTGCAAAAAAAAAAACTGCTTACAAAAATCCGGCAGTGCACATACTCTTCTGAAGACGAAATTCGCATCACGTGCATTGTACGTTGACCCTCACGTCCGTGTATACTTTGGCCTTAAATCTACAACCTCCAGGGAATCACCTGTTTTTTTTAAAACGCTGAACAGGAAAGTCTGCTGGCAAAAACATGACAGAGCTTGTAATAAAACAAGAATCAACATGGGCATGGCTTTGCGGAGATGGCGAGAACTGAGGAATTTGAAATGTGACGCGGAGATGGCGTTTTTATTACTGAACATGTGAGTAAGGTATTTTATTGAACAGATAAATTGCCATATGTAGCTCTCTAACAGAGTTCACTATATATTGTGAAGGGTCATATTCATCCACACAGTCATGCAGAGCCAAAGCACGACCAAAACATTGTTCTTCCGCAAAATGCATGCAGCTTTGTTTTTTTACGGCTAGAGGGCCAAAAGTTATAGTGTACCTTCAACTTTTATAATTGCTATGGAATTGCCAATATTGATTAAACAGCAGTATTAAACTGCTGCTTTTGTGATGCCGTATTCTTATATTAGATTTCATCATATTTTGCTCATTAACTTAAAAATCATAAATGTGCAGTTATAGTTGTAGAAATAACCTTTTCTTCTGTCATAATCCCTATTTTTAGACAAGATATTCAAAGGAGCACAGTGGATCTAATCATTTTGTTCACAATGAGAATCTCTACTCATTAAAAGTGCACTTAGCAATTTTTCCCTCATTAAAAAGTTTTACAGATATTGAAATTTATAGTAATGTGCATTTTCAAAATGATGTAGTTTTCATATCAGTAGCCTAATAGGAGCTGAGATCACATGATCAGCCAAAAACTACTCGTTTTATCTCAGTAACCCCACCGTTATTGGTCATTTTAATTAATGGAATCAACTAATTATGGCAGAATGTAAATAACCCATTTCAATGGCATAGGTAGCTGTAAACTTTTGCTTTTGTATATGGACCAGGAAACAACATAAAATAAAATACTTTATTATGTGTATAGTGTTGAGTATACAGTATTATTTACAAAAAGAGGTTAAGAATGTTAGTAATTGTGTAGATGATGTTAAATGGTTTGAAAGAAATCCTCGAATGCAATACAAATATGCAATTGTTTAAGATACAATATTTTTCTGTATTTTTTTCTTTCTTTCTATATACCCTGGCATGTTTGGTATGTTAACTTGTAATCTCACATTTTTTAAAAAAAATTTTGTTCAGAAAAGGAGCCAACAGTAAACAGTAAAAAAGAAGAAGAAGAAGAAGAAGAAGAAGAAGAAGAAGAAAAGAAAAAAAATGCACGATCACCCAGTGCACATACAGTATGAAGGCTAATTCTCTCTCTCTCTCTCAGAGCACCACGATAGTCCTGTGGGTCCCATTGATACTAATGAGTGCAGTGGAAATGGTGTTCTCATGCCGCTTATTTAAAGTCTCTATCTCCTACCTTTGTCAGCCCTGGTGCCTCCGCAAACAACATTTACAAGATGAGAGCAGACTGGTATGTAGGCTACTGGCCGAAATACTCAAGGCAGATCAAATTTTCACTATTAAAAATAATCAGCGCTTTAGCGTAGGTGGACTCATCCTTTGAGTTTCCAGGTGTACATCTGACAACTCATGCGGTCCTAATAGATGCTTGAGAGAATACTAACACGTGTGTGTGTGACTGACTCACGGTCCCCTGTACGCGCGCGTACGCGTGAGATTGAGAGGGTGTGTTCGGTGACTCATACTGCAGTCTTACTGTAAATAGGCATCACTGTGTTCCTTTTCAGATGAAACCCCCGGGAGCGTCCGAGCCCCGCTACGCGCTTCCATCCAGTCGTTGTGAAGGAGAAGAGGAGCGGAGGTTGTCAGTTAGACCCCCAGAGCGGTCCAAGCCACCCTACAAGTCTCACCCGCACCGCTCCGCGTCCTCCGGCCAGTATCGCCAACACCCCTCCGCGTCCCCGTTCAACCGGGCGGCGCTGGAACGGTCTAGTATCTGGATCTGATTTTGAACCGAACCGTGGGCTCATTCGGGGCATTTTAAACTCTTTTGAAGACAGACAAATGTTACATGCTTGGAGCCTACAGCTCGCATCTGATGCTTTGTCACTCATGGGTGCGTTTTCTCAATACAATATACCTACATATTTAATAGAGTCTGGTTTATGTTCTCTAGAGAGAAAAAAGTGTGTGTCAGTTTTTGCATTTGGAGGGACAAAAATTCCCCATAGGTTAGCTAATACTAAGCTGAAATCAACCACAACAGAAGGCCTATACTAAACACAATAAATAGGCCTAATGAGAAAGGGGAAAAAATACATGTTTCTGAGAACGTTAGTTGATATCATTAGCCGACTATAAAGTCAATTGAAAATCTTTACACTGTAAAAAAATAAAATAAAAATAAGGTAAAAAAAAAACCCAGACAGCTGTGGTTACCAGAAATTCACGGTAACACTTTTAGGTTTTACAGATTTAACTTAAATTTACATTTTTAAAAAACGTATTTCATTTACTGATATAATGTTAATATAATGTTATCCTATTGAAATAGGCTACTAATGTCTGTCGATACCTTTGTAATACACTTACAACCACCAAAAACGGGTGGTGATGAGAAAGTCACATGATGAATCAAAGATCATCACAATCAACTTTCCCACAAGTTGAGTAGAAACTAAAATATAAAAGGTGCACAGTGTCATTCATGGTGGCACACATGACACTAAAGTAATGCCATAAACATTAATTTAACAACATTAGATGTAACACATAAAACTATATTATGTGCACTGATAAGAATAACCCAAGAAGAAACTGTTATTTCAAAGAAAATACATCAAAAGTGGCAAGCAGGGAATTCTGGGAATGTCAATTTATGTTTGTTTTTTTTTACTGTAAATTATACAGCGACTTGTTCTTTTTCACTTCCAAAAACTTACTGTTAACCAATTAACAGGTTTTTACCATAGCATTTGAACAGGCTTAAAATCGCAATAATTTTTTTTACAGTGAAAGTGTGTTTGAGTGTGTTCATAGAGGAATAGATTATGAAGTGTCATGCAAATATGTAAACTAATACTAAAGCCTGTAATATTCTATTAAATTATCACTGTGAAGTGAATATAACATTTTAAAATGGATGTATTTATATAACACATTTGTTCCTTAGCTCAGAATATTGCATTTGAAAAATCACAAAATTCAGGGGTGCAAAAAATTGGCTTGAGTTGCAATTTTCAATTAAAAGAAAATTTGAATGCATTCTGGGAAATTCAGTTTTCTCTCTCTCTCTCTATCGCTTTTCTACTTAAATTACAATTAGGCTACATAAATGTAATTTTCATTAAAAACAATTTTAAGTTCCTTACATTCCTGTTCACATTACATTTTGCATCCTGTTTGTTGCTGACAATCCAAACTCAGGAATCGTATTGGAATTTTAAAAGCATTCTCAGTTCAACTCTGAATGGCACACAACCCTGCTAAATACCTTTGTACTTTGCGATCACATGACCAGGTTGACCAATAAGTTGTAAGAATCACTCTCAGGCGACATTCTAAACACAGAAGTATATTTTTCAACGTCAGAAAAAGGGGACAATCATTATGTCCTCGCATGAGGCTTTCATGCAACATAATAGAGGAAAGTTGCCATAGAGGGTGCAGCATCAAATATGGTCTCGGTACAAATATGGAAGCAACATGGAAGCTACACATGTATTGAGAGTGAGCATGTATTGAGTTCATGAGCTAATGTGTTTGTACAAAGCAGGAGCGCCTGGAGAATTCAGGTCATGGAATGTCAGTTGTTGCATAAAACTAAAGAAAACTCAAAGCAGTGGCATTCTCTTTACACCTGTTCATTCAAGAGTGAAAATAAGCCCTTAGTGATCGCTTTCAGTATTCAAATCTTTATCTAAAGGTAAGACATGATCATAAATTATAGTGTTATACATTCCTGTCTATGTTGTTAATGGAAACCTATGCATGTGATTTTGAGTACCATACGATGCAGGATAAAGATGTCACGAGCTGCTTTAAATCAGGGTTCAAAAACTTACTTGCATACAAAGATATCATATTGTAACTACACAAAGTGATACTATAAAGTTAGCACAGACGCATACATACACCAGAACATGCAAACCTTCACTCTTACATACAAACGCGCATATAACCGCACGCACACAGATGAAGCGCTTCAAATGATATGTGCTACCAGTGTCTTCCATTCAAAACACAACATAATGTATCCCCTGATGCAAAAATTTCCCACAATGCATTGAAAAGCCTTGAATTAATAACAACTGTCTCATCAAGTGTCTCACATCACATTCACCCAATGGTAAAATAAACACCATAAAAATGCAAAAATAAATAAAGAAATATGGAAGCAAACCACATATTTACAACAACAACAACAAAAAATAAAATGAACAGAATTCAAGAATGGGATCCTCAGCCTTCTCTTTGTAAAATAAAGATCATGAGCGCCAGAGCAGAAAAATCCCAACATTCAGTCCACTGGGTCGATTGGAGACTAAGATTTGGATACTGTCTGAAGCTACATAATACTGCCGTAAGATGCATGTGAGTAAAAAGACGTCTGTTACTGCCTTCCTTTGTAGTTCTAATATGCATTTATACTGTATATACACATAAATATCAATATAAAAAGTAGATGGGGAACTGTGCCCTCACAAAACAAAGGGGAAGAGAAACAAAACAGCACAGATATTAAACACAAAAGGGATGCGAGGGGTGGGGAAGGTCGGGAGCGCATGCAAGATTCCTAAAAAGGAATATTTCTTTCTTAAATCTGGACCCTTTCTTTTGTGGAGTCAAACACTCCAATAGCAGAGACAGAGACGGATGACACGCAGCAGACAGAGGATGTCTTGTCAGGTGTTGTCTTTGTTCTTCAGATGTACGCATGTCCTTTCTGGGAAAAACTGAAAGTAAAATTGTTGCACTTTTTTTTTCTTAAAACTCTTCTGTCTGGAACACAAAGAAGAATGAGATATAAGAGCTTTCATGCATTGAGTGCCGGTTGTCTGGAGTGACTCAAAACTGCGAAGCGCTGCTGGGGTCACACTGCAGTAGCCGTACAATGGAGGGATCACTTTTGGCACCTTTTATGAACTCTTCCAAAGACAACTTGCCTAGAAAGGGAAGACAGAAAGGGTGATGGGAAAAGTTAAGAGAAGACACTGCAAGACCTGACCTGACAATTGCTAAAAACTGGGTTTGCATTTGCTAAGAACTGTGTTTGATTTAGCAAAAAAAAAAAATATGAAATTTGATTTGCGATGTGATAAAAGTTCTATTGAGCCCCTAAATGGGACATGGTGAAGGAAAAAAATATGAGATGGAGGAAAAAATATTTGTCAATGCTTTTGTTTTCTCGCAAATGTTTTGTGTTCTCCCGAGAAACTTTGCATTCGTTCGAGAAACTTTTTTTGGGGAATGCAAAACATATGTGAGAGATCAAAAAAACAACGACTTATTATTTTTCCTTCTATCTCTCTTTTTTTTTCCACCACCATGTCCCTTTAGGGGCTCCGTTTTTTTTAGAATGCAGTCAAGGTGACGATATTATTGGGTAACACTTTATTTGACACCGTCTGTTACACGTTACATGTATAACTACAATAATAACAGTAAATTATACATAATTACAAGCAACTAACCCTAAACCAAATCTTACTCCTAACCTAACACTGTGTCTACACTGGACACGACTGTTGTCGCGTTGCACCGATCATGTCCGGTTCCCCCGAGAAACTTTGCGTTCTTTCACAAAACTTTTGCGCTCCCCCAAGAAACTTTGCGTTCGCTCGCAAAACCTTTTTCTCAGGGGAACGCAAAAGTTTTGCAAGCGAACGCAAAGTTTCTTGAGGAAACGCAAAGGTTTTGTGAATTAATGCAAAGTTACTCGGGGAACGCAAAGGTTTTGCGAATTAATGCAAAGTTTCTCAGGGGAACGCAAAATTTCTTGAGGGAACACAAAGGTTTGTGAGCGAACACAAAGTTTCTCGGGGGAATGCAAAACATATGCGAGAGATTGCAAAAAAAAGTTCGTAAAGTTCAACTTGAAAGTTAATTTTTGGTCTTTTTGTTTTAGAATGCAGTCAAGGTGACAATATTTTTGGGTAACACTTTATTTGACACCGTCTGTTACACGTTACATGTATAACTACAATAATAACACTAAATTATACATAATTACAAGCAACTAACCCTAAACCAAACCTTACTCCTAACCTAACACTGTGTCTACACCGGACACGACTGTTGTCGCGTCGCTTCGCGCCGATCATGTCCAGTGTAACCCTATAGTAAGTACATGTTAATTAATATTACTCAGTGCTTAATTGTAAAATTGCATTGTAACAAGGACAACTTAAAATAAAGTGTAACCTATTATTGTAACATTTTATTATTTTTGATGATGACTAATTTTAATTTTTGTTTATATTTAAAAAACATATTTCTGTTGTAATTTATTCATTTGCATGTACACTAACATTCAAATGTTTGGGGTTGGTAAGATTTTTTAAAGGTTTTAAAAGAAGTCTCATACTCACTAAGGATTTTATACAGTAAAAACAGTAATTATTGTTAAGTATTATTACAATTTAAAACAACTCTTTAGCATTTTAAGCAGGCTCTTTCAGCAGCCATTTCTCCAGTCTCTTTAGTGCCACATGGTCCTTCAGAAATCATTCTAATATGCTGATTTGCTGATCAAGATGTATTGCTTATCATTATCAATGTTGAAAAAAGTTGTGTGCTTAATATTTTTGAGAAGTTTTTAAAGATTTTTTTGATAAATAGTAAGTTCAAAAGAGCAGCACTTCTTTGATTTTATTTAAATAGAAATCTTATATATATATATATATATATATATATATATATATATATATATATATATATATATATATATATAAATAAATAAATAAAAAACATATGTCTTTACTGTCACTTTACTGACCAATTGAATGTATCCTTGCTGAACAAGTGCACAATTAGGTGCTGCGCCACATTCTCAAGCCTTTGTTCTGGTTGGAAACAGTTTACTGGTTACAGTATTTTGTGCATCAGTGCCACATTATTTGATTTATAAAGTATATATTTATATTGTTTTTTGAAAAAAAAAAAGGTAAACCAAACATTCTTATGCACCACCTTGAGACTGCTGAGACTGCTGAAAATGCTTTAGCTGTTTAATAATTACACCAGGCCATTTTGTGATATCAATTCAAAATTAATTCAAGAATTGGTCCAAATTTTACCATCATTGTTCAGGTCCATTTGTCTGAATATCTTATCCGTCCTCTTCTCTGGTGTGGATTCATCCTCAGGCATTTTCATCACAGATGACACCATTTTATAAATGGCCTGTTAAGAGATATGAACCAGGTTTAAAAAAAAAAAAAAAAAAAAGCTAAAATATCAGTAGACCACCTTTATCTGTATACTCTGTTCAATCAGTATTTCATCCTGCACTGAGATTCTACATGAGCCATGAAGTAGAAAGCAAACTCAAGCTGGGAAACTTCATAGGCTTTTTCTCAGCTCATTGACCACTAAATCAGATATGTCGGTTTTAAATCAATAAATTATTTTTGAGGGATAATGATATTCACAGTTGGGCAGACTGCTGGTGCCGTACTCTCGGCTTAGCCCTCCACCTTTTAAAAGCAGCCGCCGTGATAAAATATGCAACACGCTGCAATCTCTGAGTGCCAGCCAACTGTAACCTCCATGAGTTTGCGGATAATCCCACCGTTCTGCACACACAGGGATAAACCCCCGGTTAAATTTAACTTGTTAATCCAACAGAGAAGAGAGCCAACACGGGTGCTACAGCCCTCCCCTATCGCCGCGATCTTCGCCAGTCAGGCATCGCACAGAACGGAGCTTTGCCAAGCCTGGTTGAGGGAGACTGGTACCAACTGAGCATGCTAAACACATGCTAATAGCTTCTCTACTCCCATAGCACAGGCTGACAGGGGAGCATTCATTTGGGACAGCGCGCTAATATTTGTGCTTCATCTCTCCACCAGGGGTCAGGCTTCTCATCTCTGTGCTTTTCTGCAAATTATGAAGCCTTGTACTGCATGCACGTATAAGTCACTGCTGGTTTAGAAGCAGAATGTATGTCTGAGTTGGAAATGGAAGCTTACATGCTTAGTCAGAATACAATGCTACAGATGGAAATAGATGGTGCACAGTATACTGTACATACTACACCATGCGGAAATAGTAATATTTTATGGTAGTATGCTATCCTGAACACTGTTTATGTCGCTGATCAATTTTAATCATTTTGAGAAACAACAAAGGAGACAAAATATTAAGGCTGCAGTAAAAGAAGCATGAAATGTGCATTGATAATAAGTAACATATTAGGTGGGAAAAACTGCTCAACATAAATTAAATAGTGCATGTTTTTCTTTCATCCAACATTATAAGGACACAAAGTCACCCAATAAGTCAACAAACAAGAGGATTTCTTGATCCATAATTTGTGAGATGCTATCTGTCAAATTCTAACTGTCAAAAGACTAATGTGCTCAATAAGCCTAAACTTAAAAAAAAAAAAAAAATCCTTTTTTGAAAACCTTGCTTGAAAGATGAGGCGACCAGGGGATGATAAACACGTTCTAAATGTATGTAATATTTTCATTATCACATACTGTGAATATACTGTATACAGTAATTACAATTTGTTTTAAAATTTGTGCTTTTGGAAATTAATATTTGCTATCCTTAATTGGGCTTATTATTTTGCATTTTAAGCTAATTTTGAGCACAAAAATGTATTCATATCACTGTCTACTTTTACATATCTGGTATAATAAAGATGTATACAGGATGTGGGAATTACTGCATTGTGACGGTTGACATTTAAAATTGTGTGCAAAACAATCCAGAGCGCTTTATTGCAATGTATTTGCAAGGTGTTTTAAACATGCTGTGAAACGGCAACATTTCCGGGGGCAACTCCAGTCGGGGGCAGGACACAAAAAAACGTGACGTATGGTTACCCTATTGAAAAAGCACCACAATTATAATGATAAGGTCAAATAGAAAAAATATCGTTAGAATCAGTTTCAGAACGATTTTTTCCAGCTGATGAATAAAAACAATGAGAGCCAATCAAAATCCACCAGACTTTCAAGAGCTCGAGTATTTAAAGTGGCAGATGACAAAACAGAAAAATATTGTCGGCTGGTGAGGAAGCTGAAATAGTTATGTTATAGCTATCGTTCTTGGTGTAACAGGCCTTAAGGCTGTTGGCTGGTCTGCCCAATCTGGTTAGGCCGGTCAGTTTTGGTAGTTTGACCGCTTGTCAGCTGGTAAGGCTGGAAGACCAGCTGGCCAACCAACTAAACATCAGTTTGACAAGCTAACCAAAAATTGAGGATTATTGAGCACACTAACCTTGACAGTTAGCATTTTAGCAGCATCAAACATCTAATCTCCAAATAATCCATAGTGTTTATCAAAAATCATCACAGCATTGAGAAAATCAGCACATGGATGCAATATACTGTACATTTGCTTTATTTTAAAAGTGGATTCATAGTATAGACTACAGCACAAGTATCGCAGAATGACTCTGACCTGCACAATCTCTAGCATTTCATCACGGCTGATGTAACCGTTGCCGTCCAGATCGTACATGCTAAAGGCCCACTTCAGCTTCTGCTCCAGTTTCCCCCGTGATGTCACACTCAGAGCAATGATGAACTCCCGGAAGTCAATGGTCCCATCGTTGTTGGTGTCAAACGTACGGAAGACGTGCTCAGCGAACTTTGAGGCATCACCGTATGGGAAGAAGTTGGCATAGATCTTCTTAAATTCTTCAACGTTCAAATGCCCACTGGGACAGTCTTTGAGGAACCCCTGTTTAGAGTGAACAACATTTATTGCCATTAGTGGCATGCTTTAAGTGGCTCCTTTATTAGAATATGATATCTCAGGTCAGAGATACAAGCATCCCAAAACCCCCAAACTCATAAATGATTTCTCATGATGATGCTGTAATTTTCACTAAGGCTACGTCTTCATCCTTCACAAACAGCCAAGGTGATTGTGAGTTTAATTCCAAGACGAAAGGTTGAGCATTATTATACTGCCAAATGTCAAAAGCGCATTTTTTATTCAGCATTTTAATCTGTCAGTCATGGAAACCTTTGAAAGTGTTTAATACACAATGACAATGTTTAATACAAGAGCAAAGAGAATTCAATTCTAGCACAAGAGGATGGAGAGATTCATGAGTGCACAGGACAAATGTTTGAGAGGCAATTCATAAAAGAGCACTGCATATTTGAGAGCATGAGTCCAGTTTTGTGCGAGGGTGAAGGAAATCTGCATGTAAGCGAGAGAATCACACTTGTGAATTACATGGATATACTCTTATGTTACAATAAGGGGTTTTTGACATTTGTATAATAATGCCATAGAAGATCTATTGCTGAATTCACGTCCTCAAGGGAAATCAGAATTATGACATGATGTGTGTTCAAGTAATTTTTTTAATACTAAAATAAACTAGCTGGACAATTAGTATTTCTTTCTTTTTTAATTTCCCAATAAAGACAGAAAACATTGTAGGCGCATAATGAAATATTATGCACATTAGTTGTGTAATTGTATAATCTGTGTATTTTATCAATCTTGTGCCTCAGAAAGTGATTAGAAATATAGTTTGATTGCACAAGCCTGTCAGACCATAAATTACATCTACACTACACAAAATGTGTACAAACTACACAAACTAACAGTCATTTCCGACCATACTTGAATGCATAATATGATCTGAACTTTTTCAGCCCCAGAGACTCCGTGGCTCATGATACAGTATCTTAAATTTACATACATATGGCACAAGGGGCATTCTGGGGCAACCAACCCTGGGATACATATTTACTGTAAGTCATTTCCCATGAACACCACTTATAGAGACATACACTAAATACTATATTTAACCATCTTTTTGGGAATGGGTTACTGTTTTCATGTTCAAATATGCATATGGATAAATACCACACAAAAAATTTCACCTCTAGGGAACTTTGCCACTAATTTACCCGTAAAAGGTTCATAGTGTTACCTTAATGGAAAATATTACTATTATTAATATTCACCTTTTAGGGGTAGATAAGGTTCAAAGTTCCTTTAAGAGTACTACTGCAGTGACAACTGTTGTATCCCTAAAGGTACAATTTTTGCAAATTTTGTCCGACCGTATGGTGGAGAGCCATTTACGTGAGATAATATTTCCATTAACAAAGTCCAATCATCTACCCTCCATGTAGAGTAAACAGGGGCCCAAAAGTGTTTGGAACTAAAGTCACACATTTCCTACCAGTTGTTTTTGTCTTGGTTCTCCAGTACAAATATCTAAACGTTCTCAAATCAAGATACATTTTCTTGAGAAGCAAAATAATTTAAGATATAGACTAATTTGGTGTCTGCAAACAGCAATGACGCAGAAAACGACAGTTCTGCCATAGCAGCCTATGGAAGCTGGATTATTTGCGGCATATAAACTCGTTATTTTGTATTTTTTTCTCAGAACTGTGAATTTATATCCCGCAATTTAGACTTTTTTCCCCCTCAGAATGTGGTATAAACTCACAATTGCGAGTTATATAGTCCAAATTGGAAGATATAAATAGATAAAAATGTTATAGACCTAGGTTTAAATATTATTTCATGCTGTAACTGTATGGCTAATACATTATGCCCCCTGTGAACTGCATATGTGAATATTACATAGATCTGTAGTTTATATCAAATTCATGCTTTAATAGTAGACTAATCATCGCATGTTTCATCAGTCCAGTCTGTCCGTTTAATGGCTTGGAACCATAAATCTTTGGGTTTAGCTTCAAAGGGCATCTTCGATGATGGTATACTCTATAAAAAATGACGCCCATCTTTTATTTGCATTCTGATTCTAACATCCAAAGGCACAACAAGAAATTAGTTCTCTTATTTCGTTGACTTTGCCTGTTTTCTTCCAGGTGTTACCACTGTTTTTCTGCCACCACAATGCGCATGCAGCTGCAAGTGACGTAACTGTGACGTCTGCTCCAAATTGGTCTATTAAGCTTGGTTTTCTTAAAAAGTGCATCAAAGTTTAGTGAGTTAATGCATAAAACAAGATAATATTTGTAATATTTGTTATTTTGCCAATGGAAACTTAATTCAAAGGGAAAACAAGTGTATTTTTTTGTTTTTACTGTAAAACAAATATTAAATGTTTAGCTATACATCTTATGATGCACTCTTTCACTGCTATAACTAAAGTGTCACGTTGGAATTCGCACTAACAGTAAGCCCCGCCTTCTTTGATTTGATTGGCCATCTCACTCATTCTGACAGTGACGAACGCTGTTAGACCACTGAGGCAGACCAACCTAAAAATTTAACATTTTACTTTTGTCATCCTAGCAACAAACAGAGCGGTGTGTAATGGAGTACAGCAGAGCAGCATCAAGAATATCAAATATTGGAGGGGACAATTTGGCCATTTCTTATTATTCGGGGGAACTTGTCCCCCTCAATGTCTATGGCGGTTACGGCCCTGCTGGACAACAAGACAAAAATACTGAGTAAGAAAACTTTTTTTTTTTTGCAGTGCACTTAAAAATGTATAAATGACACTGCATCAGATAACACTATATCAAAACCATGTGGCGTTTATTATAAAGGAAGATTTTCAAGAAAAAACAGCATATTTCAAGATGTTCCAACCTTGTACCACTCCTGCAGCTCGTGGTCAGTGAACTCCGTGTTCTCCCTCAGGTCCTGTAGCATCTCGGGCCTGAGTTTGCTGTTCTGTTTTCCCATAATGATACGTCTCTGTGTGTGCAGTGACAATACCGAGGCCCCGGGTCAGACCTGTTGGCAAAAATGATACTAGGATCAATGAGGTATGACCTGAAAACATTTAGAGTAGGTTATGAGTTTAAATGATAAGAAGGAGTTTTAGTTATGAGGTCAGGGGTCAAGTGATTAGATGCTGCCATGGTATTGTGAACATGAAATTTAAGCTAATTAAAAACCACAAGCTTCTTCCAAATCTTAACGCGTGTTTGAACTCTCTTGCTCTGGTGTGACACCCATCTGAGCTCAGTGAACTCTAATGTCTCCCCTGACATTACATGGATAATTAGAGCCAATGTGTTGGTGTGCTATGTTCGTATATGTGTGTGTATGAACATATCCATTAGTGAATTAATAGCACCCTTCTGGGCTGACTCATTCTCACATCCTGAGTACAAAAAGTGCTCTGATAAAAATACATAAATGTCCTTTTGCTGTTAATAAACGCTGCAAAAGGAAATGTACAAATTAATCGGTCCAAATGTGAGGAAGAAAAACATCCGTTCTCCCATGATGTTTAGAGAGCACAGTGAGCTACCTGCGCTAATTAATAAGAGAGCCGCCCACGATTACTGCGAGACGGGCAGCGATCCGAGGCCAAGCAGTGCACCGCGGCAAAACACTGGAGGAGGATCAGTACACACAAACAAGACTCTCAGAGATATATGAAAGCATCCAGCACTGAGCTCTAAGCACATTTATCTCAAACGCAAAGGGGAGCGGTGTGAGCTCAATGAAGAATGATTATCTGACGGTATGTGATAGAGGCAAAAGCATGGTTTGAGTTTAAGCTAAATTACCTTACATAAGCATTGAGAAAAAGAACATCCTCCAAACTGTATCACT
This sequence comes from Rhinogobio ventralis, assembly GCA_039654625.1. Classification (NCBI taxonomy): domain Eukaryota; kingdom Metazoa; phylum Chordata; class Actinopteri; order Cypriniformes; family Gobionidae; genus Rhinogobio; species Rhinogobio ventralis. Next base: position 27,433,049 of record CM077209.1, read on the forward strand.
TTCAGGGAGGCTAATTTTTGCACGATTACAGATGATAGCAGCCTGTCTTATTTGATTTTCCACCCCATGCTGAGTTGTGTGTATTCTCGGGAGAGAAATAAACCCCACCAGAGAGAGATCAGATGAAGAAAACCTTTTTAGCTCGCCATAAGCACGATCTAGGGGAGGAGTCAACGTTTTATGAAAGGCCACTGATGAAGTTCAGATTAGTTTAGGCGCGTGGCTAGGGGTGGGTCTACAATAAAAACAGCCAATAAAAAATCAGTAAAAAAAAGTTTCAACTAAGATTTGCTCTGTACATTTTTTGCTATTTTAAACTCTTGCATTTAGAAGAGGAATGATCAAGAAAATACAGTCATTATTTACCATCATGTGTTCCAAACCCGTTTGACTTTATTTTTTCTACGCAACATAAAAAATTTCTCAATGTTTTGTTTATTTATTTTGGACCCCATTGACTTTCATTGTATGCAAAAAGCATTTCTTCAAAATATCTGTTCCACAGAAAGAAAGAAAGTAATGTACAGTAGGTTTATGACGACATGAGGGTGAATTTTTGGGTGAATTTTTAAAATTTTTATGTTTTAAGAAATTAAATATCACAAATTCTGCAGCCCTACAAACAAGCACAGCAAACCTGGTGTTGTTGGGGTTTTTTTTCTTTTGTTTTTTATAAATTATTTTTATTTTTAAAAGGTTTTTCCCTTAATCGTGCAGCCCTAACTTAGATAGTAGTGTTCATACATTTAAAATGACATTCAAAATCTGTGCAACAAGGGAATTGTAATTGGCTGTTTTTTTCTGCAGAAAGCGGATCTCTGTTGATGTGTCTATTTTTTATCGATCATTTGTTGGTAAAGGGTGAGAGACCTGGCAACCACATGATTTTTGTCAAAGAGCCAGGTGTGGCTTGCAAGCCATAGGTTCCCGACCACTGAGCTAGATGCTGATCTCCAGACTTGGCCATTTAGGGTTGAAGCTACAGCAAATGAGTTAGCACAGAGATCACAACGAGGGAGTGTGTGAGTGGGGGGAGGGGGGGGGGGAGGGGGAGGGGGAGGGGGAGGGGGAGGGGGGGTAAGAGAAAAAATAACAACAATGGCAAGAATGCAGAGCAGGAGCAGCTTACACTGGCAGGAGGCCAAGTGGTGATGAAAGAGCATCACCGCTCAGTGTTGGTGTTGGACTGACCAGCAGACACGCAAATGGCGCTGTGCCGTGCCTGCTGTTTTCATTATGCCGTTTGAGTTTGTGCCTTAACCAGCCCTGTGGACATTTGCTGGATTTCTACAGAATTTGCACTCTATGTTGCCCTTCTACAAGAACCAAAAAAATTGAGAGACAATGTAAAACTGAAACTGCAGGATGAAGTAATTGTGTCTGCATCTGCGGTTGGAAAATCTCCAACTGGGTAGCAGTGCAATGTCAAGTGACATGTCTCTCTCTGTGTAGCAGACACCTTGCTGATATACTGAAAGAAGTGCCGTTCCCCAGGGCTTGAATGTCATCACTCACACTGGGCCATGTCATGCTAGTTTTAGCACTCTACACTCATTAGGCTTTATAAAAGAAGGCTGAACTGATCCTGGTTAAAAGAAAAGAAAAAAATTGTCCTTAGCTCCAGCCAAGATGAGTGGAACAAAAGACATCTGGAGGAAGGCGAAGGCAATATACTGTATAAAGAATGTAGTGACTTCATCCACTTACATTTTCTCATATAACTGTCCCTTGGCCAATTCCAAAGGGAAAATCACAAGTGAGATCTTGTTTCTCCTAGAAAGGAGGTTAAATATCCTGCCTCTTAGAATTTTCTCCTACAAAAAACACTTTCATAGTCTCCTCTATGGTTTTCAACAAACTGATCACATTTTAGCGTGTAAATGTTAAAAAATTTGGGGTCTGTACTCTGTAGGACTTTTTAATGCTTTTGAAAAATGTCACCAGTAAAAGATACAGTAAAAACAGTAATATTGAGAAAAATTATTACATAGCTGTTTTCTATTTTAATATATTTTAAAATGTAACTTATTTCTGTGATGGTAAAGCTAAATTTTCAGCATCATTACTTCAGTCTTCAGTGTCACATGATCCTTCAGAAATCATTCTAATATGCTGATTTGCTGCTCAAGAAACATTTCTTATTATTATTAATGTTGAGAACAGTTGTGGTGATTTATATTTTTTGTGGAAACCGTGATACATTTCAGGTTCAGGTTCAAAAGACAGGATTTATTTGAAATATAAATCTTTTGTAACATTATAAAAGTCTTTACTGAAATAATGTAGGCTACAGAGATTAATCATTCAGAGTAATACCATGCCAGCGCATGAAGAAAGGAAATGGGATCATTTCTGTTTTCATGTGGACTTTAAGCCTCTTGAGTTATGAACGAGCAACCTCAGAGCAATAAAATGTGGAAATCTGGAAAAGCCTGCAAATACAAAAGTGGCCAAAAACACAAATTACAAACAAAGCTTATTTATGACATAGAAGTGGGACAAGTGCTCTTGAAAAGCCCTGATGACAGCAAATACAAGAAAGTCGGATATACCGAAGCACACTCACGCACACCCCCCACGCAACCTCAAACAGAATTTCTCCTTTTCTTGTTCTTTGCAGTTTCTCTTGTTCTTCCCTCTGGATGTTTGGGCTTAAGGGGTAATTCTCTCTATCTCCACAGTGTCCCACATGTGTTAGTGGTTGTTCTGACTGTTAAAATCCAGGACAGCCTTCCCAACCCATCCTGCAGACAGCTGTTCCTCTCCTCTATGTGGGTCAGCAACATCTGGACTGCTAATCCAGCTGTGGCGGGATGGATGAATGAAGAGGAGGGTAATGCTGTGCTCTCTGGGAAAAAGACAGAGGTGAAAATTCACCAAGAACTGCACTGTTGGTTTTGTGTTTACACAATGCTGCATCCGCACCACAAGGTGTCACTATAGTGCCAACTGCAGTATCACTCAGCACAACATAAACAAAAAAGTCTTCAAGTATAGTCATAAGTAGGCATGTTTGCGCTGACAAGAAAAACTTTATTTAAATAATCAGCTCATTTATTGCCCGTTTAAACCAGATTGCGGGCGGTTAGTGTACCTCAATTAAAAGTGCCACAACTGTTCAGTGAAATCGCCCCAGAGTTGTGGCTGTTGTTGTTGTGTGGGAAAGCCTGAGGGCTGAAGAGGCTGAATATCTGAAACACAAGAGCCTCATTAAAATCCCTGCCAGCAAGAGAGTGGAGAGTGAATGAGCCACTGCACACCAGTGAAATAAAAGTGTAAGGCTGAGAGGAGAAAAGAGAAATGAAAGGATGGAGTTAAGAGTGCATCAGAGGAGGGGAGAAAGTGCCAAAAGATGAATCTCACAATAAGAGTATCTTATTCCTGCATCTATAAAAAGGCAGAGGAAAGAGGATGACAGAATTGATTTTTCTCCCCGCTCCTGCATTTCTATCTCTCATCCATTTATGAGAAACAGAGGTAATCAGAGAATCAATCTGACCCGACAAGCGACTTTTGATCTCTATAAATCAGCCGCCATCTCTTTCTCTGCCTCTTCCTTTATAATCCGCCAGCTCTATCCCTTCCTTCATTTCGTTAGCTTAAGACCCTTTTAATTCCTCTAAAGTTTAATTCTAATTGCGCAACCTTTGCATGAACAATCTCCCTCTTTCATATTCTCTCCGTTTTTTCCTGTTCCAAAACCTATTGAGTTGTCTCTGTAGGCAGCATTTTAAGAAATCATAGGCACCCACCCAGCTGTTCCAAAAAGAAGATAGCATAATTAAGCTGCCTTTTAATATACCACAATTTTGTGATGTATCCCTTGTGGGGAAGGCAATCCCATAATGCATTGTGTAAAGCTCTAAAAAACAAAATCAGGGCTGTCAAATGATTAACGGTTTTAATCAAATTAATAACATGCTACAAACACCATTTCAATATTTTCTGAGAACAGACCCTTAATGAAGATTAAAAGACAATACATTATTAAAGATGATCAAAATCATTGTATAAATTATAAAGTAACTTTAGAAGTCTACAGTATATATTGTTTGTTTTATTTCCATTTCATTGCACATAAGTCTATTACTGGCCCACAGTCCATTTTACAATAAAGTTTGTCAGTCTGTTGAAGGAGGACTTTTATATAGGCTGACCACATTAAACTAACGTTAAATAACAGACCAAGGAAAAATAAATTGATGGATAAAGTAAGAGAAATGTTGATTATAAATTATAAAAAATATAATTTGTGGATGCTGTGTATTTTTAACATTATTTTTTTCTCCAAACCCAACGTTGTAGCCGATTCTAAAATAGTCCATGTGACTACAGTGGTTCAAACATGTCTGCCACTTTTGTTCTGACCAACTGAGAAAAAAAAAGCATTACAATAAATCGTGCTACCAACGGTGATTAAATCTAACGATCGCTTAGCTCATATCACATCAAACCATGCAAATTATTATTATTATTATACTTTCTTCTCAAATTGTTAATGTTAACAACATCAGCATTGCGTGACTACTTGTATTAAGTGTGTATTAGCGTTGCCTGTAGATTTAAATTTCTGTACAGTGTAATCTTTTGCTTTTGACTGCAGGTGAATCTCCAGTTGTCACTGATGATTGTCGTTTGGACCTTTCTGGATTACAATCCGCATCAAAATGATACGTTTAATTATTCCAGCTGCTGTGAGAAAAGGCTATAAATGACTCCTTCTTTATATATACAGAATGACACAAAGACGAACGGTGGCATGCTCGAACTTCCCGCGAAAAGCTACCAGTACCACTCAAATTATTATTACAAGCTTACCGTTGTGATAGTTTTGAACACTCTGGCTGGTTATGTACTTGCTCAAAAAATTATTTTGGATCCTTTTTAACCAAAAAAAGTTACAGAATGCAGCTTCAAATAGTTTCAAATGTTTTTATGCTTATACTGCACTGTTAGCTTAGTGACATGCTAATGTCAAAGTATATTTGTGTGGCTATATGAGGTGCTGCCTTTGTATTCCAAATCAGTCACTTCTGAGGTTATATGATGGATACTATGCTTTCTTAGAAGGCAGCTGCTTATGTAGGCAGTAGACAACGAGGCAGCTCACTTAAAAAAAGCAGGCAGACCTTCTCTTAAAAAACTTTGCTGAAATCCCCAATCCATCAAATTTGAAGCTTACAGAGGCTAAAGGCTGCCTGCCAATCTCATTCCACAAGTGTACAACAACACGGTAAATCACTATATCTAAATGCAGATTTCAAATCAGCTGCTGAGCAATCCTGTGATGTGACAACGGTGTCTGAAAAGACTTTAAAGACATTTCTAGGTTTAGTGTGACATTTGAACGTTAAACAGCATGCGCTCAGTTCATCCAGCTGTCAGGTATAGCTTTTAATAAAGACAGCAGGGGTCGAGCCCTGACCTAAATCAATTAATCTAATTCACATTACTCAAGAGAGAGGGAGGGGCTAGAGGACATAATAACAAGAACAGACAGAGAGAGAAAAAGTGAGAATGAGAGTGAGAGAGAGAGCAAGAGGAAGATGGAGAAAGGACGCTAATGAAGGAGGTAAAAATAAGAATGAGGCTGTGTCCTCGGTGAGTGAGGTCCCTTCAGTCAGCTCACATTGTAGACGTAATTTCATACCTCTTGCCAACAGAGACTTCAGCTGATCTCAGCTGGCTGGGTGTGGATAGAGAGATACTTGGCCTTTTTACCATTTTTTATTGATGGGACAGCAGAGAGAGGACAGGAAATTATGAGGAGGAGAGGGGAGAATGGTATCAGGAAATGACGCAAACCACTGTTGTACCAAATCCAAGTCTCTGTCATAATCCCAGCCTCCTCGAATGGAAGATTCCATGGGCTGAAAGAATATTTTTAAGTATTTGGTGCCTGAATGTTGCTTGTTACTGGTGTTTGCTAAGCCCTAGCAACCACCCAGAACACTCTTGCAACTGTACAGCAACACTCTAAAAACCACTCTGAACACTTTAGCAACAGCTTAGCAACTAAAAACACTCAGAACAACTGTATAAAATCACACTGAAAAACACTTAATACACTTTGGCAACAGCATAGCAACCACAAAGAACACCCTAAAAACGTTATAGCAACACACTTAAAGCCACTCTGAAGACCTTGGCAGCAGTATAGCAACTCCCAGGCAACTATGCAGAACACCCCAGCAATTGTATAGCAATGCACTAAAAACCACCCAGAAGACCTTAGCAACAGCATAGCAACTCCCTGGCAACTAGAACACCCTAGCAACTGTATAGCAACACACTAAAAACCACTCTGACGATCTTGGCAACAGCATAGCAACTTTCTGGCAACTATGCAGAACAAACACCCCAGCAACTGCATAGCAATGCAATAAAAAACACTCTGAAAACCTTGGCAACAGCATAGCAACTCCTTGGCAACTGTGCAGAACACCCCAGCAACTGTATAGAAATGCGCTAAAAAACACTCAGAAGACCTTGGCAACAGCATAGAAACTCCCTGGCAACTATGCAGAACACCCCAGCAACTGTATAGCAATGCACTAAAACCACTCAAAAGACCTTGGCAACAGCATGGCAATACATCACTCCCATTGTCGTAAATGTATGGGGATGTGGGGATGTGTGGGGTGGGGCAGTGTTAGAGCAGTGTTACTCATTGCATGGCTCGCCCAGCTTAATCTGTGGCTCGCATGGTAGTAAATAATATGGTGAAATGATCATGCAGTCAATACAGATATCTCATAAAAACATTAAAAACAAGCAGGGCTATAACATAACCCAAAACAACGGCATTACAAGATGGAAATATATAGACTAGAAAAGATATTTAAACTTGCTCTGTCCTTACATCCATGACTCACCGCGGGCTGGCAGTTTTGGCGTTCTTTCCAGCTCTTAAAGGAACACTCCACTTTTTTTGAAAATAGGCTTATTTTCCAACTCCCCTAGAGTTAAACTGTTGAGTTTTACCGTTTTCGAATCCATTCAGCCGATCTCCAGATCTGGCAGTAGCACTTTTAGCATAGCTTAGCATAATTAATTGAATCTGATTAGACCGTTAGCATCTCGCTCAAAAACGACCAAAGAGTTTCTATATTTTTCCTATTTAAAACTTGACTCTTCTGTAGTTACATTGTGTACTAAGACCGACAGAAAATGAAATGTTGTGATTTTCTAGATCGATATGGCTAGGAACTATACTCTCATTCCTGCGTAATAATCAAGGAACTTTGCTGCCGTACCATGGGTGCAGCAGGTGCAATGATATTACGCAGCGCCTGAAAATAGTCCCCAGCTAGGTAACTTCCAACGTGACCGGCGCTAAGGCTGAATCCGCAATTTGTAGTGGTGTCCGAAACCATAGTGGACGTTATTGAGTGCACTCATTCAATCCCACATTGCACTGAAATAACGAGTGTACAGCCTATGTACACACAGCGGCTGTCTGAATTCACTCACTCGTTTTCATTCACTCCTTCAAGTGAACTGTATTAGTGGACTAACGTAGGGAATAGTGAATGAGGGTTTAGGGGGCGATTTCGGATTCAGCCTAAGTTTGTGTAGTTGCAGAGTTGCAGCCGGCAAATTAGGTAGTGGATTTACCTGTGTGATTAGCCATGGTTCTGTGTGTTGTAAAGGTTCGAATTAGGGGTGTGCACGAATAATCAAATATTCGAGCTGTAATTAATATTTGAAAAATAAAAATACTATTCGAATTTTACTATGTTGCTTTGCTGGCCGTAAATGCAGTGAATCCATGATGAATCCCTCTAAAACTCGCAGTTATAGCTAAATCCACTGGGTGGCGTTGTGGAGCGTGTTAATAAGTTGAGTGCATTTGATCACATAATGTCGTCGTCTGCCTCGCGATGTTGATGAAAATTTAAAATCTTACAAAATGGAGTTACTTTTGATAAAATTAATGAATGAAACTGAGTTTTCATAATAATCACGACCACAATGAGAAATCACATGAAATCCAAACACCAGTCGATTGAGGAAAGACAGCTGTCCATCACGAGTGCAGGTAAGCGCAGATGTTCACCGAGTGAGAGCAAGATAACTTATATGATAACAAAATGATCTCGAGAGATATGCTTCCTTTAAGTTTCTTCGAGGGTTTAAGAACAGAAAACAAAGTGCTGTTAGAAACTTCACTTAACACCTTTATCTTTATGTCTCTGCAACGTCTGTCAGCGGAGTGCGTTTTCTCACCCGAGAAAAATATCATCCACATGATATTATTGTTTTTCTCAACATGAAAATGTGAAACAATATAAACACGACAACCATATTCTGACTCGAGTGTATGTACGTTCTGCACGATAACTGGCGCGCTCTGCTTTATTAGTGTTTTTTTCAGCTCGCGCTGCTTGACTTTATAATGCTTTTGTTCTTTAGGCATATATTTGTTGTTTACACATATTGTTTAATGTTTTGAACTGAATGAAAACCTTGAGATATAACGTAAGCTTGTTGCGTATATTACCAAATCATAAGTTTGTTCAGAAATGGTGACAAAAACTTGATGAATAAAAAAATAACGTCTTTCTCATTTTCTCAAAATAACGTCATTTAAATAAACGAATATTCGAATATTCGTTTTTTATGCGCCCAAATATTCGAATACAATATTTTCGAAAAATGCCCATCCCTAATTCGAATCTGCTCTCCTCCTCCCTTCTGCCCCAGTCTGTTCAGCCACACTTTCTTGCCTTTCATGTTCCAAAAGCTCATCTTGTATTCCGGTTCAAATAGATACGGTTCAGGATCTGCACCAAAGTAAATATCTTCTGAATCCTCTCTTACAAATGTCTCCATGGTTACAAGGCATGCTCCTTGTGCAAGCAGGTTGTCACATTTGTTATGTTGACGGAAGTTAGCCTATTTTCAGGCGCTGCGTAATATCATTGCGCCTCTGCACCCATGGTACGGCAGTAAAGTTCCTTGATTATTACGCAGGAATGAGAGTATTGTTCCTAGCCATATCAGTCTAGAAAATCACAACTTTTCATTTTCTGTCGGTCTTAGTACAGGATGTAACTACAGAAGAGTCAAGTTTTAAATAGGAAAAATATCGAAACTTTGGTCATTTTTGAGCAAGATGCTAACAGTCTAATCAGATTCAATTAATTATGCTAAGCTATGCTAAAAGTGTTACCGCCAGACCCGGAGATCGTCTGAATGGATCCTAAAACAGTAAAACTCCGCTGTTTAACTCTAGGGGAGTTGGAAAATGAGCCTATTTTCAAAAAAAAGTGGAGTGTTCCTTTAACGCCGAATGTGCTCTTATAGATCAACACGTTCTCATGAACTGCGTATCTATAACACAGATTGTATTTGTCGTGCGATTTATACGCTAAAATGACTTTTTACGTGCATATGATACGCAACCCGTCGGGTAGGATATGTGGTGTGTGGGTTACATAACACACAGAATTATGCCAAAATGTCCGTTTTGTAGAGTACCCTTATAAGAGCAGTTTTAAATTAGTTAAATAACGTCTTAAATGAACTTAAAGAGTTGTGTGACAGCGTGTCAGATCCGCCTCATGCTCGGCAGCGGCAGATCTTAAAGTCAGAGCAGCTACTAATGATGTCTGTCATTAAAGTTAATCAAAAAATTACTCACTGCTCTTGACTATATAACTTTTGTAGCTTTAAAAAGGATTAATCTACACTCACCTAAAGGATTATTAGGAACACCTGTTCAATTTCTCATTAATGCAATTATCTAATCAACCAATCACATGGCAGTTGCTTCAATGCATTTAGGGGTGTGGTCCTGGTCAAGACAATCTCCTGAACTCCAAACTGAATGTCAGAATGGGAAAGAAAGGTGATTTAAGCAATTTTGAGCGTGGCATGGTTGTTGGTGCCAGACGGGCCGGTCTGAGTATTTCACAATCTGCTCAGTTACTGGGATTTTCACGCACAACCATTTCTAGAGTTTACAAAGAATGGTGTGAAAAGGGAAAAACATCCAGTATGCGGCAGTCCTGTGGGTGAAAATGCCTTGTTGATGCTAGAGGTCAGAGGAGAATGGGCCGACTGATTCAAGCTGATAGAAGAGCAACTTTGACTGAAAATAACCACTCGTTACAACCGAGGTGCAGCAAAGCATTTGTGAAGCCACAACACGCACAACCTTGAGGCGGATGGGCTACAACAGCAGAAGACCCCACCGGGTACCACTCATCTCCACTACAAATAGGAAAAAGAGGCTACAATTTGCACGAGCTCACCAAAATTGGACAGTTGAAGACTGGAAAAATGTTGCCTGGTCTGATAAGTCTCGATTTCTGTTGAGACATTCAGATGGTAGAGTCAGAATTTGGCGTAAACAGAATGAGAACATGGATCCATCATGCCTTGTTACCACTGTGCAGGCTGGTGGTGGTGGTGTAATGGTGTGGGGGATGTTTTCTTGGCACACTTTAGGCCCCTTAGTGCCAATTGGGCATCGTTTAAATGCCACGGCCTACCTGAGCATTGTTTCTGACCATGTCCATCCCTTTATGACCACCATGTACCCATCCTCTGATGGCTACTTCCAGCAGGATAATGCACCATGTCATAAAGCTCGAATCATTTCAAATTGGTTTCTTGAACATGACAATGAGTTCACTGTACTAAAATGGCCCCCACAGTCACCAGATCTCAACCCAATAGAGCATCTTTGGGATGTGGTGGAACGGGAGCATCATGCCCTGGATGTGCATCCCACAAATCTCCATCAACTGCAAGATGCTATCCTATCAATATGGGCCAACATTTCTAAAGAATGCTTTCAGCACCTTGTTGAATCAATGCCACGTAAAATTAAGGCAGTTCTGAAGGCGAAAGGGGGTCAAACACAGTATTAGTATGGTGTTCCTAATAATCCTTTAGGTGAGTGTATATTTAATTAATAATTTATGCAGTGCAGACTGTTTGATACCTTTTGACTGTTTGATAACTATTTCCTACCAGTTAGACAGGAAGGGCGCAGGTAAATATGCCATGGGTTTATGTGAGGATTGTTTTAAGTTGAAGTTTGATGCCTAATAAATGTTAAAAAGCTTTTGTAATGTTGAATGGCTATAATTGTTAATGTTTAAAATTGGCTTCAGTGGCTGTATTAGTATCAGTGATACTGGCCTTCATTCATAAAAAGATGCCATTAAAGAAATATCTAAAATATACTGTCTTTATGTTTTTTCTACATTAATTTGGATATCTACTGTAAAATTATTACATTATATAATACATTAAAAACGTATAAAAACTTAAGTGTTTTTCATTGCGATTAATCACAGAAAAATGTGTGATAAATGTAGTTCATTTTTTTAATCGATTGACAGCACTAAAAGAAAGTTTACATTAAAAATATATTATGCATACCCTCTATCTATCTACCTTTGTATTTATTGCATTGCATATTGTAGGTTCAGAGATGACAGATTGATAAGCACACGTGCTATTTATTACTGGATGTAACGTTTGATACTTTGCGGTAAAAGGGTCTCTCCTATTGATTTTTTTGTCTTATCAGTGTGGCTCTCATGAAAAAAAAATAGCGAAGACCACTGCAGTAGAGTCATATGATGGAATGAGCATTAGAGATATTACTCTGAGAGAGAGTAAGAGAGAGAGAGAGAGAGAAAAAAAGAGATTATATGTGAGAAAAACATGGCATCAGCAGACAGATGGACACACGCGCTTTGAGCATCTCCCCCAGTGTTTGACCTGCACCTCCATTAACAAGCTTTCTGACACATCGGTGGTTTTATTACACTATCCCTTCTCAACCCTCACAAGAGATGCATAAAGAAAGTCTCGTCATTCATGCAAGCATACTGTAGGCAGATCACTTGATCATAATAAACAAAAGAGACTAGGACCTGCTCTGAGCATGTAAGCCTGATAATCACTGGAGACTGGATGACCTCTGTGACCTATGCATGAGTGCATGTGTATGTGTGCACACGTGCATATGTATGCATGTTTTCATAAGCTAGATAGAGTTGCAGATGGTGCTGAAAGAGAATAACTGCTCATCTGTCGTTTATTGTTTCAAGAACAATAATTTGGTTAGACTGCAGCTGCAGAAGGAATCCAGTTCATTTCATACAGTGACTGAGGGTTATTCTGTTCAACTAAAGACAATATTGACTGGCCTTTAATGAAATGCTTTCTATCAGTGACTTGATAAATAAGTTGTGTATGAACACAGAATACATGCCTCTCTCTAGATTTAGCAAAAATCAGTGCCACTACGCTAGGGTATTGTGGGTGATTGTCAGGGCAGTACTACACAGTTGCTAAGGTGTTTTTCACCTATTTACATGCATTTGCTTGGGTATTTCGTGTGATAGGTGCAGTGCTGCACAATTTGGGGAAAAACATGTAAATTGCGATTTTTCTGATAAAAGTTGCGATTGCCATTTAAAATGCTGTTTTAGAAAAGAAAAGAAAAAACTCCAGGTTGCTGTGCCTGTTTGTATAGGGCCCTATGAAATCCCTTTTATTTTCTTCCAAATGTTCTTTAAAATTCTTCCAATTTTTTGGATTGTGTTTTTTTAATTTACTTAATTTGAATGGTTAAAGAAAATTTTAGTAATCAAAAAGCATGTCTAATTAACTGAAATAATGAAACTTATAGAATTTAACAACAATTTATTAGAAGTTTGACAAAAATTACATGTTTAGGGCCCTATGAAATTATTATTTTTTTTAATTCAGTTTTATTTTGACCATTTTCTGTGTTTTCGGTTTTAAGTTTTCTGGATTCCATTTTAAATTTTAATAATATAAAATAATGTCTAATTAATTGATTTAATCTATTAATAATTTCATAATAAAAATGTTCAGCATTCGGTTTTATTTCGAATAATCATGCTAGAATAGGTGGTTACTACAGTAGGGTGTTACAGTACTAGATAATTTCTTACAGGTCCAAGTCAAAAGAGTGTTTGTGATGAATGTCTATGAATGTCATACAAGTTTAGAACGACATAAGTGGTGAGTAAATTATGAAAAATAAGCATCAAAATATGTGCAGTAGTGATGCTTGCATTACTAAGTGCTAGGAAAAGAAAAACCTGTGAAGGAAAAACCTCTCACTGTTGTAAACACCTCCAGTTATCAAGTCGACAAGATGGAGTGTTTGAAAAAAGTGGTACAACGAGGTCAACCAGAGCACGCCTCCTTAGAGAAACTCTTCTCTAGGCTTTTAGAAGCACTTAAGGTTACAGTATGTGGGTCACACAGAAAGGGACCAGCGGCCTTCATCCACATTGGCACAGCATCAGAGCACAAGAGGACAGAAAAGCAGCATGACAGAAGGACACACACAAAAGCACACAAAAACTATTTCACATTCCACTTTAAATTAGTTAAGTGCTGCTTTGATCATTTGTAGCAGCATAACTTGCTAATGTAACTGAGATCTGACCTATCAAATCAGGATCTGAATGTATAAAACAATTAGGCTGCAGCGTTAACTAAAGCATTTCACAGACAAGGAACAGATGACATTGAAAGAAAATAGACAGCCACCTATTGGAAAGGAATGCTGTTTATATTCAGTTGTATACTTATACTCACTATCAGTTTAATTCATTGCACTGGTACTGGCATCAAATGGCATCCAGTTTAGTGAAATGAAAGCAGTGATGCACAATATATCGGTACCATAATGATTACTGGTTGATATTAGACATTTATCGTTATTAGTCAATTGTATATTTAATTGTGCATGCTTATTTCCCCTATTTTTACATTATGTCACCTTTGCTGTTGTCACACGCTCACATAAAGTCACAGAGAAATCATCAACCATCCAATCAATTCCTGAAGTCCTGCCCTACAATTTTTCTCTTAAGAGAAGCCGTTTCACTTAGATATACGTCACAATAAGCGTGGTACTGCGATAGGTTGCCACCTGTGCAATAAGTCCAAAATGACGAGTCTTTGTGTCCATGTTCACAACATAGTCAAAAATGTTTAGCCACATTATAACAGTGTACTCTGTCAGTATGTTAAGATGTAAACTATGGCTACGATTTTGATGACTTGCACTTTTTCTGTATGGCATATATTAATTTTAACAGTACAAATTGTCACAATACTGTATATGGGATATTGATTGCAAGAGACTGAACAAGACTGAGTTATGCTTTTACTGTTGGTATGTCAACAAATTACAGTACAATGTCATTGCGATATATAGGCCAAAAAGAAAAAGACAAGACATACACTGTATGTATACATGTGTATGTGTGATATAGTATGTATCTGTACAAAGTGTATTTACTGTAAAATGTAGGTAAGTGTAACGGTTCAAATTACTCACAGTTCGGTTTTTGTCACGGTTTTAGGGTCACGGTTTCGGTACGTGCTATCCGACAACTGTCAAATGAAAATAAAGAAAATAAGAACAAATAATCAAACTACAAGTAACAGCACAAATACAGACAATAGAGGAAAGATGCATATGAATCATTATTAAAGTTACAAAAGCTATTCTGTCAAGATCAGTGAGTGATTTATTTGTCATTTGTTGTTTGATTAACATTAAAAACACAGACAGCAGGAAAAGGCTTCTTTCCCTTTAAGATATAATGCACGGATCCAGTACATACTGTTACACATGAACACGTCTTTCTCGACTGTTTACGTTTTACTTAAGACATAACCTACTATGTTTGCTAGGATACTCGCCAAGACGGCCATGTTGACATAATTTTTGTGTGAATTTGTCTGTTGAAGTGCAAGACTTGAAAGAGAACTCTATATCTGCACGCTATCTGCGATGCGCCATGTGCGCGCTTCAGATGAGTGCACACACACACACACACAAATCTTCTACATTGCACATTGTTGAAATACATATACTGTTCTGTCTACAAAATGCTTAAATGATGGTGGAAATGGTTGTTCTCCCAACATTCGGCTACATCTTTTGACCCACTTCAGGCATTGCAAGGTCATGATTGAGAACATGGTCCACAATAGTGGTCCGCATTTCATCAGAAACGTGCCTATGTCCTTTGCCTTATCTACCTCCTCATCTGTTTTGCCTCCCTACCCTTCCACCACAAATCCTTACTGTTCTTCTTCTTCCAGGCTGTTGACCTGTTTGTTTCCTTGTTGTTCTTCCATTATAAGTAATTGTAATTCTGTGTTGTGCTCTGTCTATATATGCTTTCCAATTGAAGATTCATGACATGAACCTCTGAGTTATTTTAGAGAACTAGTTGATCATTGGTTGATCTAATGCTTTACATTCCCCTTCATTGGTGAAATTCCAGATTTATCAATTCAGGACACATTTACAAAAAAATTCTAATAGAAATGTATAGAAAATATACTTGACACATTACTTATGCAATGGACTACTGCCTAGATGTTTTGAGGGGTAAGACTACTCAACAGAGAACCAGATTAATACATTTTGAGCAATAGGAAACAGCCGACAACTGTACATAATCAATATTGCATGAATGTACCAAAGCATTATCAACTTGTTCAAAAGAATGAACTTTTATGATGGTGTGGAAGTTGAGCAAGTAGTTTTGAGAATTTCAGTTGAGATCTGAGAAACCTCTCAAATTGAGTGAGAAAAACGGTGTGTCAGTGCGTCTCTAAACGAAAGTCTTTTAAAGTAAAGTATTTTTCAAAACAAAGATCAACCTTTTTGAATTCACTTAAATACCTTTCATGCCGCAAGCAAAAGCCCAGATGGAAAAGCAGTGTTTAAAGGCTGTGTAATGCGTTCAGTTTCAAAGAATTCAAGAGCATTGAGATGTTCACATTCATGAAAAATTATTTCTCAGGGACTAATCAAGATTCGCCACCTTCGAGTTTCTCGTTATAGATGTGAAATCCAATAGATAACAATAGGATCTCTTAAGAGCTTGTTGACCTGAGTCTTTAGCTTTATTACCTGTCACCTTATTGATGTGTACTTGGCAATAGGTTTTACATCGCAATATAGAGTTTTATATAGAGCCTGCAAGTGCCAATATCAATCCTCTATTCATCTGCCACATACTCAGGCCAAAACATAATTCATTTCTTTACGTCGGATCCCAGACTGACTTTCCTGTACAGTCTGTAAAGATAGCAAACATGCACACACAGATACACACATGCAACACCGCAACAGCGCTCATAAAAGTCAGCTTATCTACTACGCTGAAACACTGTTCCGAAATACTGCACATATGAGTCAATGACCTGAAATCTCTCTAAATGCATTTTAAAAATCAGATAAGATGTGCTTTTGCTCTCAGCCAGAAAGTGTTCGAATGGAAGAAATGCTCTTAGACAGAAGCCACTGAAGCTGAGAGAGAACCACACCTTTATTGTGCAGTTTGGACCATGACCACAGTTTGACTTACAGCCTCTCAGGATTGACTTACAGCCTTCTCAAAGTGGAATTGATGTGTAAGGGAGTGGGAAACAACAAAGAGGTTTAGCATTTGTCTAAGGACCCCTCAGGCAGTGACTTAAATAGAATGAGTATGTATTACATTTCGTGCCATTGTTTTCCCAAAGGGTATAGAGTGGTGATATCTCTTACAGAGTGCCCAAAAGCAACAAATGAATGATGGCTAAATTATCAACACAGGCACTGAAAGTAACATAACGTTGTTAAGAGATCTTAAAACTCCAGTGTGCTTGGAAGAAAAACATGTTGCCATGATAAAGACTCTTTAAAGACAGTTTACTGCATTACATTGTTTCCACTGTTCCCATGTAAACGCATTGCACTTGTGTCTTGCGTCTTTTGCAACATCTCAAGCATGACACGGCATTCTAAAAAACATGGCGCACAAGTTAAAAGAACTTTGCCTTGCGCTTTTTCCATTCTGCTGAACTTCTGTCGATCGGATGACAAGTAGACGAGGGAGAGACATTCCTGTTTACACCTGGTGTTTTAATCGGTCTCTTCTGTCCTGATTTATTCAAAGGGAGGGTCTATGGGTGGGTAAATGTATGGGCTTTTCAGATCTTTCAATCTAATGGATTAAATTAGCTCACATACTGTCTTCAGCTGACAAAGTTTAAATCCCGTCTGACAAGGTCGCTGAAGCGATGGCTAATGAGAGACGAGCGTGACACACGGCTCAACAGCAGCGAAACTTATATTATGCCACAGTCGCCGCTTCCGCTTCTTCCAGTCAAGCGTATATGGGGTAATGCAGAACTGTTGGTGTTTCCATGGTTTCTACAAAATAAAACCGGAAATCGAGGGTAACGCGGGTATGATGTCATTGATAGGCAACGCACGGACACAATCCGTGTCCTGGTTAAAATTGCTAATTTCTCTGGATTTAAGCATTCTTGGAAACATTTGGGATAATGTAAGTACACAAGTCAACAAAATATATAACACTGTTCTAGTGGTTTTCAGATATTTTAATCCAAAACTCTTACATATTGTGCCTTTAAATCAGTAAGTCACATTTTTATTACAGCATATCCTATTTCACTCAGAAAGGTCAGATTACATAAGTAAAATGGCTTGTGAATGTCATTTCATATTGACTTTAAAAAGAAATACTTTAGTGTAACCAGCTGTACTGTGCAATTTAATAACTTTCATTTGAAATGCCACTTTACTCTTATCAACTCCAGGGAATTTGGACAAGATTACAGCACAGTTACCCTAGTTTAACCTCCGTACAAATTATGGCAACATAACATCAACATAGAGATATGTCAACTGGATAATCTCCCAGCTGTACAAGCACAGATTAATTCAGATAACACCTTACTCTGCACAGCCTGCTTACAGAAACACACAGAAGGTCTAGTATTCTGTTATCGTTGATGGATTAAAGATACATGGCAATGCTTATCAAAATATTGCAATTAGCACAATTTAGATTCACCCCAGAGAGTTACTTCAGAACCTCTGCAAAACCACTGATGTTTAACAAATTATTAATTCCTGTCTCAAGCGTAAACCTGCTTGAAGTTGCTGAGGGATCGGTTTCTGAGTTACTACTGCCAAATTCGGTGGTGGTCTCCTGCCAACCAGTCCAGCATTGGCTGACTGTTCAGTTGGGAGAAGACACAAACACATAAATCACCTCAAAGGGCTGTGGAACCGCCTGCTGCTGCCCATACCTGATATCTACAGTATCTCCTCAAACTGTGCCTGAAGGTCATTACTCATGATCAGGGTAGAGAAACAGGGGCACAGTTACCTAAAAACATCAGCCATGTTTTTAAGGGTTTGGGTTATGGTAATTTCCTGTTCTGCCGTCTGAACATTAGCTCAGGAGAACCTGAATTATGGAGGAGGCATAATTAGAATGTAACTTTTGTTTCGGATTTCCCATTTACCCCCAGGGATGTGCAACGCAATGGAGTGAAGCAAAGGCAGTGTATCATTCATCCCTCCGGAGTTACCTGTTGCGCGAGTCCTTCTGCAGCTGTAAATCCCACTGACTGGGATTTGGTTATCAGCTCTCAGTGTACTAGCTCGAGGAACACAAATAGCTTTTCACAGAGAGCCTGATCTTATTAGTGTAACAGGTGATCGGGGTTGTGAGCAATTCAGTATTCAAAGATGTCATCTCGTTAATATCGGAAGACACATCAAGTCTTCTACATCCATCCAATATTAAGAACAATATAAACACACCTTAATTTCAACCCTTGTGAAAAAGAAATGTGAACTGAATGTAATGGTTTGGGACACTTAATTGCATGTTATTTACAATTCAATGAAAATGTATTATAGTTAAAATATATATTAAATTCAATTAGTTAAACTTTAGAGTGCTTTTTTGACCCACGTAAGTAGGACTCTTTAAATGTAATTTTATTTATTTTTTTAGTACACTACAAGTGCACATTAAATGCAATTAAGCACACTTCTTTTTCACAAGGGAAGAGCAAAACATTAGTTATGCGAGGAAAAATAAACCTTGACAGGTTGATCAGAACCCCAACGCAAATTGGAGAGGGGTTTAAAGTGAAGTGGTTTATCCGAGTATATCCGAGTATATCTACAATAACAAGATAGCATCTTGCAGTTGATGGAGATTTGTGGGATGCACATCCAGGGCACGAAGCTCCCGTTCCACCACATCCCAAAGATGCTCTATTGGGTTGAGATCTGGTGACTGTGGGGGCCATTTTAGTACAGTGAACTCATTGTCATGTTCAAGAAACCAATTTGAAATGATTCGAGCTTTGTGACATGGTGCATTATCCTGCTGGAAGTAGCCATCAGAGGATGGGTACATGGTGGTCATAAAGGGATGGACATGGTCAGAAACAATGCTCAGGTAGGCCGTGGCATTTAAACGATGCCCAATTGGCACTAAGGGGCCTAAAGTGTGCCAAGAAAACATCCCCCACACCATTACACCACCACCACCAGCCTGCACAGTGGTAACAAGGCATGATGGATCCATGTTCTCATTCTGTTTACGCCAAATTCTGACTCTACCATCTGAATGTCTCAACAGAAATCGAGACTCATCAGACCAGGCAACATTTTTCCAGTCTTCAACTGTCCAATTTTGGTGAGCTCGTGCAAATTGTAGCCTCTTTTTCCTATTTGTAGTGGAGATGAGTGGTACCCAGTGGGGTCTTCTGCTGTTGTAGCTCATCCGCCTCAAGGTTGTGCGTGTTGTGGCTTCACAAATGCTTTGCTGCATACCTCGGTTGTAACGAGTGGTTATTTCAGTCAAAGTTGCTCTTCTATCAGCTTGAATCAGTCGGCCCATTCTCCTCTGACCTCTAGCATCAACAAGGCATTTTCGCCCCCACAGGACTGCCGCATACTGGATGTTTTTCCCTTTTCATACCATTCTTTGTAAACTCTAGAAATGGTTGTGCGTGAAAATCCCAGTAACTGAGCAGATTGTGAAATACTCAGACCGGCCCGTCTGGCTCCAACAACCATGCCACGCTCAAAATTGCTTAAATCACCTTTCTTTCCCATTCTGACATTCAGTTTGGAGTTCAGGAGATTGTCTTGACCAGGACCACACCCCTAAATGCATTGAAGCAACTGCCATGTGATTGGTTGATTAGACAATTGCATTAATGAGAAATTGAACAGGTGTTCCTAATATATATATATATATACACTCACCTTTAGGTGAGTGTATATATATATATATATACATACATGGACATGAAATATTAATTTCGGTTGTTTTTATTATTTCTATATGTAGGAAGAAAGAGAAGAAATTGGTTGCCTGGGAAAACAGTAGTATATTGTTCTTGCGCTGCTTTAGTAAGCTCAGAAGCTGATCAGTTTTCCCGTAGGCAAAAGAACAGGTTAAAAACTCAGTCTTCCTGCAGACAATCACATAAAACCATCAACACTGATTGGAACATCTCTGTGCTCTACAGCTCAGCCTGCAGTCACTTGTCTAAGCTTGTGAATTCTGCTAACCTGGTTTCTGGTGGTCTTCAGGCACTTATCAACTGCAAATCACATCTGTTCTTCCAACAGACGCTTGTTCCAATTGCCATATTGTGCCAGACTACTGACATGTTCTGTAAGCCTCCATTATAAACATTTCAGAATCCACTAATGAGGAATGAGAAAGCAGACAGTGGAGAGACCGTAAGCAGAAGAGCACCAGCTGTAGCCTCTGAGGCTACGGCTAAATCATATTAGGGTTTTTTATGCCATATTTTCGATTTAATTTGAATTTATTTAAACTATTAACTATTTTGACAATACAAATCATTAAAAAGAAACTAGAATAGCACCTTAAAATCCACGTGCAGAAAAACTCACAGCAGCAACAATAGCGAGGGAAAACTCCCTAAGATGTTTAGACAAGATCCGTAAGAAACCGTAGGAGGAACCAAGACTCAGCTGGGGAGTCTACCTCCTTAGGCTGGCACGTTTAAATGAACAAGCTTGTAGGTGATCTTTATGGAGCTTTATTTAGCTTTGTTTTGAGGATGTTCCTTTTTGATAAAATTCATAAAGGCCCTTAGTCCAGCGTCATACTGCATTAACTTCAACTTGAGATGCTGAAAGAGTGTAAACACTGCTAGCTTGTAAGCTTTTTTTTACTTGTCAGTATTTTTTAAGTTGGTATGTGGTATATTTTTGTGGAAAATGATACACCAATTTATAATCCAGATCAATTAATCAGACGATATACAGTATGTATATTTTAAAGGGGTCATATGATGCTATTTTCAAAGATCATTATTTTGTGTATTGGGTGTAATAGAATATGTTAACATGCTTTAATGTTCAAAAACTACAAAAGCCCCTCCTTCCGAAAAGCACAGTGTGCTCTGATTGGCCAGCTCACACAGTGCGTTGTGATTGGCCGAACACCTCAAGCGTGTGTCGGAAATGTAACGGCCCTTACCATAATTGTGAGCTTCAGCTTCCAAAGCAATTAAAAAGACGTCAGTTTTACCATATCAGTTCAAGCCCGAGTTGGATTCTGAAAATGCAGCTGATCGGAAGCACGACTTCAGCAAAACGTTTAACAGTGGTAGGTTGCAAGCTCTGCTTGAGCAGCCAGTATGAAACAGAACACGTAATGCATCTATGTTTGTCATCTTTTCATCATTAGTTATACAGAGACCAGAGGATACTATGTTAAACATAAATCCATCTCTGCACTTTTGATCGTAAGAATGACAAACAATATGCGTTACTCCAGACTGCACAAAACTCTGCATTTGAACGGTCAATGGCAAATACTTTAACAAATAATAAAACATACTTACAGGCTCTGATTCAGAAGTCCACTTTCAGAAGGCCAAATTAAGTGCTTTTGCTTTTGCATAGAAACACACAGCGTCTCCGCAACATTGTGGCAACAACTCCTACGATAACTGAAGCCACGCCTTCTTTCTTTGCGTATGCATTATGCAAATATTTCCACATAGTGATGTAGGTATGTGAGGGAGAAATCGAGGCGTTTTGGGTCTTTTTATATAGCCTTTACAAAGTGCATTGGTATTAACATTTACACAGTGAATTATGATTAGAAATATGTAATATTACATTTAAATTCATCAACTGAACTTAATTAACAGCAGTTGATAATGGCGAAAGATATCTTATTTGCTATCATTTAACTATGCTACTTTTATCAGTCATATTGGTATCGCCAAAAACTCAGGCAGCCATAAGATTTCTAAGTATCGCCCATTGAATAATCCATATCTGTGGACCATAAACAAGAAATACATTTTCTTCACATTCACAGAGATATCAGGTCTCAATTTGTTCTGTTTTTTTTTTTTTTCATGCCACAGAGTACAACGGATTTTGTGGAAGTTTCCATTAATGGAAGCAAAATGTAGCACAGCTCATTCCCATTTTTAACACTACACAGTGAAACACGCCAGACTCAGAGGACACCCTCCATCCCACATCGTAATTATTCTCACCACACCTTAATTGCCCAGGGCACCATAGTATTCAGGTCAAGGAGAACTGATCTCTCACTTCGTAGGTCTCCAACGATGAACAAAACAGGCTTCAAAGTGGCCTGAAACAACCAGATCTTAAAAAGTGCTGACCCTTATGGATGTCCAGACATCAGCCCGGTATGCCAGCCTCAGCATGTCCCTTGACAGGACAGCAAGACAAGTAACTCTTTCCTATCACGCCTGCGATTTGGATTCAAACTCTGCAAACTCATGGTTGAGAAATGATAATAGACTAAAGGCTGGCCCACATGAAAAGATCTTTAAAATCTTATCAGATTTTCAAAATGTGAGAGACCACAAACATGACGATAAAAAAAATTATACATTTTACAGTTTTGTTCCTATAGTGTATGGAGTGCCGTGATGTAACCAAGACAGCACACCACCCACTAACAGATTCCATTCACAAACAACCAGAGTCCCGACTGTGAACACAGGAATTCTCGCAAAATCTCGCGTGGTCAAAGGTGACTTGGTAAGAAAAGGCAATGATAGTGTTTGAAATGCTTTTTACAATTTTCTGTGTTTTCACTGTTATAAAGTAGGGGGCGCTATTACGCATCTTCTAAAAGAGTACAGAATCTCCGAATCAAAACACAGGGAAAAAAAAACAGAAACAAACGATAAAAGCAGTCTTCTCAGCTTTTTGTTAAAAATGTTACTTACACTCAAGTGTTGATAAAAAAAGATTGCATAACGCTAGAATAAAACAGATTTTTTTGTTTAAAAACACAGGCTCTGTTCTTTCTTTTGGTATTTTGCATGTTAGATATTCATATTCTGGGAGCCATGACATTTTTGTGAAATCTATATGATAAATTATATGAGGTCTTCACACTGCCATGACATTCCCAAATAAGGATGAACTATTCCACCTATTGTTTAGTGGGCGAGCTTGGGAAATTGTGTTATGGGTGGGGAGAAAGAGAAACAGAAATGTCTCAAAAAGTATGTTATTTGAGACATTATGGAGCCCACTATCCCATTTCCTGTCGTGATGAGGCCAAGACTAAAAATACACATCCCCTTTCGTCAGAACGCAAATTGCCCCCTCAGCACGAATTTCTCCTTCAACCGCTATCATGTAGCACAGCGCACAGTCAGAAGAGAACCCCTACAATCCCCATGCCTGGGATCAAATGTGTCATACGGTTGGCTTACTTTGATCCTATAATAGGTCATGTCTGTGTAAACTGTGTTGACCTTAGTCCACTATCATATCTTGACATGACTCAACATCAGTGTGACTCTAAGGGAGTCTGAAGACTAATTGTGTGCGCTGACCTTTAACGGTCGCTCTCATTTTGTATATTAGTATCCATAAATCCTTTGAGGATACTCATAGTATGTCAAAGTTATATAAGTCCTTATGATTTAGTCTAGAGAAGGGATGCCCAATCTGCTCCTGGAGGACCAACGTCCTGCAGAGTTTAACTCCAACCTTAATTACACACCTCAACTATATACTCAAGCTCTTTAGGAGTGCAAGAAACTTCCAGCTGTGCAAGTAATATGCAAGTAATGCTCAAAGCATAATTCCAGTCACGTGTATTTTTAAAAGTGTACTTTTTCTTTGGCTTTCATTCATCTTCCTAAATAACTGCTACAACATTAGGCTTGAATTTTTTACTGACACCTTGTGGAGTAGATGCTGTATCACATAAAAACAAAGGTTTTAGGTTAACAAACGACACTGCAGAAATACTCTTTTTTTCTGTCGAATGCATAACACTGCTTACTTTTCTCAGTTAGTACAAAGAACCTGTGTTTCTCAAACGAGGAAACCCCTATGCAACTGACTTTATATTTGCTTTTTCTCTTCTTATCTTTGTCTGCAGCTAAGTCATCTCTAAATACCAAATATAACTCTCAAGTTCAAGAGGTCCTCTTAACTCCCCAGTGTCAATGAAAGGTCGTCCAAGATATGACAGCGAAAGGAACTGACTCATCAGGGCCCAGTGCATGTTGAAAAAAAGCCAGCCCATCTGAACTGTGGGAAGATCCACTGAAAGAGCCAAAACTCTCTCAACTCCACGTACAGAAGCATTGCCGGTTAGAATGACCTCACAGAAAAGGAGACACAAGTACTTGAGACAACTTCACATTTTGAACAGCTTAGCATCTCAGTGTTGCAAGAAAGGCTGTAACCATGTCTTGGACATTGGGGAGGACCAAAGGTTTTAGTTTTTTTGCAAGTGAGAGGTCTATTGTAGCTATGAAGTAATGAATTTAAACTATTTTTCAAATAATATTTTGTTTTAAATTATGCACATTCACTCTTATTTGTATGTCTAATATGTCAAAAACGCGAAACGTTCTTTTATTGTCAAACTCAGTTATGAATTACATGAACAATGTAAATGATTGCCTATTTTCAATTCAGGTCGCTGAAATTTTTTATTGTAAACAGTTGTCAAATAATAAATGTTTAGCTACTTACATCTTGCCACTGCTAAAACTTACTCTTTCACTGCTAAAACTAAAGCGTCATGTTTGAATTTGCACTCGTCTTCTGTGAACAGTAAAGCTTGATTTGATTGGACACTGACGCTGTTAGACTGGCAAACCAGCCTAAAAATTTAACTTTTAAAATGTTTTTGTCATCCTAATAAAAACCGAGTGGTGTGTGATGGAGTACAGCAGAGCAGCATCAAGAATATCAAATATTGGGGGGGACAATTTGCCATTTTCTAATTTTTTTTAGGGGGGGGGTTCTTGTCCCCCTCTATGTCTATGGTGGTTACGGCGCTGGTTGCAAGTATGCAAGTTACTACTTAACAAGGGCACTCGTGCATTTTCAGGAATAGCCACAGACTTTATACTGTTCTTAAGTTTCTCTGCAGCGAGCATTAAAAACAGCATGACACTGATTGCATTTACTAACAGACAAAGGCGAACCAAGAAACACTTGAGCACACAAATAAACACACACACATCCTACCACACACACTGTCCTAGTAGAACAACATAGCACTTCTGAGAGAGCTCCTTAGAATCAACCACAACGCGGCTGCTGAGAGTAATTGGCCTCCCTTTCTGCAGTCTAATGGAAGGCGCAGGGCAAGGATGGAACTGGGTAAACTATGGAAAAAGGAAGCAAGAACTTCTCAGTGGGGTGCAAAAGCCACATCCTTCTTTGAAAAGGTTCTCAAACTCACAATCAGATCCCACAGCGCAGCCACAATTGGGCTGAGTGGAACGCAGTGGTCAGGTAAAAGGCACATGCAGGGCTTGGTTACTCACAATGTTCAAATGAGCGGCATAGCGCTGACTCATGAAACAGAAAAAAGTGAAAATAAGAAATTTTATTTTATTTTAAATTCCTCTAAAAAACTTTGTAGGCATTTTGATTGTAGCAGCACTAAAAGTCTCCCTGCTGCATTGAAAATAATGGCACTTAATGCAATTTGATTTCCATATTTATATCTTGATGATCTTAATTACAAAGGGCACTTTAATGTATTCTAACAATGACCATGAATGTCATCTTTATCTCAGATTAAGTGCCATGACTAATATTATCACAAATGTCCATTAACTCACAGCTAGTAATGTGGACGTTTTATGGACCAGTGTTTCCACCATAACGTGTGCCATAAAGTTACATTTTATGTGCAGCAAACCACAGCTTCTCTATACGGAGTGCATATACCATCACTTATTGTTGAAAATGAACAAAGTGGATGAGATCCACGTTCTATTCAGCCTTTCACCAATGCCAAAAAGGATCACATGCTTTGAGTAAGTGAGAAATAATGAGATAGCTAATGAGACCACGAGAATTCTAAGAGAAATCCAAGAAAAAGCGCCGACAGGAGATTCCAGCCTCACAGAGGCTATGCATCATGTGTCTCACTCCCAAGCACTGATCCTATACTTTAAATGGTGGCATTTAATGGCATTCAGAAAATACAGAGCACTTAAGAAAGCATTTTCTTCAAAGCAATTTTTTATCTAAAGTATGTTTATTATTTACTCTCTGTTCCAAACCCATATGGTTTTATTTTTTTCCATGGAACACAAAAATAGAAATTTGGTGTTCAATGTCATTTAGACTGAAATTCTTAAAACTCAGCCCCCCACCTACCTTATGAGAACATACACAAACATTAAATCTCACACACTTAACAGCACATCTAACGCATAAAAAAATCCCTGACCCCACCCTGACCTGATGTCATAACCCTTCCATCGATCAATGTGCTCAATAAAGTGTGTCCTGAAGGGATTCAGCGGGACCAGAAGCTTGATTACAAACAGACTGTTACAGATGAGCCCGCCTTTCCCACTCTTATCTTCTTACATAACTGTAGCCTTCACCAACATCATTGGCAATGAGAAGATCCATTCATATGCAAGTTCAATTTGGATGTGTCACTCAGATTAATAAAAGGAACAAAATCACATACATTAATTGATTTGTCTAGTAAAATTTGAGACCCATTAGACCTTGAATTGTGTGAGTTATTTTCGTGTGCATATTAACAGGCCACTAAAATATTAAAATCCATTCAATCACCACAAAATCACCTAAATATTCACTGTCATTCATGATGACCATGCATTTATTTTCATTGATGAGCAATCTATTGTAGTAGGGGTTAGCTATTAGTAGGCTATAGCTTTTGCATCTTTAATCGAAAAGATTAAATAACTAGGTTATTTTAAAAGCATAAAAATGCGTCATAAAATATACACACTCACGTGTGCAGTAGCTACAAAGGTAAATATGTCACTTTTTCAAGATCGAACTGCACGTCGAATTGCCTTTGGAGTCTATTGCAGCCTTTGGTACAGTATGCTACTATTCATAATAATTCAATTTACATTGTAGATAATTGCTTCAAAATAATTTTGCATTGGTCACTTTTAGAGCAGGCTAATGACTTATCCCAGCCCAGTGTTGCCTGCGCAGGATTCATGTCCCGCTTCCTCGAGCTCTTCAGAAGCTCGTCAGTTTGAACAATAGCATCGCCTGACTGTCCAAACAGAATTACTGGAAGCGCGCACATCCGTCGAGCGCGACCCCTGACCCATCTAAACATTCCTTACATCCGTCATAATTACAAAACTATCAATTCATTCATAAAGTACTGTTCACAAGACATGGATGCTGCACAATGACCCAAATCCTGTGTTGTGAACTATTAGTCACTGGATCAAAAATAATACGTTATTTTACAATCGCAATTTGTTTAGTCGCTTTTTAAAACTAGCCTTTATTTGGGATCGTTTCCCCATATCTCAAGAGTGCTCGTTATTTCACGCGTGCTCATGATGGGATGCTATTTGACAATACAGCAAGAGGAGAGCCAACGTTCCGTCATTAAGAATTAAAAAATATTAATATTTTACAGTAAGTACGCAGGACGCGTTGATTGGCCATCTTACCGTGTCCAAAAAAAGCGAAGTTTCCCTCGATGTGTTGATATGTTGTGGAAGGAGAGCAGGATAAGCAGCGCGAGCGCCTTCTCTTACGGTCCAGCGATACTGTCTACTGCTGCCGCGCTCTGCACACCATGTTACCGTAGGAACACGAGCCGCGGCGCTGCTCTGCTGGAGGAGGAGGCTGTGCGTCTACGGAACTGCACCGGACGAGCGGATTTAAAAGCAAGGGAGGGTGTTGGTAGGATTACGTGGTGCCGCTTTAATAAGATGTCACTACGCCGAATGGGACCGCTGCTAATGTGTCTAGGTCCTTTTAGAGGGGTTCAGCAACGCCTTCTGATTAAAAAAAAGAAGCAGCTCATATGGGAGTCATGAATGATAGCTGACTGTAAACATCGGCTAGATAGATAGATAGATATGCATTAAACTAAATCTACAAAAATGTCTATGTCTATGGGGCAAATACAGTTACACGAAACAAACAGGCCCCTGAAGAAGGTGGGTGACTATGGCAGAGTCTGTTTTACTTTTAAGAGGGACGCCTCTCATGTGGACCCTAAGAGTCTGGGGCCCTACGGTGTGTGCCCGATCCCTGATCTGTAATCCTGCCCTGACTATGATGGGATATCATGACAACTGCTGAGAGGTGGAGAATAGCACGGTGACAAGATTGGGAATCTGTGGCTCTAATAGCGTTAAAGGGATAGTTCACCCAAAAATGAAAATTACCCCATGGTTTACTCACCCTCAAGCCATCCTAGGTGTATATGACTTTCTTCTTTCAGACGAATTACAATCAAGTTATGTAAAAAAAAATGATCTGGCTTTTCCCAGCTTAATGGGGGACGAGATTTTGAAGTCCAAAAAAGTACATCCATCCATCATAAAAGTAATCCATATGGCTCCAGGGGGTTAATAAAGGTTTGTTTAAGAAACATATCCATATTTAAAACTTTAAACTAAAATAACTAGCTTCTGACAGACGATTCTGTCGATTTACGGCTAAAGAGAAACCCCTGAACTGACGCACGATGTATTGACGATAGAGCAAAGCAAAACACCGGTGACGAATTAGAAGTCTAAAATTTGAATTTTTAAAGAGAAATGTCGGAGGATTTCGACATAAGAGAAGAGGAGCTTGAGATTGTTGCCCAGCTCTGTTTGATCCGCAAGAGTACACTACTCCTACATACGTCATACATCGCGTCAGGGGTTACTCTTTTGACGTAAGTCAACTTGCCTAGGCCGTCTGCCGGAAGCTAGTTATTTTAGTCTATAAAGTTTTTAATATGGATATTTTTCTTACAAAAACCCATCGCTTCGCTTCAGAAGGCCTTTATTAACCCCTCGGAGCCATATGGATTACTTTTATGATGGATAGATGCACTTTTTGGACTTCAAAATCAGGACCGCCATTCACTACCATTATAAAGCTTGGAAGAGCAATGATTTTTTTTTAATATAACTCAGATTATGTTCATCTGAAAGAAGATCATATACACCTAGGATGGCTTGAGGGTGAGTAAATCATGGGATAATTTTTGGGTGAACTATCCCTTTAAGTAATTAAACATTACAGTATGTAGAAAACACATTTTCCTTGCACTAAACAAATGACTAGAAATACAATAAAGCGAGGAGGATCCAAACCATGAGATCTCTCTGGTGTGAGACTAAGTAGCTTTTAAACTTCGTAATGCATGATCTTAAAGGCTACCAGCCAAGCAGAGCTTTGACAGAGATCCGGCTAATTAACAGCTTCCCAGCAGGATCTGCCCAAGATGCATGATGACCCACCAGGAAGGCAAACATCAAGACAAAAATTTTGCATTTTTTCTGACATCATGACTTGAAGCTACTTGTAGCATTTTGTGTTAACATGTTAAAGGGATAGTTCACCCAAAAATGAAAATTTGCTGTTAATTTACTCACCCTCAGGCCACACCCTATACATTTTGTTTTGCCTGTATATGTTTTTTTGACTCAAAGTGACGGTAGCCATTGACTTGCATTATATGAATCACCAAGGACCACCCTTTTCAGCTAAAAATCTTTACATTTCTACTGAATACTCATTTTGATCAGGTTGGATGGGGAGCGTCGGTGCACAGCCATTTTCAGATCTTTCCAGAGATGTTCAATCAGATTCAAGTCTAGACTCTGACTGGGCCACTCAAGGACAATAGCCGCGTTTCCACTGTCGGGCCAGTGCAAGCCAGGGCTTTCATCGGGCCGGTCTGGGCTAATAGCCTCGGACCTGTAGCACCGAGCCCAAAACCACACTGCGCTTCACTAAAACCCGCCCGTAACACGCCTCTCTGGAACAACGTCACACAGACCCATAATTTCACCAACAAATGTATGTTTTATCAGAAAACTAATCAGAAAGAAATCACTGGAAACTAGCGAGGTCGCAAAACCAACATGATAAAAGCGGCCGTTGTTGGCATTTTTGTTGTTTACTTAAATATTTAAAACCCAAGCATCAATGTTTTACCACAGTTTTACAATAATAAGGGATACATTGATCATAATGAATTAATTTGTCGAGATTTCACAAAAGAAAGGACTTATTCAGTCGTGTCTTTTTCTGTTTATTTGTAGGCTAGTCACGGGACAGTTTAGAAAGAACAATCACTTCTACATATTTTCCAACAAAAATACGACCTGAGCAGTTTTAGCACTCTCTCCTGTGACAGTCCCAATACACTTATATTTTCAATCAGAGAAACAGAGGAAGCTCCCGAAAACCAGAGTTGCTTGACATGGGGAGCTAAATATGGATATCAAACAGTCCGGTATAAAGAGACGAGACGCACTGACAGATGAAATAAATACACGATTGTGATAGTCTATGATATGTCTGATTTCTCTTTAAGCAGTTGTATTTACCATGTTTACTATGGTAATGGTTAGCACAAATAGTCTTTTGCATGGCATATAAATATTTCTGCCTTATACAGTGATCAGAATCCACATCGGATCACAAATAGAAGTTATTTCAAACAGTTTGTCTGAAAGTGAGTTTTGAGCCAAAATGATTTTAAAAGTCTTTAATGATGATGTTAGCTGGTATATGAAATCCGCGGCACTGCCGTCTCAAGACTCAGATAAACTCCGCCTCTGTTCGTAACCGCTCCTCAAGCCCGAACCATAAAACCCTGGCCGCTGGCCCAGAGGAATCCTGATCAAGCCCCGAAAGTGACAGTGGAAACGCGACTGGCCCTGGCACGCACTAGCATGCCCGCTTTTGGCCCGACAGTGGAAACGTGGCTATTCACAGAGTTGTCCCGTAGCCACTCCTTTGTTATCTTGGCTGTGTGCTTAGGGTCATTGTCCTGTTAGAAGATGAACCTTCACCCCAGTCTGAGGTCCAGAGCACTCTGGAACAGGTTTGTCTCTGTACATTGCTGCATTCATCTTTCCCTCGATCCTGACTAGTCTCCCAGTTCCTGCCGCTGAAAAACATCCCCACAGCATGATGCTGCCACCACCATGCTTCACTGTAGGAATGGTATTGGCCAGGTGATGAGCGGTGCCTGGTTTCCTCCAGACATGACGCTTGCCATTCAGGCCAAAGAGTTCAATCTTTGTTTCATCAGACCTGAGAGTCCTTGAGGTGCCTTTTGGCAAACTCCAGTTGGGCTGTCATGTGCCTTTTACTGAGGAGTGGCTTCCGTCTGGCCACTCTACCATACAGGCCTGATTGGTGGAGTGCTGCTGCAGAGATGGTTGTTCTTCTGGAAGGTTCTCCTCTCTCCACAGAGAAACACTGGAGCTCTGTCAGAGTGACCATCGGCTTCTTGGTCACCTCCCTGACTGAGGCCCTTCTCCCCTGATCACTCTAGGAAGAGGCTTGGTGGTTCCAAACTTCCATTTATGGATGATGGAGGCCACTGTGGGACCTTCAATGCTGCCGAAATTTTTTTGTACCCTCCCCCAGATCTGTACCTCGATACAATCCTGTCTCGGAGGTCTACAGATAATTCCTTGGACTTCATGGCTTGGTTTGTGCTCTGACATGCACTGTTAACTGTGGGACCTTATATAGACAGGTGTGTGCCTTTCCAAATCATGTCCAGTCAACTGAATTTACCTAAGATGGACTCCAATCAAGTTGTAGAAACATCTCAAGGATGATCAGTGGAAACAGGATGCACCTGAGCTCAGTTTTGAGTGGCATGGCAAAGGCTGTGAATACTTATGTACATGTGATTTTTTTTGTTTTTTATTTTTAATAAATTTGCAAAGATTTAAAACAAACTTCTTTCACATTGTCATTATGGGGTATTGTTTGTAGAATTTTGAGGAAAATAATGAATTTAATCCATTTTGGAATAAGTTTGTAACATAACATTTGGAAAAAGTGAAGTGCTGTGAATACTTTACGGATGCACTGTATCTTCAAATAAATTTTAATCTTCAAATTCAAGAGCTGAATTTCTAACAGTGAACATTCCAGGTCTAACAAATAAAAATTTCCACTGAAATGACTAGGAGGTAAAATGTCCAATTCTGTGAAATGGATTTAAACCTGCTAAAATGTTTTCCTGTGTCTCAAGCAGTAAAGCA
This sequence comes from Rhinogobio ventralis, assembly GCA_039654625.1. Lineage (NCBI taxonomy): Eukaryota > Metazoa > Chordata > Actinopteri > Cypriniformes > Gobionidae > Rhinogobio > Rhinogobio ventralis. Next base: position 27,465,458 of record CM077209.1, read on the forward strand.
TAATACAGTAATACCAAGGTTAATGGGATTGATTCCTAGGGAATGAATAAACCAATAAAATCTATATCTTGAATTCAGCGTACGTCATTTTAAAAAGCATCTGCCAATTATTTAAATAGTGCTGGATAAAAATATAGATTTTCTGCCCCCCCACACCATCCCTATATCGATTTCTAAAATACCAAGATCAAGATTACATATACATTTCTTTCATATGTAAGCAAAATGGACTTTATAGCTGAATTTTAACAGTAGACATTCTAGTTCTAACAAATTAAAATATTAATGTCCATTGAAATTAATAGGAGATGGTCTCCTTCTTTAAAATCACACCACTGGTCATTACTAAGTTTAGTCCATAGAAGCATGACTGAAGAGTCTCATGGAAGACTGGGCAAAGAACTTGAAATGACATTAATCAAATCCTGGGAGAATAGATCCTGAGGATGATCATGTTATGATCTATGAGAGCGAGTATGTGTGTGCGTTTTGAGTGGCCGTGTTACTAGTAGATGGAGATGGCTGGTGTGGAGTCTTATCCCAGGCCAAAGCTCTGACTCAGCTGATGTTGATTGCATTAATGTTGCTATATCGTCAACTCCCTCCTCTCTCTCTCTCTCTCTCTCTATGTTAATTAGAAAGTGATGTGACTGAATTTCTCCACTGCTCCTCATCCGATTCCACCTCTTGGTTTGTTAGCTGTGGCAAGCATTATTCTTAGCCAAGCTCCAGAGTTGCATTTTCTCACTTTTAGTGTTATGTGTATTTACAAGTTTGACCTCTCTTCTTCCAGGGCTTTTTTATAGCTTTGAAATACACTGGACTTAAAGTCCCAGAGAATATCACAACAGTCTATCCACAAATAAGAACGCACCTAGGAGTCACTATACTTGCAGATTATTTCACATGTTCTGCCCTGATTTTAAAGGAAAAATCTGTGCAATTCTGTGAAATTGATTTAAACAATGTTGTACTGCTAAATGTTGTACTATATCTCAAACAGAAAAGCATGACAGCAATACCACGGTTCAATAGGTTTTATTCCCAGGGAATGTATTAGAGCCCAACCGATTTATCGGTCTGCCGATTTTAACGGGCGATATGAGCCTGTTGCAGATATACTGGCATTAGCGTATATGCCGCAGATATGCCACGATATGCGCTAATATTCACACAAAATTATGTCAAAATGCTGGTCTTGTTGAGTATCATCGTAAACATGAAATTTGCCATTACCGCCAGCCGTTTTGGTTTCACAAGTTTCATGGCCCACAGAATATCTTGTGTGAATATCTGAACATGCAATATATAAAAAAAAAGAACAGACCCTCTGTTCTATTCTAGCTTCATGCATTCTTTTTATCAACACTTGAATGTGGGTAAATTTCATGAAAAAAAGAAGAGAGAAAATCAAGTTTTTGTCAAAGACTACGTACAGATGAGATTCAGAACGATGATCAAAACACAGATGGAGTGGAGTCAACCCCCCGAAAGCTTCACAATATTGGAGACATTTCATTCAATAACATTAGGCAGTTTTGATTTATATGCTGTTTAATGTTGATGATCGCGTTATTTTACATATGCATCTGCTTATATGAGATTGCTTGTTTCTGATTATTCTTTGCCTCTGTTTTGATCAGGAGATTCTGTACTCGTTCAGAAAATGTGTAATAGCGCCCCCTGTCATACACTCACCTAAAGGATTATTAGGAACACCTGTTCAATTTCTCATTAATGCAATTATCTAATCAACCAATCACATGGCAGTTGCTTCAATGCATTTAGGGGTGTGGTCCTGGTCAAGACAATCTCCTGAACTCCAAACTGAATGTCAGAATGGGAAAGAAAGGTGATTTAAGCAATTTTGAGCATGGCATGGTGTTGGTGCCAGACGGGCCGGTCTGAGTATTTCACAATCTGCTCAGTTACTGGGATTTTCACGCACAACCATTTCTAGAGTTTACAAAGAATGGTGTGAAAAGGGAAAATCATCCAGTATGAGGCAGTCCTGTGGGCGAAAATGCCTTGATGCTAGAGGTCAGAGGAGAATGGGCCGACTGATTCAAGCTGATAGAAGAGCAACTTTGACTAAAATAACCACTCGTTACAACCGAGTTATGCAGCAAAGCATTTGTGAAGCCACAACACGCACAACCTTGAGGCGGATGGGCTACAACAGCAGAAGACCCCACCGGGTACCACTCATCTCCACTACAAATAGGAAAAAGAGGCTACAATTTGCACGAGCTCACCAAAATTGGACAATTGAAGACTGGAAAAATGTTGCCTGGTCTGATGAGTCTCGATTTCTGTTGAGACATTCAGATGGTAGAGTCAGAATTTGGCGTAAACAGAATGAGAACATGGATCCATCATGCCTTGTTACCACTGTGGTGGTGTAATGGTGTGGGGGATGTTTTCTTGGCACACTTTAGGCCCCTTAGTGCCAATTGGGCATCGTTTAAATGCCACGGCCTACCTGAGCATTGTTTCTGACCATGTCCATCCCTTTATGACCACCATGTACCCATCCTCTGATGGCTACTTCCAGCAGGATAATGCACCATGTCACAAAGCTCGAATAATTTCAAATTGGTTTCTTGAACATGACAATGAGTTCACTGTACTAAAATGGCCCCCACAGTCACCAGATCTCAACCCTATAGAGCATCTTTGGGATGTGGTGGAACGGGAGCTTCGTGCCCTGGATGTGCATCCCACAAATCTCCATCAACTGCAAGATGCTATCCTATCAATATGGGCCAACATTTCTAAAGAATGCTTTCAGCACCTTGTTGAATCAATGCCACGTAGAATTAAGGCAGTTCTGAAGGCGAAAGGGGGTCAAACACAGTATTAGTATGGTGTTCCTAATAATCCTTTAGGTGAGTGTATAACAGTCAAAACATGGAAAGCAGGAAAATCTCATCAATGGCAGGGAAGCCTTTTCTCATAAAAGATGAGATAACAAAAGACAGGAAAAAAAACAGCAGAAGACCCCACCGGGTACCACTCATCTCCACTACAAATAGGAAAAAGAGGCTACAATTTGCACGAGCTCACCAAAATTGGACAATTGACGACTGGAAAAATGTTGCCTGGTCTGATGAGTCTCGATTTCTGTTGAGACATTCAGATGGTAGAGTCAGAATTTGGCGTAAACAGAATGAGAACATGGATCCATCATGCCTTGTTACCACTGTGGTGGTGTAATGGTGTGGGGGATGTTTTCTTGGCACACTTTAGGCCCCTTAGTGCCAATTGGGCATCGTTTAAATGCCACGGCCTACCTGAGCATTGTTTCTGACCATGTCCATCCCTTTATGACCACCATGTACCCATCCTCTGATGGCTACTTCCAGCAGGATAATGCACCATGTCACAAAGCTCGAATAATTTCAAATTGGTTTCTTGAACATGACAATGAGTTCACTGTACTAAAATGGCCCCCACAGTCACCAGATCTCAACCCTATAGAACATCTTTGGGATGTGGTGGAACGGGAGCTTCGTGCCCTGGATGTGCATCCCACAAATCTCCATCAACTGCAAGATGCTATCCTATCAATATGGGCCAACATTTCTAAAGAATGCTTTCAGCACCTTGTTGAATCAATGCCACGTAGAATTAAGGCAGTTCTGAAGGCGAAAGGGGGTCAAACACAGTATTAGTATGGTGTTCCTAATAATCCTTTAGGTGAGTGTATAACAGTCAAAACATGGAAAGCAGGAAAATCTCATCAATGGCAGGGAAGCCTTTTCTCATAAAAGATGAGATAACAAAAGACAGGAAAAAAATCACTCACTGAATAACTTTAATAAGGGTTAATCTATATTTATACAGTGAAGACTATGAAGTGATATTTTACATTTGATTACTATTTCTGTAGCCTACCTGAAAATCTAGTTTAGACCTACATGAATAACCTGAAAAGAACCGTTTTTCATTTGCATGTTTGTTCTGTTGTATTTATGTACAATGTATGTATATTATGTACATACTGTATTATATACAGTACTAGTCAAAAGTTTGGACACACCAATGGGAAAGTATGTCCAAACTTTTGACTGGTACTGTAGGCTACTATAATATACACAAAGAATATCGGCTGATATATCGATATCTGACTTTTTTTACTCCCTAATATCAGTATCGGGCTCTAGAATGTATAAACCAAAAAAATCTATATCTTAAATTCAGCATACATCATTTAAAAAAAAAACATCAATCAATTAATTGAATAGTGCTGAACTGCTGATAAATCTTGATTTTCTGGTTCTTTATTTAAACCATTCCAATATTGATTTCTAAAATCAAGCTTACATATAAATGTCTTTCGTATGCAAGCAAAATAGACTGAAATACACCCAAATTAACTGGAATCAAATCAAAACAAAACCAGAATCAAATCTCAGTGAATCTGAACCGAATCAGGAAATCTTTATCAATATCCAGCCATAAGCATTTATATAATCGGTCTGATGCCCTGTACAGCTTAGCTTTAGCAGAGAGAGAATGTCTTTCATATGCAAGCAACCAGGATATTACAACTGAAAAACACCCATATGAATCAGAATTAGAATTAATCTGTACCAAATCAGGGAATCTGTATCAATATCCAGCCCATCAATATAGAAGTGTGAACTGAGAGCACAGCACTTTGAATAGCTGGAAGCATAATCAAATTAGCCAAGATATTTAATAAATGAACACACAAAATGCAGAGCATGTTATGAATTTTATGAATGACTGGAGGTTAAATTCTGTGGGCGCAGATTCAGTCATCAATAAGAAAACAAGAATAAATTCTCAGCATGTGTCCTCGACATTAAAATGAGCAAGCCTCCATTGAGGAAGCCCTCTGTTTCAGAGTATAATTCCCTTACTGATAGCATGCAGTTCTGCAAGGTAAAACACATGATCAGAGGAAACCGTGTGCAGGGTTACTGGTGTTACATTTCTGCCTGACTCAGAAACCTGTAAAGCAGACGGCACTTTCACCTGAACACTGTCTCGCTCAGCGACAGCTAATCCTTATGCTGTTCATGTCACCTCTGCTCAGTTAGGGGATTATCAGGTTGAGCTATTTCTGGTGAAACAGGAGGAGCTGCCCCATAATCTTAGTGGAAGCTTGACCAACCCCAACATTGTGGTCACTAAAGACAGGCACACAGGTCTTAACTCACTGCCTCTTACAAGCACAAGGTGATGATTGATTTAATGTGCTTTTCACAGCCTTAATCCTTTTGACTAGGTTCTAGAACACCTTTCGCCTCTGAATAGAGCGGATGTTCAAAGGATTATGAATGGATGCACAAACCACTGAATGAAACTAACGGATGAATGAGAAGAGCTTCTCAAAGCTCTCTCTGTACTCATGCATTTGGCTTTTTCACAGTGCTTTATGTGTTTAAAGAGCAATATTAAACTGATATATTCTCCAAACAGACTAAAAGGTTCAAATAAGCAATAATTATAAAGGTCAAATAAGCTACCGATGTGCATACAGTATGTGTTGTTGTTGTTGTTGTTTTTTGTGATTCACAATCACTGACTTTGACAGATGCTTCTTAGTCTCATAAAGTCATGTCTTCTGTCAAAGCCACCTGTGGCCCATGTGGTCTAACCAAAGGTTTAGGCTAAATGAATGCTGCATGGGCAGAGAGGAGGAAAGTGCTTTTTCCATGTGTTCTCCATGATGTGGAAGTCATTTAGACTCAGCAGCCTCCCTATATAAAGGATATTACTGTAATTACGATATTGGCAGGGCTGGGTAATGTCCAGAGGAGAACATCTCTTTCAACAGGGCAGGGCAGAGGGATGTACCTCATGGAGGCACATTAGTGAGAGTGCTCATAAAAGCAGATTAACAAACCTCGATTTGGACCTCACACCCATTCTTTCAAATAATAGAGATAATAAAGGAAGGACTGGGTTCTCATTCAGAAAAAAGGTAATGTTTTTGCACATGTATTTTTCCATTGAGATGTGAATGGAACACTGTACTACAAGAGTTTAAACATACGGGTTGACCAGTGTAGTCCAATCGTTCTCAACCAGGGGCCTGGGGCCAAATAGAAAGCCTCAAAATTACTTAAAATGATTTAAAATAAGACAAAACAAGCATTAAAATAAGCTAAAACCACTAAAAATCAAGATATTATTAAAGCCCCTTTAAGACAAGTCATTTCACTCGGTGGCCATCTTTGAAACGCCTCTCGTGCATGCAAGATCAGTTCCTATCTCTTTGAATGGGGAAACATCACATTCTCCAAAACTGTTCACCAAGCTTACAATTAAATTTCATAATTGAAATCACCAATGAAATCTGACAACAACAGTCTCATAACTTTTGTTTCTAGACGCTCAAAATATGATGACGTGATGGCTAACAGACAGCAGACAAACGGCAATCCACCTGTCACTCAACTGGCCACGCCCTTAATTATGCAGAACTTTAAGGCTTAATATAATTTAAATGAATGAGTTGAAAAAATTCACCCCCTCACAGTTGTCATGAAGGGCAAATTAGCCGTATAGACCAAAACCACAATTTGTACCAGGCTGTAAACATGTTTTTTTCTGCTGTCCCTAACGGCCAGTCGGCTTCAAGAGAAACTGGGGGATGTTGAACGATTACTTTACTAATCAACGATTGGCTCTTTCATTTAGAAGGCGGGGCTTATTTGCCATATTGGGCATTGCACTTTCTCCCACTTTCTCCCTGATCTGAGTGCACCATCTTCCTATATATAAAGTATTTGATATTATTTTAATTCACCCCATCAACAACTGTTTCCTTTTAGGTTCCCATTGTCTTGAAAAACCTGGATAAATTAGTTAGCCTAATTTTAAAAGTTTGATTTTTGAAAATGTATGTAAATTTGGTAGGCAATCTTTTTTTCATAAACACTTTTTGTTATTAAAGCTCTCAAATATGTTATCAAGTATAAATTGTTAATTGTAAAAAAATAAAAAAAATAAAAAAATAAATATATATATATATATATATATATATATATATATATATATATATATATATATATCATTATCCAGTAAATCACAAAGAACTAGAAAAGTGGGCCTTCAAATATGGTTGTGGACAATGGGGAACCTTGGCTACACCTCTGGTGTAGAATGAATGACTATCATGAATCATTTCTTTTTGACTGAATCATGACATAAACATACTGCAACCAGTGTATTCAGATTACCTAATGAATGATTATATGATCTAGTTCTTTTTAGTAAATCAAAAACATGCAGAGCAACCAGTGTAGTCTAATTACTGAAATAATGACTCCAATTAGTTATTTGTATTCCTTGTATAACTGTGATTTACTGATTGGTTGTTCATATGACAAAGTGTAAGTAAAATTAACATTATGGGTTTTGTCATTTCATAAAAATAAAAAAGTTACCACATTGTTTGTCCATTTAGTATTGTTGTTTAATGCGCTTATTAAAGCATCTTACAACATTTACTATCAACTAAATTAAGCATCAACAGACAAAAAAAGTTTGATAATGGATAATGAATTAACATAATGAGTCATGATAATGAGTACTGAATTAACACAATGAGTAATGAATAATGTATTATCTGTAATTTGGTACAACAAAACATTCATTACAAAAAAGAGGAGATCTAACAAATGTACCTCAGTCATAATGTGTTGAAAGCTACATCAGTATCAGTTTTTCTCAACCTTGTTTATCAGTCAGGGAATTTTACATATGGCAGGTTTACAATTTAACGTGTTGCGCAACAAGGACAATCTGCATGCTTAACATCAGGATCGATATCAAGTACCTGGCGATTCTGTTCACTCAGTACACAGATGAGGCAATGACATTGGTGCATATTAATGGGCCATCAGTAACGCCCGAAGAAAAAGGATGGTCAATTTCTATTGCAATGTCCATATAAATGGTGGCGCCATTCTGCCCATTTAGCATTAGACTATAAACAAAAGCAGCCAAACATTATCAGTTACATTCAGCTGTATGTGAGAATGAATTTAGAGGGTAAGTGCTAAGAGCACATGCGGTCAGACTGTTTGAATTATTAAAGTGTTTGTCAATGTCACTACTGCTATTAGCAGCGGATTGCCTTAAAGGACAAACATTGATGTAAGGTTGTGGGAAAACCCTCTGTCACTAAATATTCCATTATGTGAAGCCAAGAAACACTGAACATCTGCAATGCAGCCCAAGCTCTCATACCAGAGTCAGCCTAAAGTCTTGTATAACAGCAGCTGAACAGCAAGAGACTGAAAAATGAAAAAAAGAAAACAAAGTTAAATTAATAATGATGGTGGAGCCCACCAGCAGCAGGAGAGTGTTGCTGCAATATTGATGAGATCTGAATAGGAACAGTCTGAATTCTATGCTCGTCTGTGCAGAGGCTTAGAAGCGTTGTGAAAAGCTTGTTATCGCTATGACGTATACAGTTACCTGCTTATTAAGCTATATAAGACTTCTTTTTGACAATACCAGGGCATTTAAATGCAAAATCAGCTCACAAACTTCAAACATCAACTTTAGATCCTCACAACACAAGACACATCACATTCTCTGGTTTTGATGTCAAAGATATTGCACATTGGATAATCTGCCAGAATGCAGGTAAAGATGTTTACATGGTGAGTTAAATCATGGTAATAATTATCTTATTACAGGTTACAAGTGGCATTTACCTAATAAAAATAACATAGTTTAAGGTGTTTTCTCACCATTACATATTGTCAAGTTATTAGGCAGTAATCGGTGTAATATTGTACATGTACTATTCTAGGATTTCATATTAGGGGGGCTCAGCCCCCATTGAGGGTATGATTTAAAAAATAATAATAATGTAATATATTGTTTGTATACTAGTGTAGGCATGTACAATACAGTAGGTTCTACACTACCTATTAAGTCAAGCCCTGAATATTAAATAAAAAAATGTATTATTTTAAATAACCAGCTAATATTCATTAATATTCTAAAAGAATATAGACAAACTTTATATTACTGTAATTGTCTAGATTGGCAATATGTTTTTTCAACACATTATTTTAAACACTCTACATTCATGGAGATGACATGGAAAACGTGCCATGCTTTAGTGGAGAATTTCTGTCACCTGGTGGAAAACAAACACATTTTTAACATGAAAATGACATGAAATTACCACTATAACCAGTAGATGGCTGCAGAGGACCACTTATTAGCTTAATTGACTCTTTTTTTTATTTCTTTTTTTATAGTTTTGCTTTTGGATTTATTATAAAATGAATATTATAACACATTTTACCAATTTTATTGCACTTAAGTATGGCGTATAGCAAAAGTAGGAAAAGTCACAGAGTCTCATGCCATTTAGATGAAAGAAATGTAATATAAATAAATAAATACATTTTTGCAAAGCATATCGGCGGTTTTATAGCCCATAAAATTCTGAATTATTTATGCAGTGTAGATGGATGAAAGTGTTAATGTAAGAACTGTGAGAAAAGTATTGAGGCAAATAAGTACCAGTTCAGGAATACAAAACGTGCTACTGCTAAGACAGAGACATTCACAAAGGTTTATTAAGATGAACGATGGTGTCTAAGCTGTTTTCCCTGATTTACTCTCTTGTTGCTCTCCGGAGTGTTTAGCACAGACCCAGAAAGCTCCTCATAAACTGTATTCCTCAGCTATTATCATTCAACTAAACAGTAGCCGTTTTGATCAACAGGAGCGGAAAATGGCCACTTGTGACAATGATTATTAATGCTAATGAATAAAATTGATGTGGTAGTTTGTTTCCTCTGTTCGCTCCTACAAAGACACCCATCAGTGCAAACCCCTGATCAACAACAAAGTCACACACACACACACACACACACACACACACACACACACACACACACACACACACACACACATCCATGGAAATTCTCTGCAGTCACAGAAAATAGGGAGAAACTAATCAGGTTTACTGGAGCAGAGAGGCCTACTCTTTTGTGTTTAAAACAGCAGAACACAGAAAAATGTTCAGACTACTAACTTTATGATCATATCTGTTAGAAAAAATCTGTGGTACAATGTTCATGCACAGGGTCTGCTTCAATTAAATAAAATAATAAAAATAAAATAATGTTCTATTACTATTTTCAATTATAAGTAGCCATATAATCCTGCATAGTTAACTGCAAAAATGTTCATAATTTTTACAGAAAAATAAAAAAATAAAAAAATTGTAAATGGTTTGTGTAATAACTGTAAAATTCATCAGTTGTGCAACAATTACATACATACTGTATATACAGTGTATTTGTGCACATACATGTATGTGTGAGTGCTATGACAAACTCCTGTGCACTTCACTACACACTGAACAAGAAAAATACACAAGATAGTAGTGTTTTACAATTTTTACATTTGTTTGACGTGTATATGGCTAATCATTTGATGGATTGTGTGTAGAGTTACTAAGCAAAAAAAATTTTTCAAATTGTTTTGAATGAAGTGTTTGCTTTTGCATGAGTGTGATGTTTCGAGAAATGGAGCCATAGTTTCAGAAATTGTGTGTAAGCAATTTTTAAAAGCTGTAAATGAGTCCACCAGCAAAACCCCCTTAGCACAACAATATTCAACCATCTCATATTGACCATCTTTCCTTTGGAAAACCTACAGCATATTCAATAATCTAAACCCATTACATAACACAGTGAAGAAGAACATCATCTTGCCATCAATTAGGCTGTAATACTGAGTGGTTGGGAATAGAATTTTTAACACAAGGCATCTTTTTAAGAACATAATTCATTTCTCGAATTTTCCTCGCAATGTGAATTATTTTAAATGGAATCCTTAAGCATTTTTTATAACATACACTGATCAATAAGAGATTCGCCTAATACAATATACAACCATAATCCGGAAGGCATATATATCCAGTGGCACTCCAGAATATCAGAACATGTGTAACATTGTCTTATGAATGTTTTTTTACCACCAAATAAATCAGTAATTCCGAGAAGTTCAAAGCTTCCTCTGTTCAACTCTTGATCAAAGTATCTTTCCCACAGAGACTGAAGTGATTATCAGAGCACGTGTGCAGTGACATGCACAGAGCTGCCCTCTTGCTGTTGCTGATGGCAAGATGTCACAAAGCACTACATGTGGCTATTTTCTTATGATAAACATGTTTCATTAGAGTACAAATTATGCATAAATGTGGATTAGAGGGCTCGCTATGCAGCAGACACCTACAGTACACCAGATTAGTTCATTTGTAACAGTAAATCCTGTTAAAGTGATGCTGTAGAGGAGTAATTGGCTTTATGTCCTCAAACAACAAACTGTGCCAAACGGTAGCTCTGAGCTGCTGCTATACGAAATGGGTTAATGTGGTCAGATAGGACTCTTCTTGTGATGGGTCTTATTACTCAACATACCCTGAAAGCACCTGTGAGTTCAGATCAGTTTTGTGTGGGTATCAGAATGTTTCAGTAGTGATCTTTGGACGTTTGCTGGGCAAAAACAGTGTGCATATCTCTTTACACACGCCTCTCAGCTGTTCAGTGAGTGGAACACTGCTCATCAATTATGCATGGGAAGTAATGCACACTTTGTCTATACTGTAGGGTGTTATTGCTAAAAATTGAAAACATCTGAAAATGTTAACTTGTGTAGGTATTCATTAAAGAGATTCAAGTACTATTATTTACATTGTTTATTCTCATGTTCCCATTCCCATGAACAAATCATTGTTTTGAGTGATTTTCGCCGGTTGATCTAATCCTCAAATCCTGTCTGAATGATTTGTTCACAAGTTCAACTCACTAATGATTCACAAAATTTCACACTAGGGGAATTATTAGTGAATAACGACTTCATTTTCAGTCTGTTCAATTGTATAGATCACTATTATTATACTTAGCTTTGCAGTCCCAGTCCTCATTCACATTCATAATATGAAAAAAGTTGGTGAGAATTTCTTCTGTTTCAGCCAATAACCAATAAATGACCAATATTAAAATTCTATACTTTTTTCCCCCCACATAAATGAAAAATAAAACACTAAAAATGTAACCCTTGTGCGACCTTATGGACATTTGTATCTTTTTCAGTCTTGTTTTTTTTTTTTTTTTTTTGCCTGTGTTAATGCCAACTGCATAACTTTTGGCACAGGTGTGTATTTTTATTGGAATTTTACTATTTCACACCCTTTTCCTTTTCCTTTTTAAAATCAATTTTGCACTAGATACACAACATAGTTCCTCTCAGGACCTTTTGGACAAACATTGAAATTTTGAATCCTAGGGCTATTTAACTATAAAACGATGCATTCCTTGTTAATAGGCTTTCATTCTGTTGGCAAGGCTTCAGAATTTACATTTATACTAGTTTTTTACAAGATTTATTTTCTCGGGTTTGGTCTATAAAGCAAATACATTCCTGTTTTCTGCTTTTGCATATTATAGAGCCAATTATGCAGCTATAATTGTGTGGGCATGTTGGTATGGATGTCAGAGTGTGGTTTGTATGTGTGTAATAAGAAACTTGTGTGTGCCCGTGTGCGCTTGTAATATTTGAGAGAGAAAAACTACAAATCACAAATCCAACTACTGTGTGTATCAATGGAGCTTTGCTGGCATCTAATGGGGAAAATTTTCATCAAAAAAAAGCTCATTTTTTGAGATGTCAACCTCAAATTTGGAACTCAACTTGTTTAGATTTATAATATGATTTTCTAGCAGTTTTAGAGTTCAACATGTTTCATAAAATATATATTTTATATAAAATAATTTTCATACATAATTTGTATAAACTTAAACCTCTATAACTTTTTTTTGGTTTCACTTTTTTTTTTTTTTTTTACTTCAACAATAATCTGCCAAGGGTCTTCTTTAAAATAAACTTAAGTATGTGCTCCCAAACTTCAAATTTTATGACAAGTTTTTTTGACGGGTTAAGCTTCAAGGTTTTAATTTGCTGAAGATTACATTTAAAAGTGTTATTAAATAATTAGGATTTTTAAAGAGCATTAGATGGTGGCAAAAGTTAATATAAATGTATATAGGAAAGATACAATATCAACCAATACCAATAAATTAAAAATATTGTCTGATGATAACCAGTGGTGCCAATATTTACTCCTATATCCCATTCACTTTACTAAAAACATTTCTCTGTTTGATGCTGTTTACATGAAAGTCTCTACTGTGAAATCTACTGTACAAATATCTCTCAGCCTTTCTTCATTTTCGCCATCGCATTTCATTAGGAAATGTCACCACTTCTTGTCACTTGTGTCTCTCTTTTTATTCGAGGCTGAACTGTCAGCTCACAGCCTGGAACAATTTCACATCTAACACCCTCATTATGATTCTATGAACAATGGTTTTGACATAATCATGTTGACTTTCAACAAGTGTTAATCTCATCGCTATATCCTTTTATGTACAACTACTTTGTAATTTACTCTGTTTACAAAGCTATCAGACTCAGCCCTAAATAATTAAACAAAGAATGAAAGAATGATTCGAAATCAAACCACAGCTTATGGACTACTCCTTAGTGCTATAGTACTCCCAATATACGCTCCAAGACCATCGATTTAAGAGGCTCATGATCAAAGAGCAGAGAGCAGCATAGGCTCTATCTATGTACACATCAATCACATTTGCACTAGTCCTTCGATTTAAATCCAATTTGAGACCAGCTTCACATGGGAGCGGTTTTAATTAATGTGGATTGCCCTAATTAGCCTCTTTGTGACTGTCTTAATTACCAGGACAAAAACCGGGACACCCCAGTCTGAATTAGCGTCATGCTAGTGGATTCTGAGAATTATTTTTATGCAACAAGGTCAAATGTTTCCGTTCTGCTCTCCTTGCATTAATGACTGAATTTGCATGTGTATTGAATTAGATTTGACAGATTATCGTTCCTCTGCTAATCTCTGCCATTGGTATCCAGGGAGTATTTTTCAGAGGTGGACAAAGTACACAACTCCATTACTTGAGTAAAAGTAAAAGTACTACTGGTCAAATATTACTCCGTTACAAGTGAAAGTTGTAACAACAGATTTTTACTTAAAGCTGCAGTCTATAAGTTTTGCCTCTGTGTTGCCATCTCTGTTTGAAATCTGCAATTGCAGTTATTTGCAGAGTTATCATCTGTATGTGAGTTAGGCATCGGCGCTGCTCCTCAGCACGGATGAATCTAATGTTTTGAGGAGTTTGTGTGGCTGTCATTCATTCACCATACCGGTGTGGATACTGTAATTCAGAATCACAGATTCTACGTCTTGGAGTATAACCTAAATAAGAATTTTCACCGGAAAATGTCAACAAGTAAGTAACATGTCTGCCACTTTTGGGAACAAAACATTACAATAAATCGCGCTACCAACGGTGATTAAATCTAACGATCGCTCGTATAACATCAAACCGTGCAAATTATTATTTTTGTTATACTTTCTTCTCAAATTGTTAATGTTAACAGCATTAGCATTGCGTGACTAGCATCCTGTACAGAAATTGAAATCTACAGGTAACACTAATAAACAAAAATAAACACTAAATACACGTGTATTTAGTGTGTATTAGCATTACCTGTAGATTTCAATTTCTGTACAGTCTAATCTTCTGCTTTTGACTACGGGGGAATCTCCAGTTGTCACTGATGAATGTCGTTTAGACCTTTCTGGATTACAATCTGCCATCAAAATGATACGTTTAATTACTCCAGCTGCTGTGAGAAAAGGCTATAAATGATCCGCTGAAGAACATGCTCCTCACGTGCATTACTATAAGCCGGACTCTTTCTTTATGTATACAGACGTGACGTAATGACACAAAGACATGCTTGAAAATCTACTCAAAAATTTACTTTGGATCATTTTTAACCCAAAAAAGTTACGGACTGCTGCTTTAAGTAAAAGTACAGAAGTACTTAAGTATCAAAACTAAATTTCCTTTTTTTTTGTCAATGCATTATTTTACTATTGTTGTATGAATGCATGCTATGCCATCATGGTGGTTTAAGCCAGTCAGTAATGCTCCATCTGACATGCTAACATACGACTATCTTAAACTCATTTCAATACTAAAGTTACAAAGCCCTTTACAAAGCTGCTGTCACTTTAAGGCCGAATGCACGGATCCAATACACTGATACATATCCGATATTCTCCTAACTGTTTACGTTCACTTAAGACATAATCAACTTTGTTTACGTGAATACTCGCCAAAATGAACATTTTGACATAATTTTGTGTGTATTGGTCTGTTCAAGTGAAAACGCGAAAGAGAGCTCTATTCAATACTCGTGCTCTGGCATCTGAGAGGTAACTTTCTGTGTGCACACAGAAAACTGGACTGAACTGAGCTCTCTTTCGCATCATCATGCTTTTTCAGATTCATCCATATGTCTGCTCTTCTCTTTCTCCCAGACGTTTAAATTTTTTTACATTTTATGAGACATGCATCAAGTGTATGCCAACTAAACTAATCTTTAATCTTTGCAGAAAACTTCAAGAGTGATTACTGATAGGCTGTTTGCAAAAAAAATTAAAAATTTTAAAGAAGAAAAAAAACATCTACTGACTTACAAAGCTGCTACAGAAACGACTTTCGACTTTGAGGACTTTGATATAAATATAGCGGAGTAAAAAGTACTATTTTTGTCTTTCAAATCCACATGAAATCAAAATCGATCTTATTTACTTTGTTAGCACACATTACAGTTCTTAGTGTGAACAATTAATTAATACACAGTTAATATACAGAAAAAAATAGTTTGCTGTGGTAATCTTTAATCAAGATCTGAAAAAAAACTTCCGGACTGGAATGGCGTTCCCTTTCCGATGAAGTCAGTTTGACGGCTTGGGTTTGAATATCCTTAACCACTCCCCTCCAACCGTTAGTCTGCTATGAGCGAGAGATGGAGAGGAGGAGCGCTGAAGTAAAACCCTGCCCTCTATTCAATATTCCGTTTCACTTGGAAATACACTCACCTAAAAGATTATTAGGAACACCATACTAATACTGTGTTTGACCCCCTTTCGCCTTCAGAACTGCCTTAATTCTACGTGGCATTGATTCAACAAGGTGCGGAAAGCATTCTTTAGAAATGTTGGCCCATATTGATAGGATAGCATCTTGCAGTTGATGGAGATTTGTGGGATGCACATCCAGGGCACGAATCTCCCGTTCCACCACATCCCAAAGATGCTCTATTGGGTTGAGATCTGGTGACTGTGGGGGCCATTTTAGTACAGTGAACTCATTGTCATGTTCAAGAAACCAATTTGAAATGATTCGAGCTTTGTGACATGGTGCATTATCCTGCTGGAAGTAGCCATCAGAGGATGGGTACATGGTGGTCATAAAGGGATGGACATGGTCGGAAACAATGCTCAGGTAGGCCGTGGCATTTAAACGATGCCCAATTGGCACTAAGGGGCCTAAAGTGTGCCAAGAAAACATCCCCCACACCATTACACCACCACCACCAGCCTGCACAGTGGTAACAAGGCATGATGGATCCATGTTCTCATTCTGTTTACACCAAATTCTGACTCTACCATCTGAATGTCTCAACAGAAATCGAGACTCATCAGACCAGGCAACATTTTTCCAGTCTTCAGCTGTCCAATTTTGGTGAGCTCGTGCAAATTGTAGCCTCTTTTTCCTATTTGTAGTGGAGATAAGTGGTACCCGGTGGGGTCTTCTGCTGTTGTAGCCCATCCGCCTCAAGGTTGTGCGTGTTGTGGCTTCACAAATGCCTTGCTGCATACCTCGGTTGTAACGAGTGGTTATTTCAGTCAAAGTTGCTCTTCTATCAGCTTGAATCAGTCGGCCCATTCTCCTCTGACCTCTAGCATCAACAAGGCATTTTCGCCCACAGGACTGCCGCATACTGGATGTTTTTCCCTTTTCACACCATTCTTTGTAAACTCTAGAAATGGTTGTGCGTGAAAATCCCAGTAACTGAGCAGATTGTGAAATACTCAGACCAGCCCGTCTGGCACCAACAACCATGCCACGCTCAAAATTGCTTAAATCACCTTTCTTTCCCATTCTGACATTCAGTTTGGAGTTCAGGAGATTGTTTTGACCAGGACCACACCCCTAAATGCATTGAAGCAACTGCCATGTGATTGGTTGATTAGATAATTGCATTAATGAGAAATTGAACAGGTGTTCCTAATAATCCTTTAGGTGAGTGTACGTCACAGCACTGAAATAAAATCAGTTGCAATTTCCGGTTCATTGGGACTTTAAAGTCATAAGTTTCCTGAAAAAATAATACTCAAGTAAAGTACAGATCAAGCGGCAACCTCCCCCAGTTTCTCTTGAAGCCAATACAGAAGTGACTTAAACTGCAATTCATCGACTGGTCACTAGAGACAGGCTCCAGAAGGGAGCAGAATCTCATTGAGCCCCATGTTAAAATGCCCAACTTTACAGCAGAAAAAAACATGTTTACAGCCTGGTACAAATTGTGGTTTTGGTCTATATCTAATTTTGCCCTTCATGACAACTGAATATTTTTATAGCTCATTCGACTTTATCAGACTCCATCCATTAACATATTATAACAGTAAAGTTTCTATAGAGGTTTGGAAACGCAACAACTCTGCCGATAGGAAAAAGTTTTAATCTGCTTAGGAAAAAGTATGGAAGCCTGTTTTTGATTTAAATATAAATCGCAATTGTGAAATCTAAGGTCACACTAGGACTTTTCACACTTGAAATAGTTAACCCTGGGTCATTCTAAACCCTTGTTCATTCATTATCTTCCTTCACCTTTCACATTGCTCATAACTGACCCAGGGTTAACTATTAATCCTGGGTATTCATATGCTGCTGTTTCACACTGTACATTCCTAAATCCTGGGTTGACCTTCTTATTTGTATATTTGTGGTGTAATTGTCATTGATTGGACGAACACAGTGCACAACCTGTTTACATAAAAGGTTTTCTAGCATTGTGCCAACCTCACTTAAAAATTACAAGTGTGAAATATTAATCTACTACACAAGGTTAAAAGCAGGATTTAGAACTACGATAATCCAGAGTTAAAGGTGCACTATGTAACTTTTCCATCTGCTAGAGGTCGCCTATTCAAAACAAAGGCGTAGTTTGATGACGCCACGTTTGAGCGCAGAATCTTGGGACATGTGGTCTTCACCTCACAGCCGGTGGAAAAGAATCAGGATAGGACTCGGGCAGAAATCATGTTCATGGATGCGATTATTGACGGTACTGTAGTATAAAGCAGAGCAGGGCCGAGTGTTGTGGGAGCTGAACAAGGCCGCTGGAGTGATTGCGCAACACACGCCTCGCGAGCGGCGGGACTTTTATTATGCCACAGTCGCCGGCACTATTTCCGCTTTTCAGGTCATGAGTATGAGGTAACGCAGCTCTGTTTATCATATTAGATACATTTGAGTGTATTGAAAATGATGTTAAGATGTTATGACCTGTTGCACACTGCAGTCAGAGTAAAGCGTTTCTGCAAAATAAAACCGGAAGCCGAGGGTAACGCAGATATGACGCCATTGACAGGCGACTCCCTCACACGTCCCGGTTCCTTGGTTAAAATAGCAATTTTCACACGATTAACAAATAGTTGGAAACATTTGGGATATTGTAAGTACTCAACTGAACAAAATATATAACACAGGCCTAGTGGTTTTTGGATATTTTACTGAAATTTTTTTACATAGTGCACCTTTAAGCCCAGTGTGAAATACAATGCCACAATAACAGCTTCCATACTAAAGTGAGATACTGATTTATGGCCGGGAATAGAAATGACAAAAATTTCAAATTCTATTGAAAAGGTCTCTTGATATGCAATATATTTACAAATAATATATTTACATTCCACAAAGAACATCCCAGGTTCTTAAAAGAGATGAGAAAATATTAAAAACCCTCTGAACTCAGAATTCCCAAGCATTGCCTGAAGCAGAGGATTTGCCGTGTTCCGGAAGTTCACAAGCCACTCAGAAAGAGTCAAAACAAGCATAACTCAACTGTCACGATTCCCTCTGTTTCATGGACTCTTATTTTGAAATTCTTGCTGTGCCTGTGTTCTCTTCCTGTGGTTTAGTTCCTTTGTCCTTGTTTTTATTGCCATCTTGTTAGATTCCATAGATACCCTTGTTTGTTACCATGTCTGTCTACTGATCACCAACACCTGTCCTTCATTTAGCCTCTTGTTACCTTTGTGTGTTTAAACCCTCAGTCATTGTCTGTTCATTGTCTTGTGTTAAAGTTTCATGCTGGTGGTTCTCTGTGTGGTTGCTAGTTGTGACAGAACACAACAAAAGAAAGGTATGGAGTTTGTAACCGAAAGGAGCCGTGCTGAGGAGAAATTATGCTCCATTTTTCAGAAAGGGCGCCCATATTTTGTGGAGGAGTTTCTTATTTATAGCCATATTGTTTTCTGGGATTACGTTACACTTATGGAATGTTTTTGGAGTGAATTGGACTATGATTTTAGTCGACTGATGCCAAAGGGTGATTACAACCAGGCTCCAACAGCCTTGGAGCTTGTTTCGCCACAAATTCCTCTCAATCACTGGATCAGTTCCGGGATGAAGGAGCCTGATAGCCACTGTGATGGATTCACCTCTGAGGTAGGTATGAGCGGCGATCAGGTCTAGTCCAGTGATTTTAAGTCCAGTGGTCTCTGCGCCCCCAAGTCCTGTGGTCTCAGCGCTGGCAAGTCTAATAATCTCAGCACTACCAATCCGGTGGTCTCCGCGCCCTCAAGTCCGGTGGACTCAATGTTTCCGAGTCCGGTGGATCCAGAGTTACTGCCACTGTTATCTGAGCTATATGTGATGGCTACCTCCATCTTGTCTGTTTCGGCCTCCCAAGGCAGCGGTGACCACTACAGCTCCTCCTGAGAGGGCAGCACCTGATTGTGAACTCTTTGTTTTACCTGTGCTCCCTGTTATCTCAGTTATGTTAAATATGAATTCTCTGTCTGCCCAGTCACAGCCAAAGAGGCTGAATATGAAACCTTTGTCTGCCCAGTCATGATCACAGCGGCTTACTGTGCGTTCACACCGCTACCATCGAGAGCATCAATGTGGCCGGAAGTCATTCATTTTCAATGTGAGCCGGTGGCGAGCTCCGGCAAGCAGCGGCGCGGCGCATCTTGGACGATTTGGGCATCGAGGAGAGTTGAAATAAGGTCAACTTTATGGTAAAGAGCTATGACGCGGTTCTGCTGCCACCAATCGGAATGTAGAAGTCCTCCTCTTGAGAGTATTCCAGAGAATGCAGTCCTAGTGTAAACTTTGGTTTCTGACCACATTAGTTATCAAGCAAAATGGAGGAGAGGTTGATCATTGCTGTGGCGGGTTTGAGAAGAAGGTGCGCAACATTTTCGCACTAGAAAGTTTGTTTTTCAGCGGGAATGCAATTAATTTGCTCAAAACAACAACAACGATTTGACCAATTGCATTAAGGCTACACTTCAACGAGGACAGTTATTGTAATGTAGGCTGCACACAAATTAATGTTAATGTTAATTAAAGACTAAGGCTAGTAAACGTCTCCTATAAACTGCATGTTGAAGTTAGACTAGCACTTAACCATGAACACAACATTTCATGAGGTTAACTTATACTCTACTTATGGTCAGTCTGCACAAATACTGATCAACATGCTTATTTGCTTTGCGGCCCCTTTAAATAAAGTTTAAAAAAAGACCAAGCATTCGATCTACATCAGAGTGTCCACAAATCTTTCTACAGCATTGTTGGCAGGGCAGCCAGAGCGAATTTTGAGCGAGGTTTGTCTTCAGAACCACCATGGGGGCATTCAGCTCGGTCGTGGTGGTCTTCTCCACCCTAGCTCCGCCATGGTGGTCCTCAACTCCTTCTGCTCTGTGGTGGCCTTTTGCTCCGCCGGCTCCATCCTGGTCACTGCCAACTTTGCCCTTGCTCCTTAAACTGTCAGCTCTGCCCTGGTTTTCTGAACGGCCACATGGGCCTCGCCCTACATCCCTCCCCCTGTTCCGCCTCCGCTCCACCACCCTCCTGGACTTTCTGTGGCAATTTTGGCAGTGACTGGAATCTGTTCTTTAAAGGCCCCCGGAATCAAAATTTTAAAAAAACTTTTTTAGCTTTTAGTATGAATATTTTAGCCTTAAGGTTAGGAATAAGCCGGTGTGTTTCAAAACAATGACAAAATTCGCATTTAGGAGATATAAGCATTCAAAACTTACAGTCTCTCACTTCAGCTAAAATGGATCACGGATTTTGATGACATCACCGTGGACTTCAACTTCTCATCACATTTTCTGTCCAATCAAATGCTCTCTAGAATGTGAAGTGTCCTGTCCCCTAAATAGACGCTGAAGCTGTGGCTGAAATTGGTCACACATTTACTATTTTCTACATTGTGAATGACACACAGTGCACTATATATGTAATAGGAAACGATTCAGACAGTGTAAATATGCTGTCATGCTGTCAGTTGAGGCGAATGAAGTCTGGTTTCACGTTAGTTTCACGCGCACCGCGGTAGCGCACACACACAGTCTGCGCAGACAACAAAGCATATCGATCCGATGTGGAGGAGATTATGATGATAAACGGTTAGAGATTAGGAGGAAACTGCGCCTTTACCAAACAGAAAGGCTCTAGTCAAACTGTGATATAAACAAAACACTATTGGCTGTTTAAAAAAGGGGAGGAGCTGATTACAGCTGGAGCTGTTTTGGGGGAAATTACGTCAACACATTGAATAATGCTGCGCGTTTCAAGGCACTTCAGTGGGCCTTTAAGGAGTCTTATTTTGATATTCTTTTGTCTTGCTTTGCCTGCATTCTCTTCCTGTGATTTTAGTTCATGTTTCCTTGTTTCTATCAAAGCCACTGGAAGGCAAGCCTGCAACCTTTAGCCAAAAAAGTGTAACAGGTAAAGCTAACGCTCAGGCTTTGGTGGTATGCATGGAAGGAGGCAAGATGCCAATTTTATTTATTTTGTTTTTTTAATGGATATCAATGGAGGAAAGGCTTCACTATGCTGAATAAACCTCTTTTGTGAAGAAATAGCTAATAATTTAATGAATCGACAGCCATTTCGCTAATCTTCAACATGTTTTACACTAAACAATACTTTCAATACAATAATACAATACCATCGGCCCTGCTGAGGAGGACAGCAGTACCAGTCCCACTCCACCACCGCCAGAGACCAGCCATCCACCACCGACCATGACCGGCACGAGGGAGTTGCCTGTGCCCGCCGCAGACCATGGAGACCGGCCTGCCGCAATCGATGAGCCCAAACCCAGGCAGAGGTTGAGAGGAGTCATCGCCCCGGAGCCCGGACCACAGCGAGGGTCTGACCAAGTGTGTGAACCGGCAACATCATGCGTCGTGGAGGGAGTCCTTGTGGAGCTTGAGGGCTGGGAAAGGAGCCCTGCCCACCACCCCGCCGCGGTGGATGCAACGAGGACCTTTGGCGGCTACATGGAGGAACTGAAAGACATTGATGTGGACAATTTAATTGACTTTTTTGGAGATGTGGTACCCAGTTCCCCTGTCTCTCCAGCACCCCCTGTCTCTCCAGCGTCTCCTTGTCAGGAGTTCCCGCCCAGCCTCCCTCTCCCACCTCCTCAGTCAGTTTCATCTACACCAAGTTTGTAACAGTAGGGAATGACGCAGACTCATTTACGACATTACCAGCAAATGTAGTAGTATTTAATAATAGGCGTTGTGCAATATGGATTGATATTGTCTAAAGAAAATAAACAATATTAATGTTTTTGATGCTTTGGTTTTCAGGTTTTATAATAAGACTTGAATGTATATGACTGCCATGCACTATGATGCTGATATAATTCATTTTAATGAATAAAGAGAGCAGGAATAATTTAATTATAAATATTATATTATTGTTTAATGAAAAAATAAATCAAATAATGTGTTCTCTCTATGGTCACGTGATCCAAGTTAGCTGTTACACTTTTTCCAATGGTAAGAGCCATACCAGAGATTGTCTTATTATTGGGAGATGAGAGACCCTCTCATCGCCCAATAATAAGACATTTTCTGGTTTCTATTGCCGTCTTGTTAGTTACCATAGATACCCTTGTTGGTTACCATGTCTACAAATTACCAACACCTGTCCTTCATTTAGCCTTGTTATCTTTGTGTATTTAAACCCCCAGTCATTGTCTGTTCATTGTCTTGTGTTAATGTTTCGTGCTGGTGTTTTTCTGTATGTTTCCTAGTGGTTATTAAATGTGAGTTTCTCATCCTTCGGCATCATGCATCTTTGTTGTGGATTATCAAGTCAAGCCAGCACGCGTCATTGACAGAGCTGATGTACGCAAAGTCGTATGCCCAAAAGCCTTTGGCAGCTCAGGAGCCTTAATTAAATGGAGACTGAAGAATGAGAAGCTTCGCCAAAAGGATTGAGCTTCCATGGCAACAAAGTTGGGAAGGTTTAATTTATGTGTGAGGATTTTCCTGCTCTCTCTTTCTCTTTCCCCACAGTATGGGGAGTCTCAATAAAGCATCAGTGAATAGCGATGACATTACTTCTATTGGAGGGCCTTGTCACCCGGGGCTACTCATTGGTCTGAAGATACATCTCATCAGGCACTGTGGATTTGGTTATTGGTATGGCCTAAATATAGCACCAGGGCTGCTAACAGATGAGAGCAGACAACTAGTCCCTGGAGTAAAGGAGAATTTTCAGAGGCATTCAGGCAGTGGACATCTAACAGACACTTAAGGGCATACTCACACTAGGTACGGTACACTTAGATAGAATGCAGGAGAGTGAACTTGGGGATTGAATTTAATATAAAAGCAATATTGTTGAAAGACTTTCAAATCCAAAATAATTTACATCATTAATTAAAAGGACAAAATAATAAATCTCAAACAGTGTCGCTCACGCTTATTGGAATATGAGCTTAAATTAAGTTAACAAATAAAAACAGTGAGAACCAAAAGTCTTAGATCTCTAGTGAAAATGCTTCTAAATCATGAATTATATTATAAGCATACCAATTTTAGTAAATGGTATGGTAACACTTTAGTTTAGGGTCCAATTCTCACTATTAACTAGTTGCTTATTAGCATGCATATTACTAGGATATTGGCTGTTAATTAGTACTTATAAAGCACATATTAATGTATTATTCTGCATATTCTACATCCCTTAATTCTACCCAATACCTAAACTTAACAACTACCTTACTAACTATTAATAAGCAGTAATTAGAAGTTTATTAAGGCAAAAGTCATAGTTAATAGTTAATAGTGAGAATTTGACCCTAATCTAAAGTGTGACCAAAGTTATTTTGAACTAAAAAATTGTACAGAATCTTATTGTTCCTTTTACTGTTTAATGATTCTTTTTCAAATTTTCCTAAATTTGTTTTTCAAAAAGAGTTATGATATGATTTCAGGGTCCGTATTCTTAAAGACCCCGACGCTACGTATGACACTGTCTTTTGAAAACTGTCATTGGTTGGTTGTCCAAGAAGGAAAAAAAAGCGCCTTTATTATAGAGTCTATCTATATATACCTTCACTTTGAAATTACAGGCGTAATTTTCCTGTTTTACCGTACCGTATCTCTCTCTCTCTTGCTCTCTCTCTCTCTCACACGTAATATATGTATATATATTCTTTATTTTTATTTACCATGCTGTTAATGTTGTACATAATGTATTTGATAGGAAATGAACAGCAACACAATAAGGTTCTGAAATTGCTGTAATTGTGTGATCACTTTGCTTATAGAAGGTTGTGAAAGACCCAAATCATCACTGCTGCATAGTTGCATTTTTCCAGTTGCCAAATATGTTAATGTAGTGATTACTTCCATTTCTGGCGCTATGGCATTTCGGCGCTGTGTCTGAGATGTTAGCGTCTCTCTAATAAGATCGGTCACAAACATGATCCCTGCACGATCTAATGTGTAGTGTCTTATTAACTCACTCATGCATTGTGTGCAACACATTTCTTCTCCTTCATCACGTTTCGTCCATTTTCTCCGCTGCTAAAGAAACTCTTAAGCCTCTTCAAAGTCCTCTTCCGTACTCCTAACACTTTTGGACCTTAAGACCTCTTTTAAGGGTTAAGATGTTTTCTGAATTACTTTCTTCTTTACTAGGATTTTTTCTTTCATTTTAAGAGGAAACCATTTATGTCTGGACCCCTGTCAAAGATGATGTTGTAAAGCTGTTTACCTGTTGATCATGGCATGATTTGTACAATGTAACACACATAGCAATCTTGAAATACAGACTTGTGAAAGACTTATCTGAGTTTAACACAACTAAAAATCCCCTTTTCCAAAAATGGCCCCATAAGGTATACTGGAGGTCTCCATTTCTGACTCATGTTGACTCACCATGGGAACTGGTGCTGGCTGGGTTAAATGGGTTTCTGATATAATACATTTGACATTTTTATTGGTATCCCTAGGAATAAATATGATGTTATTTATATTACATGATGTACTGTTAGACAGTACTTTCTAAAAGGGCCATCTAAACAGATTCTGTGAATGAACCTCATACCATATGATCTGGAAACAGCCCAGTGCACAAGTAGGTTGCCATGGTGAGCAGTGGAAAGGTTCTCCCCCATGGAGACTGACTCAGACAAATTCGAATGGGCAAAAAGCTGTTGCTGTTTGAAAGATGTCTAGTCTTGACTAATTAATTTACAACAATGCTTTGTTTTGTGAAAAAGAAAATATGTACTTTAGTCAACAGCAGGATCAATCGAGTGACTAAAATAATACATATCCACGTATAATACAGTCAACAAATCTGCCTTAACCTCCTGAGAACCAGAAAAAAAGTTGTGATTTTTTTTATTATATGTTATTACATTGTTTGAAGCATAAGAAACAAATGGAGAATTTTTATTTATTTATTTTGAAAAAAATATGCTATGCTATGTTCTCTGTACAGGACACCAGGACTCAGTTATTTTAAAATATAAAATAAAATACATGAAAAGACAAGGCAAAAACATTTTTACATGGGTAATCCCATTCTATACAATGTATCTTAATGTGTTCTTGGGAAAACATGTAATAAAAAAGAAGTGTAATAATGGGAGTAATAACTTGGCAACATTTTCATGAAAATATCTTATATTTCATATGAATATTGATATATAATTTCTTTCCTTATTTACTTGTTAGTCCTAGTGTTCTCTACAGAAGAAATGTATGAAATCGACGCTCTGTTTTGTAACAGAAAGTCATATTCTGATTCGAAATCCTATAACGTGTTCCTGACATGTTTATTTATGACAATTTGAAAATTTGTGATATTTAAATAATTACAAAATATTATCATATTTCCATAAGAGTGCTAAGTTTGATCATACAGTCAAATGTCAGTCATTTTTAAAGATCAAGAGAGGGAGCTGTCATCATGAAACCTCCAAACATTTGAGGTAACACTTCTCTTTAGACATTCTGTTGACTAGAAGTAACGTTGCACCTACATGTTAACTCTCATTAGAGTAGACTGTCTGCTCAATATGCTAACACTGCTACACTGACTATAAGTAACTTTTCAAGAACGTCAACTTCTTCTAACCCTAACCCTTTTTCTACTAACCCTAACCCAACATCTTAACAGTCTACTAATACTCAACTTATGCTCTAATGAAGGTTAGTTGACATGTAAGTGCAATGTTACCTATAGACAACAGAATGAAACAGGACATCCAGACTTCAAACTGTGACAAGTATGGTCTCAGAGAAATTCTTTAAAATAGAATGTCCATGCCTGGGTGTCAGGAGGTGCAATCTATATTTGATGTTTGTGGCTTTTAGTCTGCTTCTAATTGCTATATACTACTCTTAAAAGTTGACTAAATGATAATTTAGCAAATATACATTACCGTTAAAAAGCTTAGTACGATTTTTTTTATTCAGGCAGGATGCATTAAATTTATCAAAAGCTAGAGTAAAGACTTTTATAATGTCACAAAAGATTTATATTTCAAAAAAATTTCTATTCATAAAAGAATCCCAATTTCTACAAAAATATTAAGCAGCACAACTGTTTTCAACATTGATAATAAGAACAGTTTCTTGAGCACATTACAATTATTTCTGAAGGATCATGTGACACTAGACTGCTGAAACTGTCATGATCCCAGCCTGTGTTCCTCTGTCAAATATTCCCTGTGTGGATTCCAGGGCCCGTATTCTTAAAGGGCATATTGCAGGTTAGAGACCACCGTGAGTCAATGTATAGAAGAAATAATGTAGGAACTAGATTTTCTTTAAAATATACTTATAAATACACTACTAAGGCTTTCTGGAGTCGTATTTGTGAGAAAATGTTACTTCCGCATCTAAAAATGCCAAAAACGGAAGTGACGTAACGGGAGGGAGTGCGGCCAATTTCAACAATAGGAAAACAATGGACCGCAATGACAGTTCGATAAATGTTTATTAATATTCATATGGCAGACCACAACCATACAATTATTATACAATTATAGGGACAGTCCAGGATTAGACAGATCAACGATTAGAGGACACAAATTGAGTTGTTGTGTGAGGAGAACCAATGGAGAACAGAGCAGGTGTCACGGTGAGAGACCAGTGTTAGCTAATGATATATACGCTAGCTAACGATATGAACACTGTGCTCAGATTACAATACTGTCTAGATTATTATCATGTATCAGGCAATAGCAAAGCTGGTATTGGTCATCCAGAACCATGATATGATACTATTGATACTTACTAATAACAGAAACTAATAAGCTTTGACCATCAGACATAAGTCACACTCGTTAATATCCGTCCACACTAAACGTCATAACGTTAGCGGTTTCTCATCACAACTGATTTGGTAGTTAGCAAATGTTTAAAAAAACAAGATTTACAGTGCACAGTTTGCGTTTTCTTCGAGCTGCATCTCTGCAAATCCGTGACCGTCACATCTCACGCCGGCGGCCGAACCACAGACAGTATAGTGTTACTGTGTGTATCATGTTATCCTGTATTCATTAATTCTGTGTTAAGAGTTTATTTTTGTTCCAATTTACTGATAGTGTGAGGATGTATATGACGTTATTATCAGTATGTATTTGAGTGAACTTGAATGTACATACATGGCATGAATAAAATATTTACATTACCAGCACATAATTCCAAGCTTTTTTGAAAAGTGTGAGACTGTATGCATTTGTGTTAATGTACATATTTTGTATTCATCAATGTTGAAATTGATTCACATAAAAACAACGGCAAAGAAGCATCGCGTGTGGAAGTTTATTCATTTAATATCATCCTTTACATGAGTATTACAATGTTGATATTGACATCATATCGCAGGGATGATAATCCTCTGGTCTAAATTGAACGCCACACACCACCACGTGTTTCGAAGCAGATGCAGAAGTGAAGTCCCATCTCTTTACTGGCACAACTTTTTTTTTGTTAGGAAACCTGTGGACTCGATGTCCTGACAGGCTGGACACAATAATTTACCATGACGATGATACATTGAAATAGAAAAACTACAGAAAATACACAGACTCGTACTGAATGCCAACCTATTATGCACTGAGCCAACGCAGAGCCCAGCAAACGACTCCCTCTCGTGACGTAATATGACGTGATATAAAAAAAAAACCGGCCAATTTATCTACTAAATTTGTGCTCTTATGTCTTTTTAAAACATTTTAAATCCTGCAATATCTTTTCATATGGTATTTTCATACAATGTTATATATTAATTTTTATTTTTATTTTTACCTGCACTATGCCCTTTAAAGCTTCTAAGAATCCTCTCAGAAAGCTCCTAACTTACCTTAAAAACTTCTACGTAGGAGTCTTAGCTTAAGAGTGATTCAGGACCGATCGGAGAGCAAAATACAAAAACTTTTATCTTAGTGAGGAGGCAAGGCTGACCCCATTGCTATGTATGACACAGTCTTTTGAAGATTGTCATTGATTCGTTGTCCAAGAAGGAAAAAAGAGCGCTTTTAAGTATAGAGTCTATATAAACCTTCACTTTAAAATTACAGGCGTCATTTTTCCTGTTTTACAATACTCTCTCTCTCTCTCTCTCTCTCACACACACACATATATATATATATATATATATATATATATATATATATATATATGCCAAAACAGACCTGACCCATCGAGGCATGGACTCCACTAGACCACTGAAGGTGTGCTGTGATATCTGGCACTAGGATGTTAGCAGCAGTCTAATGGCACATGGATGGCAGGACCCAAGGTTTTCCAGCAGAACATTGCCCAAAGCATCACACTGCCTCTGCCGGCTTGCCTTCTTCCCATAGTGCATCCTGGTGCCATGTGTTCCCCAGGTAAGCGGCGCACACGCCACCCGGCCATCGTGATGTAAAATAAAACATTCATCAGACCAGGCCACCTTCTTCCATTGCTCCGTGGTCCAGTTCTGATGCTCATGTGCCCACTTGTGGTGCTTTCGGCGGTGGACAGGGGTCAGCATGGGCACCCTAACTGGTCTGCGGCTATGCAGCCCCACATGCAACAAACTGTGATGCACTGTGTATTCTGACACATTTTTATCAGAACCAGCATTAACTTCTTGAGCAATCTGAGCTACATTAGCTTGTCTGTTTGATTGGACCACACAGGCTAGCCTTCGCTTTCCACGTGCATTAATGAGCCTTGATGACCCTAGACCACTAGACCCTAGACCACTTGATGACCCTAGACCACTGAAGGTGTGCTGTGATATCTGGCACCAAGATGTTAGCAGCAGATCCTTTAAGTCCTGTAAATTACGAGGTGGGGCCTCCATGGATCGGACTTGTTTGTTCAGCACATACCACAGATGCTCGATTGGATTGAGATCTGGGGAATTTGGAGGCCACTTGGAGTCAACACCTCAAACTCGTTGTTGTTGCATTTCTGCGCTGTGTCGGAGATGTTAGCGTGTCTCTAATAAAATCGGTCACAAACATGATCCCTGCACGATCTAATGTGTAGTGTATTATTAACTCACTCATGCATTGTGTGCAACACATTTCTTCTCCCTCTTCGCGTTTCGTCCATTTTCACCGCTGCTAAAGAAACTCTTAAACCTCTAAAAGTCCTTGTCCGTACTCCTAACACTTTTGGACCTTAAGACCTCTTTTAAGGGTTAAGATGCTTTCTGAATTACTTTTTTCTTTACTAGGATTTTTCTTTAATTTTAAGAAGAAACGCCCACATTTCTAAGAACTAGGAGCTACTTTTTGCATTAAGATTTTTCATGAATATACGGGCCCTGGACTTTTATGTTGAAGTTTTTCCTGTTTCTTGTGCTATGTTTTGTAGTTCTTGGTAATTTTTAATGTTGATTCATTTTCCCAGGTGTTTCCCATCTTCTCTGCCTGCTTCTTTGCCTATCTCAACCTTTACAGAATGACTGACCAATATGGATCCAGCAGTTAGATTTGTCAGCCTACGCCAAGGTAATCGTACCTTCGAGGACCACATCCAAGATTTTTTAGACATTTTATATTTATCTGACTTGCCTGACTTTGCACTCATCGATTTCTTCTGTCATGGATTAAACCAACCATTTCAAGAAACTTGTCAGTGATGGTCCTCAAGGGTCATTTGTGGAATTTTTGGACTATGCACTTCTGCTTGCTGGTTCCCCTTTCACAGTAGGGGAGGTCGAGGAGGATGCTACCCCTAATCATTTTTAGGAGCCTGTGTCTTTGGACAAGATGGCCACCGAGCCTGTGTCTTTGGACAAGATGGCCGCCGAGCCTGTGTCTTTGGACAACATGGCTGCCAGTCCAGAGCCCTCTGCCAAGATGGCCGTCAGTACAGAGCCCTTTGCCAAGATGGCCGCCATGCCAGAGCCCTTTGCCAAGATGGTCGCCACACCTGAGCCCTCAGCTAAGATGTCCAGTCTGACCAGAGTCCCATGATGGCTTCAGCCCCTGACCATAGTCCCGAGATGGCTCCAGCCCCTGACCAGAGTCCCGTGATGGCTCCAGCCCCTGACCAGAGTCCCGTGATGGCTCCAGCCCCTGACCAGAGTCCAGTCTCGGCTCCTGCGAATATGTCCGCTTCAGCCCTTCTTGCCCAGCCTGCTGCGCCCTGGCCGCCTGCTCAGCCTGCTCTGCCCTGGCTGCCTGCTGCACCCTGGCCTCCTGCTCAGCCCTGGCCACCTGCGCAACCTGCTCCGCCCTGGCTACCTGCTCTGCCTCAGTCTCCACTTCTTCCACCACACGGGCCTGGCCCTCCATCCCGCCCCCGGGTCCGCATCCGCTCCACCTGGACTGTTTCTTGTGGAGCGTCTGGAATCCGGTCCTTAAGTGGAGGGCTCTGCCACATATTTCCTGTGTAGATTCCTGGACTTTTATGTTGAAGTGTTTCCTATTTCTTCTGCTATGTTTTGTAGTTATTTGTAGTTTTTCATGTTGATTAGGGTCCCCAGGTGTTTCCCTTTTTCCACGCCCCTTGTTAAGCTAGTCTTCCCTGTGTATATATAGTGCTTGTGTTTCTCGTGTCATGTCAGTCATTGTGTCTTTGCTGTAACTTGTTAATGTCCTGAGTTTCCTGGTCTGTTCTGGATGTTTGTGTATCTTGTGGATTACTACTATTAAATCATACTGCACATGGATCTCCTTCTCAGCCTGTTTCTCAATCGTTACAGAAACTTTAGCTTTGCCACCACAGGAATAAATTACATTTTAAAATATATTAACATAGAAAACAATTATTGTAAATTGTTATAACATTTCACAATATTACTGATTAACTGTATTTGTGATCAAATAAATGCAGCCTTGGTGAGCATAAAAGACTTAAAAAAACATTCTAAAAAAAAATCATACAAACTTTTGAACGGTAGTGTACACATTTAAAATGTATAGTCTGTCTCTTCTAGTAAAACCAACATACTGAAACATTATGCTCTCCGAGTTATTTACAATTAAACATTCTCTAAAGAATGTACAGTATAGATGCCAATTTCCACCTCATTGTAAAACACGATTACATAAAAACTAATGTCCTGGCTGACTAGCAATAGCAAGTAGTAAATCATGGTTTATAGGGTATTGATACTAATGATGTTGCAATAGGTCTCTTCTGATCTTGTAGATAACCATGACCATCTTCATTGAGTTATACTAGATTGAAGCAAATGCGAATAATGCTTCCTCAATTAACATCATGTAGAACAACAATTTACACTATGCTGTTTACCATCAAATGTGTAAAACTGGAAGACAGATAAACATCCAGTTGCATATTGCTCTCAACTCTCTAGTGACTCAGTGTCTCTAAATGATGACTGGTTTAAAGTACATAATCTGCACGACCTCAGAGGAGACGTGTTGTGTCTTTGCACCCAGGGTCCCTATTATTACATTACTGTCTGTTTAAAGTCACAGAGAGAGAGATGAACATGGCCATTTGAGTCTAGCGCTACATCCTGACAGGGAGTGGAGATCAACAGTGTCGGGGAGGGGGGGGGGGGGGGGGGGGGTCGCCTGTTGTTCGAGATCAAACTGACAGAGACATCAAATAACCCTGATTTCCGGGAACAAGCATTTCACACATAGGGAGAAGTGTGACTCAACAGTTAAAATGTCACTGGGAGGTGAATGAGTGACCTTTACAGCACATTTTGGTTCTAATAAAAAGCTACTAAAATTAGGCCATCAATACTGGACAACAGGCACACATCTGGAGGCAGTTTGAGTCTAGCAGCTCCTTCCTTCATGAGGCAGAAGAGACTGGCTGGTTTTTATTTGTTTAGCACTACTCTCATCTCTCTCCTGGTTTTGGATAATCACATTAAAATGCCGGCTGTAAAAATAAATCAAAAAGACTTTGTCAAAGACAACATTTGACATCATGAAAAGCGTCAATGCCCTCAGGTTACAAATGGCATGCATCTTTGTGGTTTTAAATACAAAATTAATGTGTGTCTTACAAAATGTTTCTCTGTAAAACATCCATGATCATGACAGATGCAAACTAAGGAATCCAATGCAAAAATCCATGTGGATGCACATATTCCCGAGGCGCTCGATCAACCGGCTGCTGAGTGTAACATCTGGATATGTTGCTGATGGGTGCAGTTAACTTCTTCTGCATCATCAGGCTGCTCCTGATGTGAACAAATAGATGAGGAGAGCTCTTCAAAATTAGTGGATATAGTAATGTGTTGGATTTTTGGCAATGTTGCAGTTAAGGTATGCACACTAGCTATGTTTCCATCCACCTATTTTTTATGCACATATTTGGATATCACATTAAAAAAAATGCTTGATGGAAACCCCAAGATGCACATAAATTCTATAAATGTGGATAAAAAAAACATATGCCCTCAATTAACTTTTTATTCAATAAGAAGACATGCGCATAAACTAAGAGGGAAATACATTTACCAAATAAATCCCTCAATGTGCAACAGAAAAACTTGCGTGACTTTGACTCAACAGTGGATGTGATCGGTCAACTGGACTAACCAGCTGACCAATTTCATTGCACAGCATCTCCAATTTTGGCTGCATCCGAAATTGCATACTTCCCTACTATATAGTAGGCGAAAAACAGTATGTGACAGAAGAAGTATTTCCAAATTCACAGTATTCAAAAAACAGCAGGCTAAAAGTACCTGGATGACCGACTTCTTCCAGCGAGATTCTGAAGTGTGCATA
The DNA here is from genome assembly GCA_039654625.1 of Rhinogobio ventralis. Lineage (NCBI taxonomy): Eukaryota > Metazoa > Chordata > Actinopteri > Cypriniformes > Gobionidae > Rhinogobio > Rhinogobio ventralis. Next base: position 27,499,154 of record CM077209.1, read on the forward strand.
CGATGGACACTTTACTATCCCATGAGGCCACAGGAAAGGATTTGTTAATGGCAGTGACACGACCCAACTGATGCTGGTAGGTCACATTTAGTGTTGTCAAATGTACCGACTTCGTTAGAAATTTTTTAAATGTGACGCACTGTTGAGCAGAATCGTAAACACCTCTGATTGGCCATTATGCTCACGTGCTCATCAAATAAGTCTCTGATTGGCTACAATGATCAGCGCTTCAAAAACATGTAAATATACATCAACGACTCTCTTCACCGAGCACTTACACAGATACACACAGTCCGCTGATAGACGCCTGCTTGTGCTTTCAAATGCTCCCGCTTTCAAAACATTTTCAAACACTTCAGTGTGCTTTCAAACGTTGATCATTGTAGCCAATCAGAGACATATCCGATGAGCGCGTAAGCACAATGGCCAATCAGAGGTGTTTACTCTTCCACTCAACAGCACTCAAAGTGTCACATTTTTAAAACTTCAGTACTGACTTGGTACCGAAGTGGTACTTCTGACAACACTAGTCACATGATAATGATTTATTGCGTTTGGTCTGCCTGCGAGTCATTTATGATATAAGCAAAAGACAGTAACTTCCATTTTGCGCCAATTTCCCAGGAAGTGACGATTTTGTTCTCTTGGACACATGCAAATTCTTTATTTGCAAATGTTTTATGCGATATTCCAATTTTGTGCATAAGTTAAAGTGCCCCTATTACGCTATTTTAAAGCCCCCTAATTTTGTTTTGGAGGTCTCCTACAACAGGTTTACATACATCAAAGGTCAAAAAACAGTTTTTCGCATAATATACATTGCACATCACCACAATGTTTAATGATTCTCAAACGACTCAACGTATGAATCAGTCTCTCTAAATCCCTCCTTTCCGCAAGCCTACTCTGCTCTGATTGGCCAGACGGCCCAGTCTGTTGTGGTTGGTCTAGCACATGTTTCGGAAACTAAACGCCCATCACCATAACTGAACTTCAGCTGAGGCTTCCTCAGTCCTTAGCGACTATACACAGTGTAAAGACAGTAATGATCGCGAGTCCGATGCTGAAACATTGGAAGAACTAGTTATTCAACCTGAGCAGGATGTTACTCAGTGATACGCTACTCATTTTGAGCTACATTATGAGATGTTGCAACTGTAATTCCTCACCATCAGCATTAACAAGAGTATGTCCATCAACAAAAGGATGTGTATATTTCTAATTTATTGCGGTGCACATGTGGGAACTGTATCAATAACAGTGCATAGCACAGCACTAACTTGAATGACTTATGTAACATAAATGTTTGTAAAACATCTTGCTCCATCCTTAATCTTTACTCAAAGTAGTAAGAACTACAGACAATCTGCATTAATAGACACAGTTTTAGGTAATAGTGGCCCACAGCTGCTTAGCAGAAGTATTTCAGTAAGACAGTAATAACGTGAGTAAGCTGGTTAGCTGGAAACTTACACAATATAAAACACAAAACTACGTATTTTGAACACCCAGTAGAAAATATATATATAACCCTAACCCAGACAACGTGCAACATAGGCGGGCATTACTCAAATGTCTTTTCTAGTGACGTAGAACCGTCACGCAGTGGGATTCGCAACAAAAAATACTTGTATAGGCGGTCTAGAGTCAATTCTTTCTTTTGGGAGACAATAACTTTATTTATTATGCACTTTTCGACTTTACAATTTTGCAGAAAATTTACATTCACAAACAGCTATAATACACACTGCATGAAAGGGAATATTCGAAAAACCATAATAGATTAGGGGCACTTTAAATTCGCAACATTGGATGGAAACATGGCTAATGTTAAGCAGAATTTTAAATGGATTTTCAAAAGGAAGGTCTACACAGCATCTTTATCTATCTAGACTAAGTGGAAATCACTGCAGAATGGATGGACACTGGGGACCTAAAAACCCAGAGCAAGCCACCCCCCGCTGCCCCGTCCACCCACAACCTGACCACAAGGTCATCCAAATCAAGCTTACTTTGCACATTCAGTTACACTTTCAAATAAGCTTGTATATGTTAAACATTAGTTAATGCAGTAAGTGTCATGAACTAACACTAACAATTTCAGCAGCAGTTATTCATCTTGGTTATTGTTCATTTATAAATATGCTACTCTTTCACTATTAGTTAATTTTAGTTATGTAACGCATTAATGTTAACATATAGCCTAGAACTGTTAGGCCGGTTTCACAGACAGGGCTTAGATTAATCCAGGATTAGGCCTTAGTTCAATTAGGACATTTAAGTAGCTTTTTATAAACAAGCCTTATAAAAAACATTACTGGCGTGCATCTTGAGACAAAACAATGGCACAGACATATTTTAAGGTCAGTGAAAAGTTGCTTTCAGTTAAAACAGCTCAAACGTGCATTTTAGTCTTATGCTAGTGTACAGTTATGACACTAGCATAAGCCTTGTCTGTGAAACCAGGCAGGCACATAGTGTTAAAGTATTTGAAATTATTTTAGAAATCTTAATTAATTAAGAAAATGAACTTGAGAGAACAGTTTGGAGTGGATATTTTTAAAACAATCCTTTTGGGTTCGACATTACGGTGGGTAGATGATTTTAGACTGCATTTTAGACAAACCAAAAATTGTGTTTACCTAAAAAATTTGCAATTTAATTATTAAATATACAATTGTTTGGAAGTTGCATTAGTATTTTAATATTATATTGATGTACTAATATTATTATTATGATTATAGTATTTATTATTAATATTTCTGTTTTTATACTTTCTGTTTTCGTTTATTTTAGTTTACGTTTTAGTAATTTTGTTATGTGCTTAGTTAACGTTTTTTAACATTTCTATATAACTTTAATTTATTTTTATTTCAGTTTCAGTCATTTTAGTACTTTTTTAGTAAATGTATTTTAGTTAGTTGCTAAGGCAACATTTCTAATTTTCGGTTAAGTTTAAAAACTGTAATTTAATATTTTATTTTACTGCAGCTTTATTTAAATTGCAGAAGTTTAGTAACAAACAACACTGTTTCAAAATCCACTTTAATCCATTTAGCTATAAATGGGCATGACAATTTTAACCAAGATTAATACATTCTTTAAAAATATTGCTTATTATCATCCCTAATGAATTAACAAATATTAAAGAGATAGTTTACCCAAAAATGAAAATTCAAGTCATTAATTACTCACCCTCATGTCATTCCAAACCCGCAAGACTTTCATTCATCTTCGGAACACAAATGAAGATCTTTTTTTCTGATATTTTTTTTTCCCTCCATAGACAGCTACACAACTACCACTTTGACACTTCAAAATGTTCATAAACTAATGAGGTTCATCCTCGTGTTATGCAGCACGTTTGAGCTTCCGCAAGAACCAATGAGGTTCATCCTCGTGTTATGCAGCACGTTTGAGCTTCCGCAAGAACCAATGAGGTTCACCCTCGTGTTATGCAGCACTTTTGTGCTTCCGCAAGAACCAATGAGGTTCATTCTCGTGTTATGCAGCACGTTTGAGCTTCTGCAAGAACCAATGGGGTTCCTTCTCGTGTTACGCAGCACGTTTGAGCTTCCGCAAGAACCAATGGGGTTCCTTCTCGTGTTACGCAGCACGTTTGAGGTTCCGCAAGAACCAATGGGGTTCCTTCTCGTGTTACGCAGCACGTTTGAGCTTCTTCAAGAACCAATGAGGTTCATTCTCGTGTTACGCATCACGTTTGATCTTCCGCAAGAACCAGAGTTCATTCTCGTGTTATGCAGCACGTTTGAGTTTCCGCAAGAACCAATGAGGTTCATCCTCGTGTTATGCAGCACGTTTGAGCTTCCGCAAGAACCAATGAGGTTCATCCTCGTGTTATGCAGCACGTTTGAGCTTCCGCAAGAACCAATGAGGTTCATCCTCGTGTTATGCAGCACGTTTGAGCTTCCGCAAGAACCAATGAGGTTCATCCTCGTGTTATGCAGCACGTTTGAGCTTCTGCAAGAACCAATGAGGTTCACCCTCGTGTTATGCAGCACGTTTGAGCTTCCACAAGAACCAATGGGGTTCCTTCTCGTGTTACGCAGCACGTTTGAGCTTATGCAGAACCAATGAGTTCATTCTCGTGTTACGCATCACGTTTGATCTTCCGCAAGAACCAGAGTTCATTCTCGTGTTATGCAGCACGTTTGAGTTTCCGCAAGAACCAATGAGGTTCATCCTCGTGTTATGCAGCACGTTTGAGCTTCCGCAAGAACCAATGAGGTTCATCCTCGTGTTATGCAGCACGTTTGAGCTTCCGCAAGAACCAATGAGGTTCATCCTCGTGTTATGCAGCACGTTTGAGCTTCCGCAAGAACCAATGAGGTTCATCCTCGTGTTATGCAACACGTTTGAGCTTCTGCAAGAACCAATGAGGTTCACCCTCGTGTTATGCAGCACGTTTGAGCTTCCACAAGAACCAATGGGGTTCCTTCTCATGTTACGCAGCACGTTTGAGCTTATGCAGAACCAATGAGTTCATTCTCGTGTTACGCATCACGTTTGATCTTCCGCAAGAACCAGAGTTCATTCTCGTGTTATGCAGCACGTTTGAGTTTCCGCAAGAACCAATGAGGTTCATCCTCGTGTTATGCAGCATGTTTGAGCTTCCACAAGAACCAATGAGGTTCATCCTCGTGTTATGCAGCACGTTTGAGCTTCCGCAAGAATCAATGATGTTCATCCTCGTGTTATGCAGCACGTTTGAGCTTCCGCAAGAACCAATGGGGTTCCTTCTCGTGTTACGCAGCACGTTTGAGCTTCCTCAAGAACCAATGAGGTTCATTCTCGTGTTACGCATCACGTTTGATCTTCCACAAGAACCAGAGTTCATTCTCGTGTTATGCAGCACGTTTGAGTTTCCGCAAGAACCAATGAGGTTCATCCTCGTGTTATGCAGCACGTTTGAGCTTCCGCAAGAACCAATGAGGTTCATCCTCGTGTTATGCAGCACGTTTGAGCTTCCGCAAGAACCAATGAGGTTCATTCTCGTGTTATGCAGCACGTTTGAGCTTCCGCAAGAACCAATGGGGTTCATCCTCGTGTTATGCAGCACTTTTGTGCTTCCGCAAGAACCAATGAGGTTCATTCTCGTGTTATGCAGCACGTTTGAGCTTCTGCAAGAACCAATGGGGTTCCTTCTCGTGTTACGCAGCACGTTTGAGCTTCCGCAAGAACCAATGGGGTTCCTTCTCGTGTTACGCAGCACGTTTGAGCTTCCTCAAGAACCAATGAGGTTCATTCTCGTGTTACGCATCACGTTTGATCTTCCGCAAGAACCAGAGTTCATTCTCGTGTTATGCAGCACGTTTGAGTTTCCGCAAGAACCAATGAGGTTCATCCTCGTGTTATGCAGCACGTTTGAGCTTCCGCAAGAACCAATGAGGTTCATCCTCGTGTTATGCAGCACGTTTGAGCTTCCGCAAGAACCAATGAGGTTCATCCTCGTGTTATGCAGCACGTTTGAGCTTCCGCAAGAACCAATGAGGTTCATCCTCGTGTTATGCAGCACGTTTGAGCTTCCGCAAGAACCAATGAGGTTCATCCTCGTGTTATGCAGCACGTTTGAGCTTCCGCAAGAACCAATGAGGTTCATCCTCGTGTTATGCAGTACGTTTGAGCTTCCGCAAGAACCAATGAGGTTCATCCTTGTGTTATGCAGCACGTTTGAGCTTCCGCAAGAACCAATGAGGTTCATCCTCATGTTATGCAGCACGTTTGAGCTTCTGCAAGAACCAGTGAGGTTCATCCTCGTGTTATGCAGCACGTTTGAGCTTCTGCAAGAACCAATGAGGTTCACCCTCGTGTTATGCAGCACGTTTGAGCTTCCACAAGAACCAATGGGGTTCCTTCTCGTGTTACGCAGCACGTTTGAGCTTATGCAGAACCAATGAGTTCATTCTCGTGTTACGCATCACGTTTGATCTTCCGCAAGAACCAGAGTTCATTCTCGTGTTATGCAGCACGTTTGAGTTTCCGCAAGAACCAATGAGGTTCATCCTCGTGTTATGCAGCATGTTTGAGCTTCCACAAGAACCAATGAGGTTCATCCTCGTGTTATGCAGCACGTTTGAGCTTCCGCAAGAATCAATGAGGTTCATCCTCGTGTTATGCAGCACGTTTGAGCTTCCGCAAGAACCAATGGGGTTCCTTCTCGTGTTACGCAGCACGTTTGAGCTTCCTCAAGAACCAATGAGGTTCATTCTCGTGTTACGCATCACGTTTGATCTTCCACAAGAACCAGAGTTCATTCTCGTGTTATGCAGCACGTTTGAGTTTACGCAAGAACCAATGAGGTTCATCCTCGTGTTATGCAGCACGTTTGAGCTTCCGCAAGAACCAATGAGGTTCATCCTCGTGTTATGCAGCACGTTTGAGCTTCCGCAAGAACCAGAGTTCATTCTCGTATTATGCAGCACATTTAAGCTTCCGCAAGAACCAATAAGGTTCACCCTCGTGTTATGCAGCACGTTTGAGCTTCTGCAAGAACCAATGAGGTTGACCCTCGTGTTATGCAGCACGTTTGAGCTTCCGTAAGAACCAATGAGGTTCATTCTCGTGTTACGCAGCACGTTTGAGCTTCCGCAAGAACCAATGAGGTTCATCCTCGTGTTACGCAGCACGTTTGAGCTTCCGCAAGAACCAATGAGGTTCATTCTTGTGTTATGCAGCACGTTTGAGCTTCCGCAAGAACCAATGAGGTTCATCCTCGTGTTACGCAGCACGTTTGAGCTTCCGCAAGAACCAATGAGGTTCATCCTCGTGTTACGCAGCACGTTTGAGCTTCCACAAGAACCAATGAGGTTTATTCTCGTGTTACGCAGCACGTTTGAACTTCTGCAAGAACCAATGAGGTTCATCCTCGTGTTAAGCAGCACGTTTGAGCTTCTGCAAGAACCAATGAGGTTCATTCTCGTGTTATGCAGCACGTTTGAGCTTCCGCAAGAACCAATGGGGTTCATCCTCGTGTTATGCAGCACGTTTGAGCTTCCGCAAGAACCAATGAGGTTCATCCTCGTGTTATGCAGCACGTTTGAGCTTCCGCAAGAACCAATGTGGTTCATCCTCGTGTTATGCAGCACGTTTGAGCTTCCGCAAGAACCAGAGTTCATTCTCGTATTATGCAGCACATTTGAGCTTCCGCAAAAACCAATGAGGTTCACCCTCGTGTTACGCAGCACGTTTGAGCTTCTGCAAGAACCAATGAGGTTCATCCTCGTGTTACGCAGCACGTTTGAGCTTCTGCAAGAACCAATGAGGTTCATCCTTGTGTTATGCAGCACGTTTGAGCTTCCGCAAGAACCAATGAGGTTCATCCTCGTGTTATGCAGCACGTTTGAGCTTCTGCAAGAACCAATGAGGTTCACCCTCGTGTTATGCAGCACGTTTGAGCTTCCGCAAGAACCAATGAGGTTCATCCTCGTGTTATGCAGCACGTTTGAGCTTCCGCAAGAACCAATGAGGTTCATCCTCGTGTTACGCAGCACGTTTGAGCTTCCGCAAGAACCAATGAGGTTTATCCTCGTGTTACTCAGCACGTTTGAACTTCCGCAAGAACCAATGAGGTTTATCCTCGTGTTACTCAGCACGTTTGAGCTTCCGCAAGAACCAATGAGGTTCATCCTCGTGTTACGCAGCACGTTTGAGCTTCCGCAAGAACCAATGAGGTTCATCCTCGTGTTATGCAGCACGTTTGAGCTTCCGCAAGAACCAATGAGGTTCATCCTCGTGTTATGCAGCACGTTTGAGCTTCCGCAAGAACCAATGAGGTTCACCCTCGTGTTATGCAGCACGTTTGAGCTTCTGCAAGAACCAATGAGGTTCACCCTTGTGTTATGCAGCACGTTTGAGCTTCTGCAAGAACCAATGAGGTTCATTCTCGTGTTATGCAGCACGTTTGAGCTTCCGCAAGAACCAATGAGGTTCATCCTCGTGTTACGCAGCACGTTTGAGCTTCCTCAAGAACCAATGAGGTTCATCCTCGTGTTATGCAGCACGTTTGAGCTTCCGCAAGAACCAATGTGGTTCATCCTCGTGTTATGCAGTACGTTTGACCTTCCGCAAGAACCAGAGTTCATTCTCGTGTTATGCAGCACATTTGAGCTTCTGCAAGAACCAATGAGGTTGACCCTCGTGTTATGCAGCACGTTTGAGCTTCCGTAAGAACCAATGAGGTTCATTCTCGTGTTATGCAGCACGTTTGAGCTTCCGCAGAACCAATGAGGTTCATTCTCGTTTGTCAAGCAGGTTCAGTTGAGAGTCTGTTTATGTTCGCTGACCAATATTTATATGTGAATAAAAGCCTAAATTAAATTAAATCAAGTCTCTTCCGGAAATTTGGACTACACCGCTCAATTCATATGAATTAGGATTACGATCTCTTTAAGAACTTTTTGAAGCATCAAAGTGGTAGTTGCGTAGCTGTCTATGGAGGGTAAGAAAGCTCTCAGATTTCATCAAAAAGATAAAAGACCTTCATTTGTGTTCTGTGTTCAGATAAACAAAAGTCTTACGGAGAATTAATGACAAATTAATAACAATTAATGACAATATTTTTGGGTGAACTAACCCTTTAACATGAACATTTACAACCTTACTGTAAAGTGTTACTTGCTGCCAATTCTCATTATAAAACATATTACATTTTCGGTTGACTTCTCGACTTAAAAAATGATGAATGCCTTTATAAAGGTGTTGATTAATAAAAAAGAACCCTGTTCTTGTGAGGAGCCCAAGCTAAGTTATGCATGATTGCTCTAATGGTGCTACTTGGGCACTGGTTACTATGGAGACAGCAGTAAGCGGTTTCTAATTTAATAAATACTGTAAAGATTGACCATAGATTGGCCACATCGAGGGAAAACTTCACCCTGTTGCCATGGATACCTCCTGCCGACCACAAAGGCCAGGTTCAGCACCAGCGAGATGTAGAAATAAATAAATGAACCCCCTTTAAATTGTAATAAAGGAAGAAAAAAAATCTTGAAGTTATGTAAAACTTATGTCGATGTTAACTAATTAAACTAATTCTTCTCTGCCTCCATGACTCAAGTTTTACACTGACGTCTGCGGAAAAAAAGAAAAGAAATCGCTGTTCTTTCTTTAGACACAGGTAGAAGAATGCGTCTAACTGTTGCTTTTAGTGACAACGGAAATCAATGCCCGGCAGTGTATGAGCTTATCGATTAGATCTGCATGCTTGCTTAAGGAGACATTTCAGTAGAGCTGTCGCTAAGGGAGCAGGGCTCTCTACCGATACTTGGCTCCTTCCACCTCCCTGTCATCTATTCAGACCTGTCATCCAGAACTGATGGCTCTGGCTGATCAGAGGCATTTTGGTAAAGCTTGATGGATCCGTCAGGACTCATTCTCTTTTAAACTGGGTTGTTGTTCTTGGTCTATGAGTCCAGACATTGATCTGAAGAAGAGATGTCTGTGTTATGGCACATAGTGAGACAACAAAGGGAGAACTGTGCTTGAGTTCATATTGTATATTCCTGCTAAAAAAACAAAAACTGGTCTAAAACCAGCCTAAGCTTGTTTGTTTATGCTGGTCATCTGGATTTTGGGTATTTATTTCTCATTTGGTCATACTGGAATTCTAGCTTAAAGGCAGGCTAGGCGATTTGTTCCAGAAATATTTTTGTTCTGCTGGTTGAAAGTATCTTCACATCATGATAGCAATCACTAAGTGTGTGTTCACACTTGGCATGTTTGGTTTAAATAAAACAAACCCAAACCCTACGATTGCGCTGATAGTGTGGTTCATTTGAATGTGTGTGAATGCTGCCATCCGACCCCTGGTGCACACCAAACAAGCGGACCGAGGCCGCTGAAAAGATGGGTCTCGGCCCAAAAAGATGGGGCTCGGTTCTCGTCATAGTCATGATGTTGCCCATCACAGTTCGGTACAGGCATCATAGCCACGTCTCCTTGCAACAGATTTTTGTTTATGTGTTTGTGTGTGACAGAGGGATTCTTGGCGCTGTTTTAACTCCTTCACACATTATAAGCTCTTCACGAGATCTCAGCTGGTCAAAATACCATCACATGTAGGCTACGTACATACAACAAGTGCATTTAGCCCAGCACACAGCATTGTTTTGGGTGTTCGGTAAGTTCCGTCTCAAAATAGCCAATACGTCATAAAAGCCGATCAATCAGGTTGTGAACTTATCCTATGCCTTTAGGTTGGGTATCTTTAGGCTAAGCGGACCAGGACTAAAATGTTTTTCTTTTTTGGTCCGGAGTAGGGATGTTGACGATTAATCGATGATCGATTAATTGTCGATAATACATTTAATCGATAAAACTTATCGATCATCGATTAAGCAGGATCTTGCGCGTGCGTGCTGCTCAACCGCAAAACGTAAGCAGACACGAGGAAAAATTAAGCGAGCACGCCAGAGTTATGTTTGGGACCATTTTACAGCTGGAGTTACACCTTCATCATGACTATAAGTGTGCGTGTGCATTTGCAGCCTTTTGTTTTGTGCAAATGTAAGTTGTAATGTTGTGTTTATTTTGTGTGGGCCTGTCTATATCTGATTTATCTCAGATGATGCATTTGGTTAAGAATTAACGTGGTAGTAAAGCATGCCGGTGATTAGCTTCAGTGCGCAACTCAAACAGCACTGCACAACTAATAATGACTATGATTGGGACTGTCATATTACATAACATTATAATGAGAACACTATTGTAATAAAACATTGTGAATTATTTGGGTTTAGTTTGCTGTTTCATCGCGTTGCTCCAGGAAGAGCACGTGCACAACATGAGTCATGCATTCTGAATAGCTTAATTTAAGTTCACTTGTGCATTTGCATCATTTTGTGCAGATATAATTTGTAATATTATGTTTATTTTGTATATATCTGATTAATCTCATATAGGATGCATTTCTTTGAGCTAAATATTGTGCTAGCAAAGAACTTAAGTGTACCGGTGTTCATTCAGCGCGCGCAGCTCAAACAGCAACGCACGACTAATAATAACTTTGATTGGGACTGTCATATCACATAACATTAATGAGAACACTATTTTAATAAATCGTTGTGAATTCATTGGGTTTAGTTGCCATGTTCAGCATGTTTTGTTTCAGGAAGAGTGCGTTCATTCTGAATAACAGATATGAGGCGGCGTTGGTGATGCGTTGTATTAGAGGTTATATTTGATTATTAAATAAGTAATTTAATTAAATGATCAATCGCATTGACTCATTTTACAATCCTACTAGTCTTTATGTAGATGCATATTGCAGTATTAAGGCTAACGATTAATCGGTTAATTGATCATTAATTTAAACGACGATCGATCATGGGAATTTATGTAAATTGACATCCCTAGTCCGGAGCAAATGAACCAAGCAAACCAAACTACTGTGAAGTGGTCTAAATTTAGACTAAATTGGTCAAAATTTATTTATATGTATATCGTCAGTAGAAGGCGTAAAACCATAAAATGTTAGTCCAATCATTGAATTTGGTCTAAATGTCCTACCTGCCTGTCAACATTTATATTTTCATACCTCCGTACACCCTGCTCACGCAGACATCACACGTCATCAGCAATTGTCAACAGCAGCCATCTTTTACAATTCATCCTGAACCAAAACAACAAGCTTATGCTGCGGTTGCAACATAACTACTGTAATTTGGAAGAGACGGAAACCCAACTTTTTTCAACGGCTCTGTGCTGCACGAGCTCTGATGACGACACAGATGTTCCACGACTAACCAGATTCACCGCATGACAACGAGTACGTGTGTTTCGTGTTTATTGGGACACCTCAGTTCCACTAGGCTAATGCTCACGAATCAGTTTTTTTTATATAACAGTAAAACCTCTTTTCATGTAGTCGTGATGTTATATTGTGTCATGTTTATCAAAATAAAACAGATTTTTTTTTTTTACGTAGACCCCACTTCAGTGTAGGCTTATGTTGAACTTTATTCTTGTACAAACAGACGCTGTATTAAGCAGTACATAAAGAATTGAATAAAAACATCTCTGAAACATCTGTGTATTTGACAAATATTGCATTTATTTCACTTCAGCTGTGATAAAGTATGCAAGCACAGCACGAGCGTCACTACGGGAAGCAGAAAGTGTCCGACTTGATGTCTCCGTTTGCAGCTCCTCCCCGCCTGCACGCGGTCTCATGAACAAAAATGTTAGAATTCAAATGGCATAGCCTACCTGCAAGTGTCCTCTCCGAATGCGATAGAGATTATAATGCTCAGAGAAAATATATCTTTTTAATGGAACTTCTTGCGAGCTCTCCTAATTGAATTCACTCTAATATACATAGCATTCAATCAGAAATTCGATTCAAGTAATCGATTCGTTTGAACGGTTAAAATGATTCGCCGATTCGAGTCCCTGTAAAATCAGTTATTAGTTGCTTTCTATTTTTGTGAATAATTGTTTTTATTGTAAATGTACTATTCATATATTATTCATCTTAATTAATCATCTTAATTAGCTTTAATGTATTTACTTTGTATTGTGTAGCTTGGCTAAACATTCAAATGTAATTTGGATGTAATTTGGAAAATTACAAAGCAGCTTCCCCAACACTGCTCCCAAATCTCTCATATCTGCATGGAAATACCATTCATGTTCATGCATTCTTAATGGCATCTGTTATTTTATGATAGCATATGTTCATGTGGAGAAAATCATAAAGAATGAGACAAAAACAAAAGCAAATTTCCTTTAATGCCCAATTCTGTGTTTAGTCGTGGCACTGGATTATAATGATGATTAACTCCCCGGGGCCATACCCCATCCAATCTCCCACATTTTCCCTAATGAATTCCCGCAGCTGCTGATAGAGACTAATTATTGTTATTAGTTCAAAGTCTGGCAATTACCTCACTATTACCTCATTGCCACAAACGCCAATTCATTGGCTACCATCAAAAGGCTATGAGGTTATCGATTTCAGACAGGATATTAAACATTAGGTGTATACAGAACCTGTTGCAGCCTATCTCACAAGAAGATGTTTTTCCTGTGGAATATATTTGCTAAAACATTGGTCTGAATACATATAGCCATATCAGCAGTGGAGACCATATGATTAACTGAAGCGAGGCCTTGCTGAGGGAGGGGCGACCATGTGTTGCGGCAGGCAGATCATACGAGTTCACGGCATTTCTATCCATCTGTCTGCACCAGGTTCAGCTCTCTAGCTCATAATAAATCGGTCATAATCTTCCACCCATCATATCACAGCTGGTTCAGCCTAATACTACAGGATGTAATGGTGCAAGTACAGCACATACATACTGCCAAAACATACACAGAACTGCTAACAGTTGTGACTAAAATAAGGCTTTTATCCCTGCATTGTGCATTTTTACAGCCGCTCTAATTAGCTAAGCCTGGCAAATGTCATAACAGAGCAGCTGTCAAAAGTATCTAGTGAGCTCCGGTTTGTTTGGTTTTGCATGCTGACCTAAGGTTATTCTAAAAAATTTGGTGCTCATTATTTCAACATAAAATGCCTCTGACAAAACAGGCTTATCAAAAACCACAAATTTGCCTCGACTCGTAATGTTCCACTCTGTGAGACCTTATCAAGCCAGCGCACAATGAGCCAACTTCAGGAAGGAAGTAAAAGTGTTATGAATTTATTTTCCTGAGGGCATAACTACATGGTTTTCCCCAAGCAGCCAAACTAGTTTCAACACCACCATCGATCTGCAGGCAGAATTCGATTTCTGTGAGCTTTATCCCACATAATCGATTCGAAGCACCTCTATCTATAGGCAACGTATTTATAACATGTATCCTCACTCATTTAAATGAAAGAAACAGCAGCAGTTTTACATTTTGTTCATCTTTCATTTGAACATTCCAGCACTTGAAATTAAGATGCTGTTTAAATGCATCCCGAGTTGGTTTTCTTAGTCAGTTTCTAATTTTAAAATATCAAATGCCTGTATTATTGAAAGTCTGCTTAGCAGAAGACTTTCATTTGCTTATTTAAACAGTGTTTGAGTGCATTAATAAAGTGAGCCAGATGGCCGTAATCCCTCCCCAGCACTTCTCCTTAGTAATAAAATGGAAACGATCTCTGATCAATCACTACACATGGGGTGGACAACGATGGCCTCATTACCACGATGGCGCCTCAGAGGCCTAGTTGCTTGATAGCCCTCTAGTTTATCTGTGCCTGCAGTTTGGCGAGCCTTCTGGGTAATTGGCACCAGCAGCAGCAATCAACAGAGAGAGCATTCATTTCTTCTCTTTTTAGTTTCAAAACCTCACCGAGCTTAACAAGTGCTGACCAATTCTAGGCCTGTTTTTAGACTGAAAACACCAGCAAATCTGAGACATTAAATAATAACTTATAAAATTGTTTCTTATTTATAAATGATTTGAGATTTATTTTGAGATTATGGTTTATTCAGCTTTTAGATCTTCTACAGTCATTGAGGATAACATAAAGCATTGCTGCCATCTAATGTAACGCTGAGGAGGTGCATGCCAGGATTACTAATATATATTCTCCAAAATATTATTTTATAAAACAGTTAATTCTTTACACTGAACAAAGAACAGCTGAAAGATTTTTATGTAATTAGTCTTTTGTCTATACAGCATTTGCAGGAGAAATATGCTGACAGGGAAACTGATAAGACTTTTTTGTGCCACGTTGCACATGGGCACAAAAGTTCTGTGCATGTCCTCATAAAATTCTGCACTCCTTGTAATTTTACCTTTTGTTGAAGGTAGATTTTCACATTAGGTTCTAAATGCAAAAACCATCAAATAAAATAATCCTTCGGTCAGAGCAGAATGTCTTGTTGCAGTAAGTCCAAACAGAGAGCAATATATTCTCCATCAATAACAGTCACCATTATATAGAGAGAGCACAATGAAAGCTGAAATGATATCTGCTTCTTTTACTTATAATAAGTATAATAAGGTTTATTCAATATTGGAAATGTCTTTGACGGTTCTATTTATTCGCGACAGCTGATAATTTAAGACATGACATTAAATGTTATTAGGTAATTTTCTTAGAATCAAAAAATGGCTGTACAAAATGAACTAGTTTTTATTATTATTATTATTGTGACTAATAGGGTGAACTTACGTAAATTGGGCCCTCTTTTGACAATCATCACAATGTAAAAAAGTGGCCCAATTTGCCTGAATGTACCTGGATTACATTACATGACCTATCTTTTAAAACTAAACAATATTTATTGCTTTATATACTTTTTGTCCTTTATAATATTAATGATCTCATACCATATTATCCAGAAAACAACAGCACAGTGACAGATCTCTGCAAATGAATACACAGTTATGGAGTAGACAGCTAATCTGTCACATTTTGTGTAGATTTAACAGTGAGAGGTAGATTAATTTAAAGAGGCAGACTAAACACTGATGTCAACACAATTTGTTCCAATAATGTATATAGGGCGGATGCTGCAAAACATTACTAAACAGCACAGTGACACAAAAAGACAAAGAAACATATGAATAAACCAGTATATCTTTAGCAGGGAATTATGTCTTATGATATAATAATCGGATGCCAATTCTGGATAATGATGATAACCTTTATTTGTTTGTTCGATGCCAAACCGAGGATTATGTGTAACAAGAAAGGACATAAACTGCATGACAAATCTGGAGAGAAAGTATGGCATGTAATGTAGCTCAATAGAGATATTGCAGAGTTTAGATGTTTTGTTTCCACAAATTAACTACAAAGGAACCTTTTCTGTCTTTGTCTGTCAGACGTATCTCACCGCTTCTTTTCCCTTTACATTCCCTTTCACATAAAATAATTTTCCGTCAAAAGATATACATACACTAATGCTCAAAATGAGTTTGGAGTTGGTAACATTTATTGTTCTTGAGAAAAGTCTCTTATGCTCACCAAGGCTATTAATACAGTAAAATACAGTAAAGACAGTAATATTATTAAATATTATTACAATTTAATAACTGTTTTCTATTTTAATATATTTTAAAATGTAATTTATTCCTGTGATGTCAAAGCTGAATTTTCAGCATCATTACTCCAGTGTTCAGTGTCACATGATCCTTCAGAAATCATTCTAATCTGCTGATTTTCTGCTAAAGAAACATTTATTACTGTTATCAATGTTAAAAACACTTGTACTGGTTAATATTTTTGTGAAAACAGTCATGTTCTTTGATTAATAGAAAGAAAAAAAATTGAAATAGAAATCTTTATAAATGTCACTTTTGATCAATTTAATGTATCCTTGTTGAATAAATGTATTCATTTCTTTCAAAAAAAACTTGCTCACCCCAAACTTTTGAGTAGTAGTGTATATTGAATCCATAAGAAAAACAGAAAATTACACGTAACTTTAAAGATAAAAATATACTTTCTATAGATTTCTATATATTCTGAATATTTAATTCTCTCAAATGTAAAATATTATGGCTTCTTATCAATGTAGAACATTATATTACAGACTAACACTCCATCCGTCGTATATACGACCACATACATTAGACTACATAAAAGAATACTGTAATTTTACTCACACAACACCATCTACAGCAATAAACAAGAACACCGTCACAGTCAACTGCTGAATTATACAGTTCGGTTCAAAACACACACTGTGTAAACACCATTTCAGTATCCTTTTACTTTGTCACTTTACATTTAAGAATAGCAGCACGAATTCAATTGTAACAATAAGTTAATGGCATGTGTTTTTTGACAAACTGTCGCTGAGAAGCGTATGCTTTGATGAAAATGACCGTTCATTGCAGTGCTTCACAAGAGGCACAATTTCATTATCATAATGCATCATATGCATATTTGTACAGAATAACTCCAAAGGAACAGCACTGGGTTGAAATCTTTTTGGCTATATATGCTGTGTGTGGCCTTGCACAGGTCACATGAAAAAAAGAGAATACCGAGATCCTGATCCAATGGATGCACAACTGAGTTTAAAAAAGAATGTCTGCAACTTGAACGTCACGTCCAAAATAAGAACATAATGTACCTCTTCATATCTTCCCTGTCTTTGTTATTTTGCTGTATTGGTGCTTTTTTTATAAGGGGATTTCTGTGCAATCCCATAGGGCACATGGGCAGCGATGGCACCCATTTCTGCGGCACCTTCCACATGGAACATCTGGTCATCAAAGTAGATGTGGGGCCGGATTTTCTCCAGCATGGGGCCTTTTGGTGCCCCGGCCAGGAAAAGAGCCTCGTCTATCTCTAGTCCCCAGGCACGGAGAGTCTTTAAGGCACGGATGCCTGAACTGGCTGCACTGCGGGCCGTCACAAGGTAGGTGCGGATGGGACAGTCCAGACGGTGGCCTTTAGCATAGAATTTCTTCTGAAGCTTCCCAAGTAATTCTAGGAAACCCTTCAGCGGCCCCTGTGAGGTGTACAGATACATTATATATGTATTGTAGCACATATCCACTAAACTGAAGAACAAGGATGCTCAGTCCTGCTCTTGGAGCTTTATATAACATATTTTGGTAGCACTTTACAATAAGGTTTCATTAGTTAACATTAGTTAATGTATTAATTAACATGAACTAACCATGAGCAGTACATTTGTTACTGTATTTGTTAATCTTTGTTAACGTTAGTTAATAAAAATATAGCTGTTCAATTAAGTTCACAGTGCATTAACTAATGTTAACAAGATTTTAATAATGCATTAGTAAATGTTGAAATTAACATTAACAAAGATAAATAAATGCTTTATAAGTGCAGTTCATTATTAGTTCATGTTAACTAATGTAGTTAACTAACCTTAACTAATAAACCTAATTGTAAAGTGTTACCCATATTATATCTGCTAATTTAAAGGTCAAGTGTATCATTTTGTACTACACTAGTGGCAGCAAATGCAAAAATAATAATTTTGTTTTCAAAAACGTTTCCTCCACCCATATGCCATTGAACAGAAAGTCCCGCCCCAAACTCATGCCATTGGTTGAGCCAATAATGCTGTGTCAGGCTATGAACTAAGATACTTCAGCAGATTAGTATCTAGTAAGTTTTAAATTATTAGTAAAAGAAGTTTTAAAAGTGCCACGGCATGTGTGTATATATATATATATATATATATATATATATATATATATATATATATATATATATATATATATATATAAATGACATATATCACCTCTAAACATGCATTTGGCATTTGCTCTGTAGCTTATTTCAGACACAAATAGTTCAAATGGGTAACAATGAAATTGCATACATGATCTAACAATATGTTTTCATTCTCCCTCTCATGCTCGAAGAACTTGTCCAGGCCATGGGCTTTAAAAATACGCTCAGACTCATCAGAGAAGAGAACAGCGTCACCATCAAATGCCACTCTCAGCTGGGTCTCGGATACCTCGATTTGTTTTTCTGACATAAACATGGTTGCTGCTGCAATCCCTGTAAGAAAACACAAAGACAAAGGTAAAGCTCACCAGCCCAAAGGAAAAGCAGTGTGATAAATGGCATTTAAAGCAAATGTTTATACACATTTTATACACATTTATTTATGCAATAATTCATATGCCATATGATGATGATGTAAATCTGTGATACTAAACTAAGCAACATGGTGCTCATATGCTCAGAGGTTAATTTACTCACACTAGGCAATCTGAACCGTGCCCGAGCATGTTTGATCCCCAAAGTCCAGTTTGTTTGTCTAGTGTGATTGCTATGTACCGTGCCCTGGCTCACTTGAAGTGGTGGACTCGGGCTCTGGTCAGTTGGACTCAGGCCCAGTACTGTGTAGTGTGATTGCTAACCATGCCAGAGAACAGAAAGGCTATTACTTGTCTGTGTGCTACTGTTATCATTACAACAACAAACATATCCTATTACTACCTGGTTAGTACACTTTTTAATTAATTAGAGTATATTTAGGTTTAAGCTCAGGCTCAGGCACGGAGCGCTAAAGTGCAATGTGAGTACAGACCAGCGGGGGAGGGAGGGAGGGAGGGAGGGAGGGAGGGGGTCAATCGTGCATGGCCTCTGTACAAGGCAACCGTGCCTAGTGTGAGTACACCGAAATGATCTTTAAATGGCAAACTGCAAGAGCAATTCCTTTGGAGGCACGTTGACCACTAAGTATTTTGCCACTTTTCATCATTCAAAATCTTTGACAGGTTACCTCTCAAATCGCTATCTAAATATACCACAAGACTAATGTCTGTAAAGCACACGTTTCATACACCTGTTTCATCCGTTTTTTCTTTGCTGTGCTGTGTCAGTAAGACTATACACCGATCAGGCCTAACATTATGACCACTGACAGGTGAAGTGAATAACACTAATTACCTCTTCATCACAGCACCTGTTAGTAGGTGGGATATTTTAGGCAGCAAGTGAACATTTTGTCCTCAAAATGATGTGTTAGAAGCAGGAAAAATGGGCAAGCGAGTTTAGAGCGAGTTTGACAAGGGCCAAATTGTGATGGCTAGATGACTGGGTCAGAGCATCTCCAAAACTGCAGCTCTTGTGGGGTGTTCCTGGTCTGCAGTGGTCAGTATCTATCAAAAGTGCTCCAAGGAAGGAACAGTGGTGAACCGGCGACAGGGTCATGGGCGGCCAAGGCTCATTGATGCACGTGGGGAGCGAAGGCTGGCCCGTGTGGTCTGATCAAACAGACGAGCTGTACTGTAGCTCAAATTGCTCAAGAAGTTAATTCTGGTTCTAATGAAAGGTGTCAGAATACACAGTGCATCGCAGTTTGTTGCGTATGGGGCTGCATAGCGGCAGACAGACCAGTCAGGGTGCCCAGGCACCATGCTTTTCCACCGCCGAAAGCGCCAACAGTGGGCACGTGAGCATCAGAACTGGACCACAGAGCAATGGAAGAAGATGGCCTGGTCTGATGAATCACACTTTCTTTTACATCACATGGATGGCCGGGTGCGTGTGCATCGCTTATCTGGGGAACACGTGGCACCAGGATGCACTATGGGAAGAAGGCAAGCCGGCGGAGGCAGTGTGATGCTTTGGGCAATGTTCTGCTGGCAAACCTTGGGTCCTGCCATCCATGTGGATGTTACTTTGACACGTACCACCTACCTAAGAATTGTTGCAGACCATGTACACCCTTTCATGGAAACGGTATTTCCTGGTGGCTGTGGTCTCTTTCAGCAGGATAATGCGACCTGCTACAAAGCAAAAATGGTTCAGGAAGGATTTGAAGAGCACAACAACGAGTTTGAGGTGTTGACTTTGCCTCCAAATTCCCCAGATCTCAATCCAATTGAGCATCTGTGGGATGTGCTAAACACACCAGTCTAATCCATGGAGGCCCCACCATGCAATTTACAGGATTTAAAGGATCTGCTGCTAACATCTTGGTGCCAGAAACCACAGCACACCTTCAGGGGTCTAGTGGAGTCCATGCCTCGACGGGTCAGGGCTGTTGTGGCAGCAAAAGGGGGACCAACACAATATTAGGAAAGTGATCATAATGTTATACCTGATCGGTGTATATTTGTACTTACATCAATTCTGCATCACATAGGTCTACTATAACTTTTACTCACCATTTGTAAATCCAGCTATACAAGCACCTATATTTTGTCATTCCTATAAATATTATATTAGCATATCAATGGTCTCTTGTAAGTATCTGTAAAGGTGAAATGTGTACTGCTTGTTGCACATTAATTACACATTTCTCTTGATTTGAATGTAAATGACAACAAGATGAAGTACTTGCTGCATGTGTTATCTCATATTTACTAACCTTCAGCAAGGGCTTCCTGAACCTTTTCAGCATCGGCAGACAGGTACAAGTTTGTATGCCACGCTTTCAGGTACCCAATGGGGCTGCTACCTCCTGTCATGACGAACCGCTCAATGAATAGATCTGGGGACGAGAAGAATATAAATCAGCAATTAACATTTTCGTAAGAGCCAGTTATTATTACATTGATATTTATGCATTTGGCAGATGCTTTTATCCAAAGCGACTTACAGTACATTGCATTCAAGTTATTGTTACACGTTTTATCAGTTATTATCATAGCCAGAACAGTTTAATGCTTTTTAAAAATATATATTTTAGTACAGGTATGGTTTTATTTAAAATAGTATTGGTATGGATATGCTACTGTATATTGATCAATAGATAGTAAATGGTGCTGATTTGGCAGTCTATGATTTATAGTGACCCCTAGTGGTGTGAATGCAGTGTCAAGCAAAAAAAAAAAACTTTTAGTTATCAATGCCATTGTACAAATGCTCTATTAGCAGTCAGCCATGAGTAATTTATTTGCTAAATGCAGTCTACATCCGAAATCGCATACTTCCCTACTATTTAGTAGGAGAAAAACAGCATGTGTCCGAATTCACAGTACTCATAAAAGAGTAGGCAAAAAGTTCTGGCGAGATTCTGTAGTGTGCATATGATGGACTATGAGGCCACAAGAGAGGATTTGTGAATGGCAGTGACGCGTCGCAACTGACGCTGGTAGGTGATAATGAGTATGGATTCATACTACACTCATTCCTACCTACTTGAGAGTATGCCATTTCAGAAGCAGCCAAAGTGAGTATTATTCAGTTGGTCATGTAATGTCAAAATGGCCATCCCCATGAGGTGACCATTTCCATGTGAAATAAAACAGCTTTTATATGACTGGAGTCTTCCTCTCACATGAGTATACATTTAAATACATTTATCTATTAGCTTCTTTATCTGTAAGTAAGGTTTTCCTCAAATTATTTAATCAAAGTATCACTGATTTCAGTTAGAAGATTTCACCATTGAGACACCTCATGAACTGTTTAACAGATAGAAAGCTTAGACTGGTGGGAAATGTTGTGCCCCTTTTAGACTTTGACACATTAGTGCATGAGTGCCAGCTCAGTAAGTCATTAGCAGCAGGTTTGATTTATGTCAAAGCCAAGTTTGCCCAGGAGTAAAGTAAGGAATAAGGTGCAGTCATCTGATCATTATCGTAAAATGAACCCTGATCAGGATCCTGATGCACACTAGTGGGATCTTCTATCATCCTGAAGGGAGTTATTTTGCAATAATGATACAATAACTGTACATTATCATATATGGCTACTCGTTATGTTATTTTATCATGTGAAAAGAAACTGCTGAGTTCAATGGAAGACATGAAACGTCTCGGTTACGTATGTAACCCTCGTTCCCTGAAGGAGGGAACGGAGACGTACGTCGGAACTGACCGACGAATTGGGATCTATTTTCAGAGACCAATCTACTTCGAGTGTTTAAAAACGAGCCAATGAGGATTGGCATGCGGTAGACGCGTCCCACGCTCCGCCCCGCAGCGCGGGTATAAATACGGAAGTGGAAGTACCGCATATCGCTTTACAACTGAGGAGCCGGCTAAGTGGCTCGGCCTACAGCTGAAGCACAGCACCTGGCGACGGGACGTACGTCTCCGTTCCCTCCTTCAGGGAACGAGGGTTACATACGTAACCGAGACGTTCCCTTTCAGTCGGTCACGTTCGACGTACGTCGGAACTGACCGACGATTTGGGATCCCTACTAACACGCCAGAGATGCTGGCCCTTCCAGCGCCCTGACCGAGCTCGCTGGACCACACCTAGGTTGGTGCGGAAGTCAGGGCTCCAGTCAGGGAGGCCAGTCACTGCTGTTCCTGCAAGACCCACTCAGCGTGACTATTGGATAACGCTGGGAAAGCGTGCCCGTCTCAGGAGATGGTACGCTGCGGAGCCACATCCTTCAGTGGAAGGAGAGGTGGAATTACTCATAAGGACTAACCTAGCAGGGTAGTGCTACCTATGGCAGTCTCTGGGGTGGATCCAACCTGGTCCCAGGGGGGAAAGAACACCACCAGAGACGACAGAGCGGGCTCTGTCAAGGGAAAGACACGGGGCTAGCCGAGTAGGGTAGCTGGTACCGTGGAGAATACACATATGGGGTTGCCGTTAGGGAACCGCTACATATGGAACCCAGCCTAACACACACGTTCCACAAGCATACGGGTGTAGGCCTGATGTCAGACGGCCGCAACGTCTGACACCGAAGGGTGACGGAGGAGCTCGACAGGGTTAGCCGTTTCCGGGGAACACAACTGGAGACAATAGACGCACGTATCCGGCCCGGAGGCGGGAGTGGCGTATGCAAGCCGACACTAGAACGGGTACTTAACGCTACTGGCCA
Organism: Rhinogobio ventralis; assembly: GCA_039654625.1. Taxonomy (NCBI): domain Eukaryota; kingdom Metazoa; phylum Chordata; class Actinopteri; order Cypriniformes; family Gobionidae; genus Rhinogobio; species Rhinogobio ventralis. The sequence goes on from CM077209.1 coordinate 27,522,355, forward strand.
CTGGGGGCGAGGACGCGGGAAGATACCGGCTCTACACGGAGGCTATAAAATCTAGCGAACGTGTTAGGTGTCGCCCAGCCCGCAGCTCTACATATGTCTGTCAGCGAGGCGCCTTGAGCCAGCGCCCAGGAGGAGGCTACACTCCTAGTGGAGTGAGCTCGCACCCCGAGCGGGCAAGGCACGTCTTGGGACTGGTAAGCCAAGACGATAGCATCCACTATCCAGTGGGCTAACCTCTGCTTGGAGACAGCCTTTCCCTTCTGCTGGCCTCCGTAACAGACGAAGAGCTGTTCTGAGGTTCTAAAGCTTTGAGTTCGGTCCACGTAGGCGCGAAGAGCGCGGACGGGACAGAGCAAAGCTAGGGCTGGGTCTGCCTCCTCCGAAGGCAGCGCTTGCAGGTTCACCACCTGGTCCCGGAAGGGAGTGGTGGGAACCTTGGGCACGTATCCAGGCCGGGGTCTCAGGACAACGTGAGAGTTGGCCGGCCCGAATTCTAGGCACGATTCGTTGACCGAAAGTGCATGCAGGTCCCCTACCCTCTTGATTGAGGCCAATGCAATCAGGAGCACTGTCTTCATGGACAGGATGTTTAGCTCGACTGACTGTAAAGGCTCGAAGGGAGGGCCCTGGAGCGCTCTAAGCACCAGGGCTAGGTCCCAAGAGGGTACCGAGGTTGGCCGAGGAGGATTTAGTCTCCTCGCACCTCTGAGGAACCTGACGATTAAGTCGTGCTTACCTAAGGACTTACCTTCAACTACATCGTGATACGCCGCTATTGCGGCGACGTACACTTTGAGGGTGGAGGGAGACAGCCTTCTCTCCAACCCATCTTGTAGGAAAGAAAGCACGACATTAATCGAACACCTTCGGGGGTCTTCCCGGCGGGAAGAACACCATTCAACGAACAGGTTCCACTTCAGCGCATAGAGGTGCCTTGTAGAGGGGGCTCTAGCTGAAGCGATGGTGTCTGCCACTGCCTGTGGCAGACCACCTAGAACCTCCGCGTCCCGTCCAGGGACCAGACATGGAGTCTCCAGAGGTCTGGACGCGGGTGCCATAGAGTGCCCCGCCCCTGAGAAAGCAGGTCCTTCCTCAGGGGGATCGGCCAGGGAGGGGCTGTCGTGAGGAGTGAGAGTTCGGAGAACCAGGTCCGGTTGGGCCAGTAGGGCGCAACTAACAAGACCTGCTCCTCGTCCTCCCTGACCTTGCACAGTGTCTGTGCGAGAAGGCTCACTGGGGGAAACGCATACTTGCGTAGGTCCCGGGGCCAGCTGTGCGCCAGTGCATCTGTACCGAGGGTGCCCCCGGACAGGGAGTAATACAACTGGCAATGGGTCGAGTCCGGAGAGGCGAACAGGTCTACCTGCGCGGCTCCGAAGAGGTCCCATATCAGCTGGACGCTCCGGGGGTGGAGTCGCCACTCTCCCGGAGGTGTCGGCTGACGAGAGAGCTCGTCGGCTGTCTGGTTCAGCGCACCTGGGATGTGAATGGCCCGAAGCGACCTCAGACGCTTCTGACTCCACAGGAGGAGATGGCGGGCGAGCCGGAGCATGCAACGGGAGCGTAGACCACCCTGACGGTTGATGTACGCAACGGCCGCAGTGCTGTCCGTACGGACCAGAACGTGTTTTCCCTGTAGCGGCTTTTTAAAGCGGCCCAGGGCGAGACGTACTGCCAGAAGCTCTAGGCAATTGATATGCCAACGCAGTTGGGGCCCCGTCCACAGACCCGCAACTGAGTGCCCGTTGTACGTGGCCCCCCAACCCGTGGAAGAGGCATCCGTGAAAACCACAGCATGCCTGGACACCTGTTCTAGGGACACTCCGGCCCGTAGAAAGGCAGGGTCCGCCCACGGATTGAAGGTTTGGCGACAGTAAGGAGTAACTGAGACCCGGTACTGGCCGCGCTGCCACGCCCATCTCGGGACTCGGTCGTGAAGCCAGCATTGAAGCGGTCTCATATGAAGCAATCCGAGCGGCGTTACCGCGGCTGCAGATGCCATATGCCCCAGGAGCCTCTGAAAGAATTTCAGTGGGACCGCTGTCCTGCCTTTGAACGTATTCAAGCAGTTCAACACTGACCGGACTCGCTCCTCTGTGAGGCGCGCAGTCCGGTTGACCGAGTCCAGCTCCATACCGAGATAAGAGATCCTCTGCGTGGGACAGAGTTTGCTCTTCTCTCGGTTGACCCGAAGGCCCAACAGGCTGAGGTGACGTAGCACCAGGTCCCTGTGTTCGCACAACTGCTCCCGGGACTGGGCCAGTATGAGCCAGTCGTCGAGATAGTTGAGAATACGAACGCCGCGTTCTCTGAGCGGAACAATGGCTGCCTCTGCGACTTTCGTGAAGACGCGAGGCGACAGGGACAGCCCGAAGGGCAGGACTTTGTACTGAAATGCCCTCCCCTCGAACGCAAAGCGAAGGAACGGTCTGTGTCGAGGGAGAATGGAGACATGAAAGTACGCGTCCTTCAGGTCGATCGCTGCGAACCAATCCCGGGGACGGATGCATTCGAAAATGCGTTTCTGCGTTAGCATTCTGAACGGGAGCTTGTGCAGGGCCCGATTCAGGACACGCAGGTCCAGGATTGGTCTTAACCCACCCCCTTTCTTGGGCACAATGAAGTAGGGGCTGTAAAACCCCGCCCTCATATCGGCCGGAGGAACCGGCCCGACCGCGTCCTTCGCCAGCAGGACATCGATCTCGGACCGCAAGACATGGGCATCGCAACTCCGCACTGAGGTGAAGAGGATGCCCGTGAACTTGGGAGGCCGGCGGGCGAATTGAATCGCATAGCCGAGTCTGATGGTACGGATGAGCCAGCGAGACGGCCTGGGAAGACCTAACCAGGCCCCCAGAGACCGAACAAGCGGGACCACAGACGTGCCCGGGGTGAGGCAGCGAGATGGAGTACCCAGGCCCGACTCGGGAGGCCCGGAGGCGGCCCGGAGTGTTGCTTGAGTACTCCAGGGTGGGGCAGAGTGTGGGTGAGAAGGCCCGGGGGCGTTCTCAGTGCCCACACTGCTGCCCCCTGGCGAGGGGGAGAGGGGAGGAAAGGAGTGGCAAGGCCCGGGGGCGTCGCACACTGCCAACCTGACCCTCTTGGGGCCCAGGGAGGGAGGAAACTGCTCTTTTATTGAGAATGTGGGCACCGCTGGACTCCGGAGAGCCAGCGGCAGGATGTTGATACCAGTGTGGACATTCTCCCCCCGGTCCTCCTCCGGGGGGAGGAGGGGTGCGGACACCACCTCCCCGAGAACAGCTCCTCTCCTCCCTGGGCTGCCCGTCTCAGGGCCGCTTACCCTTGCGCTTGCCTGCAGAGACAGCGGGGCCCTGGACGGGTTGGGCGGCCCCCTTGCGCCTGGCGCCCTGCTTTGCCGGTGGAGGCTGCTGCTTTGGCTTGGCAGGGGCGGAGGCAGACGCCGGGGGACGCCCTCGGCGACGAGCAGGCGGGGGCGCTGCAGCCGGCGACTGGGTGGAAGCAGCAGCAGGTCGCCGGGGCAGGATATTTTTAATCGCCTCCGTCTGCTTCTGGGCAACCGAGAACTGCTGGGCGAAGTTCTCGATCGCGTCGCCGAAGAGGCCGGCCTGACAGACAGGGGCGTTGAGGAACCGCACTTTGTCGGTCTCACGCATATCTGCCAGGTTCAGCCACAGGTGGCGTTCCTGGACCACAAGTGTGGACATCGCCCGACCCAGGGAGCGTGCGGTGACTTTCGTCGCCCTGAGGGCGAGGTCCGTCGCGGTACGCAGTTCCTGCATAACCCCTGGGTCGGAACTACCCTCGTGCAATTCCATGAGCGCTTTGGCCTGGTAGACCTGCAGGAGCGCCATGGCATGCAGAGATGCTTCTCCACAGGCCGTGTAAGCCTTGCCGGTTAGCCCGGACGAGAACTTACATGCCCGGGAGGGGAGACGCGGATTTCCCCGCCAGTCGGTAGCGGTCTTAGGACACAGTTGCATCGCAACCGACCGCTCCACTGGGGGGATCTCCACGTAACCCTTCGCCGCGCCACCGTCGAGGGTAGTGAGGACGGAGGAGTCAGTCGATCGGTTTCTAGCGCTATAGGGCGCTGTCCACGACTTCGTGAGCTCCTGATGCACTTCCGGGAAGAAAGGCACTGGGGCGGGGCGCTGAGAACCAGCACGGGCCGTCCCGAGATACCAATCGTCCAGCCGCGAGGGTTCGGGACGCGGTGGAGGGTTCCACTCGAGCCCGACACTCGCGGCGGCCCGGGAAAGCATAGCCGTGAGCTCTGGATCGGACTCGGGCAACGCTACCACACCCGAAGGGGGCAGCGCAGCCGAATCTTCATCTCCAGAGTCCATTAGCTCGTCCCCCGATGCGGCGATCGAAACCATATCCTCAACCGGAGCCCCGAAAGTAACAGCTGGCCCCCCGCGGGAAGGACCAGCATGCTCTTCCGGAAGCTCAACCGGCGCAGTGGAGGGGGGAGGGGCCCGAGGAGCCTGTTGGCCCGGCGGGAGTGCCCTCACAGTAACCCTCAGGTCCCCACCAAAGGCATCAGCCAAAGTAGCAGCCCTCTGCTTCGGAGCAGGAGGGCCACTAGATCGGGGGATGCGCAATGGGACTCCACCTCTTTCAAGGTAGTCGAGCCTGGACCGTAGTACTGCGATGGTCATATTCCCGCAATGGGAACATGAGTCATCCACGAAAGCCGCCTCAGCGTGCTGAACGCCCAAACACGTGAGACAGCGATCGTGTCCGTCAGCTGGGGACAGGTAACGACGGCATCTAGAAACACACGGTTTGAATGACATCTTGAAAAAGACGCAGGGTCAAACCGTGTTGCTCTTTTAGAGGAAAATGCTCTGATCAGTGCCGAGGCACGCAGGGGAAATGGCCGCGGCTCGCAGCGGTTCAAAGGTGCAAGCCCGCTGAGAGCACTCAACCCAAAGCTGTAAAAACAGCTGTTTGTTTTCTTCGCGACCACCGCTGCAGGCACCGTCACACCGACACTGGCAGAACTCCAACTCTCTTTGTTCGCAGGAAACACTCTTCGTAGGAACAAACACATGAATGTTCGGCTCCGAAGTTGAAAGCGATATGCGGTACTTCCACTTCCGTATTTATACCCGCGCTGCGGGGCGGAGCGTGGGACGCGTCTACCGCATGCCAATCCTCATTGGCTCGTTTTTAAACACTCGAAGTAGATTGGTCTCTGAAAATAGATCCCAATTCGTCGGTCAGTTCCGACGTACGTCGAACGTGACCGACTGAAAGGGAACTAGCACCAAATAGGAGACTGTTTAGCCTAATATACTGTTTAGCCTCCTTATACAAAATATGCAATGACCAATCAGAATTGAGTATTCCTGAGAGCTGTTAAATTACAAGATATACAGGTGCTGGTCATATAATTAGAATATCATCAAAAAGTTGATTTATTGCACTAATTCCATTCAAAAAGTGAAACTTGTATATTATATTCATTCATTACACACAGACTGATATATTTCAAATGTTTATTTCTTTTAATTTTGATGATTATAACTGACAACTAAGGAGAATCCCAAATTCAGTATCTCAGAAAATTAGAATATTACTTAAGACCAATACAAAGAAAGGATTTTTAGAAATCTTGGCCAACTGAAAAGTATGAACATGAAAAGTATGAGCATGTACAGCACTCAATACTTAGTTGGGGCTCCTTTTGCCTGAATTACTGCAGCAATGCGGCGTGGCATGGAGTCGATCAGTCTGTGGCACTGCTCAGGTGTTATGAGAGCCCAGGTTGCTCTGATAGTGGCCTTCAGCTCTTCTGCATTGTTGGGTCTGGCATATCGCATCTTCCTCTTCACAATACAACATAGATTTTCTATGGGGTTAAGGTCAGGCGAGTTTGCTGGCCAATTAAGAACAGGGATACCATGGTCCTTAAACCAGGTACTGGTTGCTTTGGCACTGTATGCAGGTGCCAAGTCCTGTTGGAAAATGAAATCTGCATCTCCATAAAGTTGGTCAGCAGCAGGAAGCATGAAGTGCTCTAAAACTTCCTGGTACACGGCTGCATTGACCTTGGACCTCAGAAAACACAGTGGACCAACACCAGTAGATGACATGGCACCCCAAACCATCACTGACTGTGAAAACTTTACACTGGACCTCAAGCAACGTGGATTGTGTGCCTCTCCTCTCTTCCTCCAGACTCTGGGACCCTGATTTCCAAAGGAAATGCTAAATTTACTTTCATCAGAGAACATAACTTTTGACCACTCAGCAGCAGTCCAGTCCTTTTTGTCTTTAGCCTAGGCGAGACGCTTCTGACGCTGTCTGTTGTTCAAGAGTGGCTTGACACAAGGAATGCGACAGCTGAAACCCATGTCTTGCATACGTCTGTGCGTAGTGGTTCTTGAAGCACTGACTCCAGCTGCAGTCCACTCTTTGTGAATCTCCCCCATATTTTTGAATGGGTTTTGTTTCACAATCCTCTCCAGGGTGCGGTTATCCCTATTGCTTGTACACTTTTTTCTACCACATCTTTTCCTTCCCTTCGCCTCTTTATTAATGTGCTGGGACACAGAGCTCTGTGAACAGCCAGCCTCTTTTGCAATGACCTTTTGTTTCTTGCCCTCCTTGTGCAAGGTGTCAATGGTCGTCTTTTGGACAACTGTCAAGTCAGCAGTCTTCCCCATGATTGTGTAGCCTACAGAACTAGACTGAGAGACCATTTAAAGGCATTTGCAGGTGTTTTGAGTTAATTAGCTGATTAGAGTGTGGCACCAGGTGTCTTCAATATTGAACCTTTTCACAATATTCTAATTTTCTGAGATTTGGGATTTTCCTTAGTTGTCAGTTATAATCATCAAAATTAAAAGAAATAAACATTTGAAATATATCAGTCTGTGTGTAATGAATGAATATAATATACAAGTTTCTCTTTTTGAATGGAATTAGTGAAATAAATCAACTTTTTGATCATATTCTAATTATATGACCAGCACCTGTATGCAGGCCAGAGATAGCCTAATGAACCTAAATCAGATAAAAAGGCTCAGGTTTCAGGAAATACATTTCCGTGCCATCCCGGATAGTAAGGTGACATTGATGCAATGTTGAGGTTTGGTCCAAACCATCATTTTGGTTGAGATACACATTTCAATGTTTAAAGTATGTTGGATCAGCATTGAAATGTTGATGAAAGCTGACAGCATGGGTAAGGATAGTGATATTGAACTAACATTAATTTATTGTTGTTGACCACAGGTTCATTAAAGTATACTTTCTGTGCAGACCAATCACCACCAAGCACTGTATATGCTTTCAAAACGCTCTCACAGTACTTTAATGTCTTACACCGATCAGTCCGTGCAGTGCCACTTCAAGTCAAACACACCTTATACGTATCTCTGCGGAATGCTAGTAGTTGTTACCCAATCAGTGGGGTGATTACAAACCACGATTTTCAACAGCTTTACCTGATTTGTTATAATCCACTGGGTGCTTGGTTGAGATGTGGGCCTTTGGGTAAAGTGGTTGAAGAACACCCACTGATTAAGGAATTTTTCTCAACCCTGGGCCTGGAGGACCCTCAACACTGAATATTTTGAAAGTCTCTTCTCTGTATGCGATTTCGGATGCAGCCCAAATCAGCTGGAAAGATTGGACACCCCTGCCAAAGTGCTTCTTTTTGTAAATGTTAATGGTAGAAACCATATTAATTTTGATAAAAGAAAAATAAGCCCATTCTTATTTGTTGTATTCTTTTGTATAATTTTTGCTTTCTTCCTTGCAATCATGGGTTTTGGAGCATTAGACTCACATTTATCTTCTAACAAACATCTAACTTTTTTTTTGTGGTTCAGAACACAAAGTTCTGACTTCAAATGGCTCTTGAAACATCAGTCCATATCCGCATTTTTGTTGTTTTGTCCAGAGAAAGGCCAAAAGATGGAGAGATGTTTGTTTTTTCTTCAGTTAGCCACCGGAACGATCAAAACCAGTCCAGCTGAGGCGCTGCAGGGAACCGAGCAGGAAGTGGCTGGTTTGTGCTACAAAGGTTAGAGGTGTCACATGCGTCTCTGTGGGAAGATATTATTTGCTAGCTGGAGATTTATCTTCTAAGAAAACATTTGCATTTACAGTTTTTTGTCCTCAGAATCATGTAGTTACTTTCCATTCCATACTTTTTAGCTTATTGATTGATAGTAGCAGTATACGCTTTACTTTTTTGAGTTTGGTTTTACTGCCTTATACCAAAGCATATGTCATTTTCTAATATGAATAACAATTTTGTGTTTTTTTTTTTTTGTTGTTTTTTTTTTTTATATGAAAATAAATATTTTTCTGCCGACATGTGCCTAACCATCAGACTTTTCAGGTCTTCACCTGTGACATCATATCTTATTTTCATTAATTCTTTCTGAGAATTGCTTACTCTTTCTTTAAACAAAACCAACCAATATTTAAATCTCCAATCAATTTTTAATCAATACCAATCAATTTTTAAATCTCTTAATTGCCTTTAAATGCTCAGACGTGTGTATAGACAACACTATAAATACAATATAGCTAGATCTATAAATCAGTGGATCGCTTGTATCATTGTTTTATATCTTCATATCGCCCTGCCCTAAAACTTATATGGTAAAGCACTAAGTTATGACATAACTGTACAACTTTCTGTAAAGCTGTTTTGAAATTATGTGTATTGTAAAAAGCGCTATGCAAATTTTTTTTGACTTGACTTAATGGAAAGATTTCAGTTTTTGCAACAGTTAATAACTGTCATACATATATAGTTGATTATCCAAGGATGTTTACACAACAAATGTTTAAAACACATCTGCCAATTTAAAAAAAAAAAAAAACCTGCCAGTGGGGTCAGAAAAGCGGGGGCCTTTAAATTTAGGAATTTAAATTTAAATTTCTGACCCTATTGGCAGATTTATGGCAAAATATTTTATGTTGTCTTGCTTCTTGATTTAATAATGTTTAGATATTTGTACTGAAAGACAAGACAAAAATACTGAGTGAGAACATGTACACTACTGTTCAAAAGTTTTTGATCGGTAAGATTTTTTAGAAGAAGTCTCTTATGCTCACCAAGGCTGCATTTATTTTATTAAAAATACACAATAAAAATATTGTGGAATATTATAAAAATTTTAAATAACTGTTTTCTATTTAAATATATTTTCAAATGTAATTTATTTCTGTGATGCAAAGCTGAATTTTCAGCATCATTACTCCAGTCTTCAGTGTCACATGATCCTTCAGAAATCATTCTGATGATTTGCTGCTCAAGAAACATTTATTATTATCAATGTTGAAAAAAGTTATGTAAAACAATTTTTTTCAGGATTCTTTGATGAATAGAAAGTTCAAAAGAACAGCATTTATTTTAAAAAATAATCTTTTGTAACATTATAAATGTCTTTACTGTGACTTTTGATCAATTTAATGCATCCTTGCTGAATAAATGTATTCATTTCATTAAGTTCTTGCACAAAAAAAGTAAATAAAAAATTATTACCGACCCAAAACCTTTGAATGGTAGTACAATGTTGCAAAAGCTTTCTATTTCAGATAATTACTGTTCTTTTTAACTTTCTATTCATCAAAGAATCCTAAAAAAAAATTTTACACAACTGTTTTCAACATTGATAATAATCATAAATGTTTCTTGAGCAGCAAATCATCAGAATGATTTCTGAAGGATCATGTGACACTGAAGACTGGAGTAATGATGCTGAAAATTCAGCTATGCATCACAGTAATAACATTTTAAAATATATTCAAATAGAAAATAGTTATTTTGCATTAATAATATTTCACAATATTTTTTTGGGGGGGTGGGGGGGCTTAATGAGCATAAGAGACTTCTTCTAAAAGCATTAAAAATCTTAATGATCAAAAACTTTTGAACGGCAGTGTACATGTTTATGGATAGTATGAATCCTGGTTATGGGAGGGTCAGTAAATACACTTACTGTGGTGGTTGATGGTGTTGATGAGTCTGACGCCTACGTGGGCATGGTTGTAAGTTACCAGCACAAGGTCAAAAAGCTCCTCACTTTCTGGGTAAAGCTCTCGCAACTGGGTGTTTACTGTCTCCAGTGCCTGAGAAAACATGCCAAATAAGGTGTCTATTAAATAATAAGGTGTACAATCAATCAATATTGCTAAGCAATGTCCTTTTTGTTTAAAATTATAACTTAATAATGCATTATATTTGTTAGGAAACAGTCATCAAATATCCTTGTGTATTACCTTAACAAACGGGAATGCTGGACCAGGAGCAAAGGGCTCATTCTCGTGCTCCATCTGATACCTGAGGTACTCCTCTATTCCTTGCTCCTCAAACACCTTCTGCTCTTTCTCTGTGCGGAACAGAACCCGCGATGACACTGCAATGGTGACTGCGTTCTCTGGTTTGGGCTGAATAGGGATGGTGAAAGTGCTGTGAGACATTCATCACAAACACAAGGCAATTTTGAGCACACAAGTGTACCTGGTTCTTCTGGTATGGAATGCCAAGTCTGCCAAAATTAAAAATAAATAAATATACAAAGAAATGTAAAAAAAAGCAAAAATAAATAAATATACATAGAAAAGCAACAAAAAAAACACAAAAAAAATCATTATTTATACATTTATTTCCTTATTTATGTATATATTTATTTTTTCCACAATTATTTATTTATTATTTTATACATTTATTTATTTCCACATTTATTCATTTCTACATTTCTTTATTTCTACATTTCTTTATTTTTACATTTACGTATTTTGACATTTCTTTGTCTGTAGGGTAATGAGGAGGGCGTGGTTTACCTCAGACATAGCAACCGAGCTCAGAGTAGGCAAGGGCGAAGCATTGAGGCCACAGTGAAACCTTGTGTTGTGGCCGAAATACAATAAGTATAACCTAACGTTGATACTGACTGTGATGAATGACTTGGATAGGTATATGGCCAAAATCTTATATTACGAGTTAAGTCATATCACCCTAACTGTACCGTGTGACATGGATGGGCTACTCTTTATTCGGGACATGGCCGTAGAACATCGTCTGGTCTGGATTTGTAAAATGTCCTGGGCTAACAAACATGAACAGCAACATCTTCAACAGATCTGATAACAGGGACTCTGAAATTGAAGCTCTTGGAAGAACACACGGAAAGGAAGCAGCGCACATATAGGCTACAGTGAAGTCGACGCAAGCATATTGATCAATGCATTTGAAACGAGACCACAAATTCACTTCACATTCATATTTCCTATTTGTACATGCACAACATTGTGACAAACGCTTAAAATACAACGCATATTTCAAAATAGAACGAGGCGTCGGTTACATTTTGTCGCGTCACTTCACGTGTGGACAGTCACAGCATCACTGAGTATAATGGGCTTTTCTTGGTGTGGTCTTATTATTAATCACATGTCTTAGGCTAAGTTATCAACTGGAAATATCCAGAATTAGATAAATCAAATGTGCCCATGGAAACGGAGCTGGTGAAACACACATGCCATGCATTAAACATACACAGATGCTCTTTCAAACAGCACCTGTCGTGTGCCCTCATATTTTTGAGCTAACTGCATTTTAATGTAACTTCCAGAAACAAACTTATTTTCTATTAAGCGGTGGTAGTCTTTAGCCTACCCCCATAAACTGATGTCCAGGGGCAACCTTATGACCTATGACTTAACCCATATAAGATTTTGGCCATATACCTATCCAAGTCATTCATCACAGACAGTATCAACGTTAGGTTATACTTATTGTATTTCGGCCACACCACAAGGTGTCACTGTGGTCTCAACGCTTCGCTCTCGCCTACTCTGAGCTCGGTTGCTATGTCTGAGGTAAACCTTGCCCTCCTCATTACCCTACGGACAAAGAAATGTAAAAATACATAAATGTAAAAATAAATAAATGTGTAAATAAATAAAAGAATAAATAAATAAATGTGGAAAATTTTTTATATATACATAAGGAAATAAACGTATAAATATTTGTGTTTTTTGCTTTTCTATGTATATTTATTTATATATTTAGTTTTGCTTTTTTACATTTATTTGTATATTTATTTATGTATTTATTTATTTTTAATTTTGGCAGACTTGGCATTCCATACTTCTGTTAAAACGTGCATGTTTTTCATAAAAGTGGTCTATATGACTTAGACGTCTTCTGAAGACACATGATAGCTTTGTGTGACAAGTAGACTGAAATTTAAGTTAGTTTTCACTAATAACTTCTCTATTATCTGTTAGTGGTAGCACTTTATTTTGCAGTCCTGTTTTGCATGAGCATACTATGTACTAATTGTAGTAATGTCACTAACTAAGTACTGACCCTGAACCTACCCCTAGCTTAACCCATGTAGTTACCCTACACTATTCAGTACTTTTGTGGTAAGTACACTACATTGAAAGTGCACGTACTGTAAAATAAATTGCAACTCTATTAGTTTTCACTAAAAAATCTTTTTCTCAAAAATTTCATTTGTGTGATTTAAATTTGCACATCTTGCTTTAAATCTTGCATATCGCCATTGGATATCAATGTTATTTTAGTATTATTTATACACTTATAGAATGTATTCATTTTTTTCAAATGAGCTTTTATTTTTAAAATGTTTTTTGATTATTTAATAAAAAACAAAATGGCTCTTATTTTTACATTTTCAGTTTTCATTAAAGTTTTAATAATTTTGTTATGTGGTTTTGTCATTTAGAATGTTTTTTTTAATCATTTTTAAATATTCATATTTAGCTTTAAATATATATTTATTTCTGTTTTATTTTAAGTACTTAATTTCTAATTTGCATTTTTATGTTTTTCATCTAATATTTATATAATTTTATTTATTTTACATGTATTCACTTAAAAAAAACAATAACAACACTGTTGGATATAAGAAACAATGATATTCAGTATGATTTAAAACCTGGCGAGAGATTATGAAGCGATAGTTCACCCAAAAATGAAACTTCTGTCATCATTTACTCACCGTCAAGTCCTTTTTGGGTGAACTATCCCTTTAATACACCATATTTGAATAATCATATGAATGGAGAAATTGCTGAATAAGAATGTTTCTTAGGTATCGTTTTACTTCATTGCACAATCCATATAGACCGCTATTATAAAAGTTTAGCTTTCTGCTAAAACATCTTCTTTTGTGTTCCATGGAAGATCATAAATCATACTGATTTAAATCATTATAAGGATAAGAAAATTATGACAGTATTTGACAGATACAGTATGACAGAGTGCATAAAGCAATTAATAGAACAGTGCAAATGTAATAATCATTTCTCCAAAGCAAGCAACCATGCGTCATTACAGATTATCTTGTTATGTGAGAAGGCAAGAATACCGTGATTAATGAAGAGCATATTAGGATCTCCGTTTTCAGAGTAGATCAGACAGGACTAGAAGATCTGAGATTACCGTGGCCATCACAACAGCTCTGATCCCCAATGTTGTTATTCAGTCAGTATTTTATGCCGTCACATATACTGAGAGTGATCCAGTGATCAAACTGAAATTCATTTCCAAGTACTGTTTTCTATCCGTGTTCTGTAATTCAGTGGAAACTGCTGGTAATGTATCAAATGGTGTAGTTTGTAATGTGATTCCTAGCAGCAGAGCATAAAACATGTACAGTGTTTATGTATAGTCACATGGCCCACACATCAGCTGACTGATGGCAGCTTAGTATGTCACAGGAAACCACCAGGAAGAGCAGGGCTAGTTCATTTTGGAAAGGGGCTACCGTATGACGCAGCCAGAGCGCTGTGCGTGCTCTTCAACATGCCCACATCCGAGCGACCATACCCTCCAACCAGAGACATGTACTGTCTGGGGGGTTATGGGAAAAGGACAAGCCTGTGTAAATTGATCTGTGATGAGTTAAAAGCCTTTCCCCCAAAGAACCAGAGACCGATTTGCCATTCCAGATGAGCCATGTCGCTACTCTTGGTCATGCTGGAAGATCCTGAGAGGTTTGAGCAGGTCTGGGAAATTTTTGAATGATAGACTATTTCAGGGGGCTCCAGTGGTTGTGGAAATGAGACATTACCAGGAAATGAGAGTGGATAAGTGGCCACTGCACAAAGGGAATGGGCTGTAGGGGCAATTGGACCAGAATTTAACTATTCAGCACAATGTTAGATGGAACATTTACTCTAAAAGCCTTTTACAGATCAGTAAAAAGTGAACATTGACCTGCTCTTTAGAATCTGTTGTAATTGTCTGAACTGCAACTGTAGTGCCCACTTACCATATGTGTTATTTTACCTAGTACAGACATTAATGTTTTCTGAACCAGACAGAAACATAAGGGCAAAAACACAGGGAAGAAAGTTACACTTTTAGAACATGCAAACATTTAGGATATCTTAGGAAAATTGTTTCAAAAACAGTTAAAGTAGAATTATTAAATCTGCCATTATATATATATATATATATATATATATATATATATATATATATATATATATATATATATATATATATATATATATATATATCAGTCTATAGCAGCCTAATATACCTGCTGCCAAATTATGAGATAATATTTTATATATATATATAAGACCTGACACACGGATCCATTTACTGTTACACATGCATTTTCTTTTTCAACTTTACGTTCAACTGACTGTGTTAATATGAATATACTCATACCGGCATTTTGACATTATTTTGTGTGTAATTGACTGTTTAAGCGCAATAAGCAGCAAAAAAGAACTCAAATTAGTACTGAGAGTTAAAGGTGAAACATTTTTTCAGTAAAATATCCAAAAACCACTAGGCCAGTGTTATATATTTTGTTCAGTTGAGTACTTACAACATCCCAAATGTTTCCAACTATTTGTAAATCGTGAGAAAATTGCTATTTTAACCAAGGAAACTGGGACGTGTGAGGGAGTCGCCTGTCAATTCTGCGTTACCCTCGGTTTCCGGTTTTATTTTGCAGAAACGCTTTACTCTGACTGCAGTGTGCAACAAGTGTCATAGCTGCCGGCGAGCGAACGCACAGAGTAACGTCATAACATAATTTTCAACGCACTCAAATGTATCAGATATGATAAACAGATCTGCGTTACCTCATTCTCATGACCTGAAAAGCGGAATTGGCGCAGGGGACTGTGGCATAATAAAAGACCCGCTGCTTGCGAGGCATGTGTTGCGTTCATCTTATTAACAATCGCTCCAGTGGCCTTGCTCAGCTCCCACAACACTCGGGTCTGCTCTGCTTCATACTACAGTAACGTTAATAATCGCATCCATGAACATGATTTCTGCCCGAGTCCTATCCCGATTCTTTTCCACCGGCTGTGAGGTGAAGACCGCATGTCCCAAGATTCTGCGCTCAAACTTGGTGTCATCAAACTACGCCTTTGTTTTGAATAGGCGACCTCTAGCAGACGGAAAAGTTACATAGTGCACCTTTAATGTGCATGCACTTTGGGTGAAAATCTGCAGAATGAGTAAAATTATGCGCAATACGTGCAATCCCACACCAAAATTCAAGCAGAATGAGGCAAGGCTGGTTTGTGTGTCAACTCGCTGTCGGAGAGATGAGAGCGAGAAAGCGCAGCTGGTATTGTGTTTCTGTTCTGTGGAAAATGAGTATTGGAAGCAGTATCAATATCGAAAAATCTATATTTTTGACAACACTACATTGCACTTATTTTATTATTTCAGATGACTTTTTAAAAGACTACAATTTAAAAATGCATATATATTATATAGCCTATAAAATTCAACCCTCCAAAGTGGCCACTAGGAGTGACTGCATTACACTGCTCCAAATGTACTGAAAGCACCATCAAACTGAGCTCTTAAGAATGCATTAACATATTTGTTTGTCCATATTGTAGGTCAAAAGGTCATGCGTTTAGTAGAGCCAAGCAGAACAGACTGTTAATGAAACAGCAGAGAAGAAAATCTGCATGACCCTTTGAAAATACTTACAAAGAATATGCCTCCCTCCACCTTCCTGGCCCGTCTCACAGGTCCCTTCATAAAATAACATTTCATATCAACCTCCATGTCACAGTATACAGATTTGTCTGTTATGTAATGCATATAACTATACATATATGTTCTGGTTGGGAAAGAATTGCCATGATTGGAAATAAATAGGAAAACAGCTGGGACAAAATGCTAATATAACAAATGAACCTTGTTAAGAACAGAACCGCCTAATCATGATGAAAGTAAAACCGACAGCAATATTGATAAATTTGCTTCCGATTCATAAAAAAAACTATAGAGTTACTATAGAGGGTTTTAGCTCTCCTGTGGTGATGTGTTATATAAACCATGTGCCTGGAAAAGCTCCTCGAATGCTTGCTCAGTAGTATGTGATGTTATTCATGGTTTAAACTCTTGATATAGAGACACTTTAATTATAATGGCACAGATACAGTTACAGACAGTATGGGGGGGTGGGGGTGGGGGAACGTCTCAGGAAACAATCTTCCGGTAAATAAACTAAATAAACTATGTGTTTCTTTCCATTTGACCAAGCAGAAACAGAAGCTCAACCTCTGATCCTTTACAATGCATCCATTCTTTAAAAAAAGAAAGACACCATCCCTCTTTAAAAATGTTGTTCTGTTGTCTTAAATCTCATATAGGAGCAAATGGAATTGTCCATTTTGATTTGGAAATTGGGCCTTGAGATATCACATTAAAGACCAGTTGATGGAAAACCTACAAATCATTTTACAGGTCTTTGATGAAAGATTTATATTTTGACCCTGCTACCATACTGAAATACCACAGATGCTTTGCAGTTGTGTTTTGGGTCAATGCAATGTTGAAAGGTTACCATTTTCCCAATATGAACAAGATTTTTTCAAGTGGACAATGTGAAATCTGTAGAAAATTTTAGGCATTTTTAACCAATGTTGTTCAATGTTGTTGTTTTTTCTTATAATTTTCAAATTCAGGCCAGGCTATGTTTTTTATTGGGCCAAGTTAGGGTTGGTAAGATTTTTGAATGTTTTTTAATTTTTAAAAGTCGCTTATGCTCACCAAGCTGCATTTATCTGATAAAAAAAATACTGTAAAAGCAGTAAAAATATGAAATATTATTACAGTTTAAAATAATTCTGTTTTAATATATTTTAAAATGTAATTTATTCCTGTGATGGCAAAGCAGAATTTTCAGCATCATTACTCCAGTCTTCAGTGTCACATGATCCTTCAGAAATCATTCTAATATGCTGATTTAGTGCTGAATAAACATATATTATTATAATGTTTTTTTTCAGGATTCGTTGGTAAATAGAATGTTTTTTTAATTTACTGTCAATTTTGATGAGCTTAATAGTTCCTTAGTAATTAAAGGTATTCATTTCTTTCAAAAAAGAAAAATCTTCCTGACCCTAAGCTTTTGAATAGTAGTGTCTGTTGTAATTTGCAACATACTTAAAAATGTATAATTTAAATAAATTAATATATTTGTATATTAACTTTTACATGTGACTGTTTAATTGCTGGTTCCCATTATGACAACATACATGCAGTAAATTAACTGTAACGTCTTCCTAATCAATAATGCCAGGAAATATTCAACAGCTTTTTTTGTTGTCAAGACTTTAATGTATGTGTCAAAAACAACAACAACAAAAAACACACTGAGATATATTCACTCACTGGGGTAAAAGGTGTGACAACTAGCCCGAGATTCCACTACCTGCACACATAAAAGTGCAATTGAAAGTAGGGTTTTTAAATCAAATATTTGTATATTATTTCCGTCACTTGGCTAATACGGGTTCATACAGGTCAAAGTGGCAAAATTGGGGGTGGTGACTTTCTGTACCCACTGCATAGGTAAACTAGTAGACACTGCTGGAAACAAGAACCATGAATCCTTCCTATGTCAGTCTGGGGCAACCAGTGCAAGTGTTGGAAATGAGAGAATACAAGAGGATAACAAAGAGGAGAACGGCATTGCAGGTTATTAATAGATCTGGAAAAGGCCAGTGACGCTTAGAGTAAGTATAGAGCTAAAGGCTACGGTGGAGAGGGGAATTATCCACATGGTGTTGACCAGCTGCCTGTTGCACACGCTGAAGGAGCTGTTTTTATGTGTTAAAGTGACTGTGCCATCCAAAGTGTATTTGATAACACATTTAAATTTCTCTAATATACAAAAAATAATGCACTAGGGCAGACAAACTCTCCTGTTATAAAGCTCTGCCCTTGCCAGGATTGTCACCATTTTATTCGCCACTACATATGACAGATGGCATTTCAATATTTTTACGGCGGTGTTTGCAGAGTCTAAATAAGCTGCACCTGCTGCACCTCCGATGGCATTATCTCCTTACATTAGTACTGTTACCTAATAGTGCTATCACCCCCTCCTTTACCATGAAACCTGTACTGTTTCTCTTTTATAAACACTGACACCACAACCAGACATCACAACATGAAAGGCTACGCTCCTCTTTGCAGTTAAAAGATGTTTTTTTATAATTATATTTCATTTAATTATGCTATTCTGACAAACTACAGGTCTCTGTGGAGGGAAAAGTGACTGCAAATGTGTAAGACTGACTTCACACCGCCATTGAAACACGTGCACTAACTGTATGTAAACATTTCACACACTAAATAGCCGGCAAAAGTGTGACCTCACCAGAAAAAAGGGCAGAAGCAATAGGAAAATCAAATCACAATGAATATTAGTTATACTATGCAAATTTCCATCTGATGCACAAATACAGTGTTAAACACTGATCACAAATGGGACACTTACTGATTTGGGCTTCTTTGCAGAACCCATATTTTCATGGATATCCTTGCTGTCCTCCCATGATGCTTTGCTATCACCGTTTGAGGCTGGCGGAGAGGTGTTGGGCATGGGGTCTTGCCCCTTCATGACCTGAACAGGGTCAAGACTCATTCTCCCCAATGCTTCTCATTAACGACACACTGATCCAGGGCTGTATCACGCTGTGCTGTTCTCTCTGTTGACATGCACAGCCTCTCTTCCACACACAGTGTATGTTCCCAGCTTTAGGCAGGACAGTGCTGTTGGTATCCAATGCTATATCCCCTGCTTCAATGTCTAATAACAGTGCTGGCTTTGGTTCTGTGCAGCTATATCCTCTCTGCTCTGACGCTCTGCCTGCAATCTGCTGCTGTGACGCGGTATGTGTTGATATCTGGCCCCTTCTCTCTCTCTCAACACTCCCTCCCTCCCCACTCATCCCTCACTCATGCACATACTGCCCCCCTCCCTTTCCCTCTATTATATGCTATCATCTATCTGCATGTGCTCTCTCTCACTCTTAGTAAACTGAACAAAATTCTACAGACATTCTAACTGGATCAGCATCTTTCAGCCAATGATTAATGGGCTTCCCTGACAGCTGTCCTTCCCCCATTTGAAGGCAGCCCTGATACACGATAGATAGATAGATAGATAGATAGCAACACAAACAAGACTGTTCTTTCTCCCCACTGTCCCCCTGATGGCATCGTAACCCAATAATCAGTTGCTAGGCAGCACTTCGACCCCATGTAGGACCTTGCCAGAGATTGGCTGCTTAGTTGCAGCCCTGTCAACTGCCTTGGGGCCATGCATGACAAACTGTCCACACTGTGCATGCAGTGATAGGCAGCCCTCTTCTGGGTGAAGGAGGAATTACATTCTCTTTGCTCAGAGGATACCACACAGGGCCTAAAATTAACACTAAAACACTTGTCAAGTGGCAAATGCGAGTAAAAATCAATCGCCAGTTGGCTGGTAACATTTTTATGAATTCTAACAAGGCAATGTTGTGAGAACATGAACGTGAACGAAGCTCGGAACTGTTGACGGGCCATTGCTGCATCGTCACGGAAGTTTAAGCCTTGCCAATTTTAATATTAAAGCACAAGAAGAGGCGAAAGTGAACTTCCCACGCGCTATGGGAAGTTTTCTGTGCGCAAACATCCAAAATGAGTGTGCAAATACTGACTTGAGCTCTCGTTCACATATTCTTGCACTTGAAAGAACAAATTCACACAAAGGGCCAGATTTACTAAGGGCAAATTAGCGTGAGAGCGCAATTCCAAAAAAGCGCAGATGGGAGTGGAAAGTTCTACGTGTGATATACTGAAGACACTCAAATTAAAGGACACAGACGCAGCCGGATCATTTCCATAATGACCAACACAATCTACCAGTTAGAGTCTGGTTTAAGATTAGCTTTTTTGGGGTTAATGGCGCAAACACCAGTAAATTGACGAGCGCAAACCTTAGTAAATCAGCTTGCATGATCTATTTAAATACTCTCCTCCCATAAATTTTGCGTTTGAAAGGGAAACTCCTGCATATGCAATAAGGTCTCTCCTTATTGAGGGTTCCAAAAGAGGGTTTGCCCTGGCGCAAGCTGTTAGTAAATCTGGCCCAAAGTATCCTAGTAAACATAGTCGGTTATGAGTGAACGTAAATAGATGAGAAAGATGAGAAAGAAAACGCATGAGTACAGTATCAGTATTTTAGCTGTGGTATTAAAATTGGAATAGAGAATTGTGAATTTTCACTGGCATCTAAAAGTTTGGTGTCATAACTCTTTGTTTTTGCAAAAACAGTATCATGGCCAGTAAATTTTCTTAAGTCACCATTGGGAGGTGTGGCAAAAAGTTAGTTTTAGGCCCTGATACCACAACAGTTCAAGTATGACATGCTGATATTCAGCATTGTAGAACAAACATGAATGTGATATTGCTTTTATAAAAGAGTTCAATAACTGTCCTTAATGGTCATTGTTCTCTACACATTCTGGTTTGTGAACAAGCGGACTAGCAGAGTGATAAGACAGTGAAACGACCCAGTGTTGTTCTCTGAAACACCATTCCGCTATATACAGTAGAGAACAGGAACTAACTAACTGAACACCATAATTGCCCAGTTTCACAGACAAGATTTAAGCCTATAGTCCCAGACTAAAATGGATGTTTGAGCTGTCTTAACTGAGAGCAACTGACATATCTTAAAATAGGTCAGTGCCATTGTTTTGTCTCAAGATGCACATCAGTAATGTTTTTTTTTTATAAGGCGTGTCTATGAAAGCTACTTAAATGTCCTAATTAAACCAAGGCCTAATCCTGGCTTAATCTAAACATAGTCTGTGAAACCGGGCCTATATGTTTTAATCAGCATGCATCAGCCTTATTTCTTTCCATAGGAACAAGCAAGGAAGAGAATCGTGTTTTTATCTCTCAGTGGGGGCATTAAAACAATGAAATCCACTACAACTGTAAAGTCAAACTGGCTTTTGAACCGATTCATGCTGTAATATAAACGTAGATGTAAGTCTCCATCATTTCAGCCTTGCTGAGCGATATAGTAGTATATACATAAAATATTTTTATATATAAACAAAAAAAAGATTATGTAACCTAAGTTCGTCTTTTATAAAGAGTGGATACTCTACCCTAAATGATTAAGTTCGCGGGACTTTTATTTTGAAGTGCCGTTTACAATGGAAAATCCCACACATCAGCGCGCTTCACGTCGTTGTTAGCGGCAGCGGCACGGAAAGACAGATAGCAGTGCTTCCTGAAAGTCCAAACAAAACATGCGTTATTGTTGTTTTCTTTAGGTTTTTAACAAACAAACTGTTTGAAATCAATCGGAAAATACCTATTCATTTTGAATAACAAGAATGGAGCATTCGGTTCCCAAAAAGTAAGTGAAATGGCCAGCTCGGCTAACCAGTTATCAACCAAGCTAATATGTACAGGCCTCATCTCACCAACCAAACTGAAACTTCAGATCCTTGAACGAAATAGAACAGATTGTGTGGTTGATAATATCTTGATGTTCGTAGTTATATCAACAAGATTAACGCTTGAACGTAGTCTGACCTATGGTTTTTTTAATTGGTATATCTAAGTTTGGGTTACATTATAACTGCGAGTGTCTGAACCCATGACGTTTTATGCATTAAATAAAGTACGATTGTCTTGTTCATGACAGTAAGCTGAAGAAACTCAGTGAAGACAGTCTTACCAAGCAGCCAGAGGAAGTATTTGATGTCCTTGAAAAGCTTGGAGAAGGGTGTGTACCACTTTTACACTTAAGTGATATTGAATACATTTTTGTATGAAATATTTACATAATGAATACTTTTTGGTTCAGATCATATGGCAGTGTTTTTAAAGCCATCCACAAGGAATCAGGCCAGGTGGTGGCCATTAAACAGGTTCCCGTCGAATCAGACCTGCAGGAAATCATCAAAGAGATCTCCATAATGCAGCAATGTGACAGGTAAAGACACCTGTGAAAAAAACAATAAGTAGCATTTTATTAATATATTGTTATTGAACTTCTAAAGTACTTCTCAATTACTCTATTATTGTATTTTTACAGTCCTTATGTGGTGAAGTACTATGGCAGCTATTTCAAGAACACAGATCTGTGGATTGTTATGGAGTACTGCGGTGCTGGATCGGTGTCTGATATCATCAGACTGCGCAACAAAACGGTAAAATATGAAAATATTAACTACTAACAACTATAAATGCACTATCCCATGCTTAAAGGGTTAGTTCACCCAAAAATGAAATTTCAGTCATTAATTACTCACCCTCATGTCGTTCCAAACCCGTAAGACCTTTGTTCGTCTTCGGAACACAAATGAAGATATTTTTGATGAAATACTAGCTTTCTGACCCTACATAGACAGCAAAACAACGACCACTTTCTAGGCCCAGAAAGGTAGTAATGACATCATTAAAAAAGTCCATGTGACTACAGTGGTTTAACATTAATGTTATGAAGCGACAAGAATACTTTGTGCGCCAAAAACAAACAAACAGTCTCATTGCTGAATAAAGTTGTTATTTTTTATCTTAATTTGTGTTCTGAAGATGAACGAATGTCTTGCGGTTTTGTAACGACATGAGGGTGAGTAATTAATGACAGAAATTTAATTTTTGGGTGAACTAACCCTTTAATAACAGTTTTTTTTTCTCTCATTACAAGCTCACCGAGGATGAAATTGCCACAGTCCTCAAATCCACTTTGAAAGGTCTGGAATATCTCCATTTCATGAGGAAAATCCACAGGGACATCAAAGCCGGGAATATTCTCCTCAACACAGAAGGCCATGCCAAACTAGCTGATTTTGGAGTGGCTGGACAACTTACCGTGAGTATTAAAACTATCTGCCATCTGACTATCTGATTTTTTTTTGCATTATTTGTTAAAGATTTGGACATTACTGCTTATTTAATAATGATATTTCCCACATTTTAGAATAATAGTAAAATCATAAAATATAAATCAACCAGTGCTTTTCTTGTTTGTCTGTTTGTACATTGTTGTTATTGTATTTGCTTTAATGTAAGTTTCTTTCTAAAATAATTCCTGTTAAGATTACATACAAGATTGTACTATCTCTACTGTAACATTGTCCCATATTAGCAGAAAACTAAGATAAATATTAAATATAATTAATCATTCTGGTAAATGTTTTATTAAAAAAGAAAATACACATGGAAGTGTAGGGAATTGTGTAGTTCTGGACAGATTTTGTATTTTTTAGCTGCTTCTTTAAAAAAAAGCCTAGATTATAGCTTCTTTGGTGTGTTTTTTTTTTTTAAATGTTAGTTTTGCAAAAAATAATTTTTACATAAAACTATTGACGTTTGTCTACAAAACTAATTTAAGCATTCAGATCAAAAGGTTTTCTTTGTTTATTTAATATATTTTTCGGTCAAGTTTGTCCAAACTGGTCGTGTATCATGTTACATGAATTAATGTAATCATGTTTATTTATACTGACCACATTAGGACACAATGGCTAAGAGGAACACTGTTATTGGGACACCCTTCTGGATGGCCCCTGAAGTGATCCAGGAGATCGGGTACAACTGTGTGGCAGATATCTGGTCTCTCGGCATCACATCCATAGAAATGGCAGAAGGAAAGCCTCCTTATGCAGACATTCATCCAATGAGAGTGAGTGGAACACACTGAGAAGTCTTTGACTTGAGATTTTGACAAGAAACTGGATGGTGACTCTGTCTGCTTTTGTTCTTTTGTGTCATCAGGCTATTTTTATGATTCCCACAAACCCTCCACCCACGTTCCGCAAGCCAGAGCTGTGGAGTGACGAATTCACAGATTTTGTGAAGAAATGTCTGGTGAAGAACCCAGAGCAGAGAGCGACGGCCACTCAACTGCTGCAGGTGTGGGAAGAGCCTCGTATTGCTAACTACTAGTTCCTGTTTGTGATTCATGTGGTTAATAATTCACTCTCTATTTTAGTTTGGGGATTTTCCATGAAGTAGTGTTTATAAACATCTAGTATACTTTGCATTTTGTCTGTATGGCAGCATCCCTTTATAACCAATGCTAAGCCAGTGACCATCCTGCGGGACCTGATCACAGAGGCCATGGAGATGAAGGTCAAGAGACAACAGGAGCAGCAGAGAGAGCTGGAGGAGGATGACGAGAACTCTGTGAGTTGCATATCAGTTGTTCAGTTTTACGATGAGCTCAGCATTTTTTTTTAGCTGATGTCATATGTGACTGCGTTCTACAGGAGGAGGAAGTGGAAGTAGATTCCCACACCATGGTGAAGTCTGGTTCGGAGAGCGCTGGCACCATGCGGGCCTCGGGCACCATGAGCGACGGCGCTCAGACCATGATCGAGCATGGCAGCACCATGCTGGAGTCTGACCTGGGCACCATGGTCATCAACAGCGATGATGAGGAAGAAGAGGAAGATCTCGGCTCGATGAGGAGTGAGCCTTTATGTCTTTATCTTTTAATTAACATTTTTGTGGCTGTTTGAGAAATGTATAATCTGATGTTTTATCCTCTAAATAGGAAATCCTACATCTCAGCAAATTCAGCGTCCATCCTTCATGGACTACTTCGACAAGCAGGACTCAAATAAAGCACAAGAGGGCTATAATCACAACCAGCAGGACCAGTGTTTAATTTCTAAGACTGCTTTCCCTGATAATTGGAAAGTGCCGCAAGATGGAGATTTTGATTTTGTAAGTGCTTTGATGGTTGTTTGATTCGTTTTGTGTTAGAGCTGCATGATTAATAGTTAAACATCGTGATGCAGGTGCAATCTAAATAACAATGATACGGCTATGTCTACTACACCTTTGACAAATATGATCACAGTAGAACATTCAAATCTGCATTGGCGCTGCCACTGACCTAGAGAGAGCAGTTGTCATGTATAGGTATGAAACAGCTTCACAAACAGTCTTTTCGTTATTTTTGTTTTACAATAATTCATAATATCACAATATCACAGTGAAATAAGTGTAGAGTTTGTATAAAACACTGATATTTACAGTGAAATTAACTTGATGCTTCAAATAAAGATTTTATCTATTACATCATTACACCTGACCGGTAGGTGGCGACTGTTAAAAAATTGCATACTTCCCTACTAGATAGTTGGCAAAAAACAGTATGTGACAAAAGAAGTGTGTCTGAATTCACAGTACTCATAAAAGAGTAGGCAAAAAGTGCCTGGATGACTTACTGCTTCCGGCGAGATTCTGAAGTGTGTATACAATGGAAACTTTACTATCCCATGAGGCCACGGGAGAGGATTTATGAATGGCAGTGAAGCAACATAACTGATGCTGGTTGGTCACATGATAATGACAACATGGCGAATGTAATGCGTCCAGATTACATTCACACTATATAGAATATACTTTTTTTTTTAGCGCCGTTGAAATAATTACTTATTCAAAGTACCTATTCGAGAGTATGCGATTTCGGGCGTAGCCATTAATTCACGAGATTCGTTCAAAACGCTGATTCATCCACTAATGTCTTAATGAGTGAATCAATGAATCATTCATTCAAGCTTTTTTTTTATTTAATTAACTCATTCAATTAAATATTTCTTATAGACTGCAGCAATTAACATTTTGTCAGATTCTTTAGTAAATGATGTTGTTTTGTTTAGTTGTATATTCAGAATTATCTAAAATCGTGATTCTCAGTTCATCCAGAATCAAGCATCTCTATTTTTATGCGTAAAGCTGATTAAAATGCATTTGTTTTCTGTGTATGTAGCTCAAAAACCTTGATTTTGAGGAGCTCCAGATGCGTCTTACTGCTCTGGACCCCATGATGGAGCGAGAGATTGAGGAACTGCGGCAGCGCTACACGGCTAAAAGGCAACCCATTCTTGATGCCATGGATGCCAAGAAACGCCGGCAGCAGAACTTCTAACCGACTTCACAGATGCTGAAGCTTCGAAGCTGGCTGGCCAGATCTTATGTCCCCTCCGGTGTTCAATCTTTGTACTGATGCATCTTATTCTACACTCCTGCTGTTTGTACATTTGAAGAAGGTCCCAGTGGAAGTATAAAATCAAGATCTAATATTTAATCAATATTTTTTTTGTTCTTTAGAATTCAAAGGTCACGTGTTAAAATATTAGGAGTTCATCCTAAATAGAGTCTTACCCTTGCAATATTATGAAGTTTAGGCTTTTTGTTTTCTAATTTCCAAAAACTAATTCAGCCATCTCTACATCTGTGGTTAATACTTTCTTAATACTGTTAATTAAGCCAAGGTGAAGATAACTGTGAAAGTGAAGTTTTGTGGCTGAATTCATAAGAAATGCTGGTTGAACTGCTGCAAAGTCATTTTTAGGTGTGAATGGATTATTAAACCAAAGACAATCAAAAGTAGAGAATGCCTTAGAGTGCTTGTTAACCCTCTTTTTGAAGTTTGCATCACCAAGCTTTTGGTTAGTATTCTGCTAATATGGGACCATGTTACAGTAGGGATCTTTTTACTAGAATTAATTGAGAGAAACGGGACCATTACAGCAGCTATGCTTCCCATTCCATTAAAATTCCTCTTCAGTTCAAAGTAAGGTTTGAAACATCTGTCCCCAGCTTTGTAAATATGCATGGCTTATTTATGCTGAATGTCACTTTCTCCATTTCTGAATGTTTCTGTGTCGTCTTCCCTATGTTTTCTTCACTGCCACTGACTCTTTGATAAAGTGTGGCAAATGTTTGTGTGAGGAAGTGAGAACTATTTTTCCTGTGCCCCATTTTAAAGTTCTCGCTTTATCTCAGGGGTTGCTTTTTTGGTCTTTTTCAAAGATTTCAATGCAGTGATTTTGTGTTTCTCATTATGGTAATGGTACCATCATTACTAAGCCTATTGAGTCTCTCCATACCTACCAAAAGCAATACGGCAACTTAAGGACATAGTAATGTAACAATGCCAGTAATGTGAATGGCCCAAAATGTTGCTGAATCGTGTAAGAAGGATGAATAGTTTTAAAATAGATGTTTAAAATGACTCTAACAAAGTTCATGCCCTGATTGTGGACTGATGATGTCTTAGAATCTGAGCTGGTTTGAAGTACAGTCTGTTAAAAAAAAAAAAGGAAAAAAGCTTATTGAGATAGTTAGGGATGTTACAAATGCCTTACATTTCCTGCAGTTGTTAGTTATCAGTTTGTTTCATACTCTGACATTTACATAGGCACGTTTTTACTGAACACTCTAATTTATTTTGCATTATTCATATTGTATGTAATTTTTTGCACTCTGCATAGAGTTTTTGAATAAAGGTCTTACTTGTCTCCTTAAACCTCATGTGGACTTCTTTAACAACAATATATTTTAGCAATTAAATACAGAGAAACCTTGACACAAAAGGGAAATTAAAATTGTGATTGTTACTAGAAAATTAATAAAATGTAGTTCTCTAAAATATTTGATCAGATTCATAAATTGAGAGAAAATTATCTTTATTAAATGATTACATTTGCTTATTTAGTAGTTACTATTTCAAAAGCATAATACTTATGATTTTAACTATGAACACATTAAAAAGTAGTAATAAACTACCATACTACCAAGTAATAAAGCAAATGTATTTAAACATATATATATATATACATACCATCCATTAAAACTATCAACTCCACTACCTTTCATGAAGATTAACTTATTCACTGGTTACTCTAATTACCGTAATCACTCTATTACACAGAGCTTTGATTTGACATGATTCTGCCAAGTGCCAACCACTTAATTTATGCATAAAGAGCCGCAAGAGATTGTTTTAACGTGTATAATCTGTCTTCCAATTCTTTCATGTAAATCTTTAATAATTACAGTTAAGAACTGTGGGAAATGTAAATGAATAAACAATACAGGCTACATCCTACGCCTCTGTATGTGGGTCGTTACGGTAGGAATTGCTGACGCCTACTGGAAGTGATTCTCTACAAACCTGCTTTTACACTCATTCATCAGCTCAACTAGAAGTTAACTGACATTTCCGATTCACGGGTCTCGTTTGAATCTCAGTGTTCAAATATGTCTGCGGTTATTAGGAAGATCATTCACACTGCAGCAGCTCCTGCCGCGATCGGGCCCTACAGGTGAGAGTCTCTCTGCAGTCATGACAAACGATCTTTGTGTTCATTTATAATAAACGCACACGTGCCATGCTCTAGAATATGGATAAGTGTGTTTTACCTAATGCACCGACAGCTATACATTTAACAGTCTGTCTTGAGCAACAAAAGGCCTGACATAAGTTGAAGTGCAATATTTGTTCGGGGCGTGTCTTTAGACAGCGCACTCAGCAACTTTGTGCTGGAGATTTTTGTACATATTTTCATACTGTTTGGACGAGATGTCTTCTGTTCAAAGAAAAATCCCATATACAGCTAAAGCCCCTGTTAGACAGGGCATATACAGGTAAGATTCCTGTCAACCAACTTTACTGTTATAGAACGGTAGCATTTAAATTTAATAAAGTGTATTATTTGGGATTGTATTATGCATGCATTATAATATAATTTTGGAACTGCTTCATACTACCACCGTTTTATCATTTTTAACACAGGGGGCTTTAACCCCCAATATAAAAAAAGTTTCT
Source organism: Rhinogobio ventralis (assembly GCA_039654625.1). Taxonomy (NCBI): domain Eukaryota; kingdom Metazoa; phylum Chordata; class Actinopteri; order Cypriniformes; family Gobionidae; genus Rhinogobio; species Rhinogobio ventralis. The sequence continues at coordinate 27,551,259 of CM077209.1, forward strand.
CTGTAGCACTAAATAACTTTCGTAATTTTAACTTTTAGTAGGCCTACTTGCAAAAAAAAATGGATAGGTTTTCTTTTATTTTTTGAATAAAATCTTTTGCATATAACTACTTTAAAGTCGTTATAATAGGGGTGTTTGCGTTTCAACCGGGTTTTAACCAATAGACAGTAAGAGGAGGTGTCATGTTCATTGACTTGACCAGAGGTCAACCTGGTATGTTCTGCTTAACAGTTTGGCATATCTAGCACATTATATATATATATATATATATATATATATATATATATATATATATATATATATATGTGTTTTATATACACATATATAACTTATGTTATATACCAAACTGGAATAATTAAGATTTTTTTAAAATGTTTTTAAAAGAAGTCTAGCAAAGGCTGCACTTATTTGATCAAAAATATAGTAAAAAAAATATTGAGAAATATTATTATAATTAAAAGAACTGTTTTCTATTTTAATATATTGTAAATATATATTATAAACGCATGATCACTGTTTTGGTGCTCATTTATTCATAGTGGTTCTTTTTATTATCAGTGTTAAAAAACGGCTTAATATTTTTGTGGAAGCCATGATACATTTTGCCCAGGATTCTTTGATGAATAGAAAGAACTTTACTGTCACCTTTGATCAATTTAATGCATCCTTGCTGAATAAAAGTATTAATGTTTTTTTGTTTTTTCTTTCTCCAAGCTTTTGAATGATTCCCATGAAAATATTACTGTTTCAACATGATAATCATAAAAAATGTTTTTTGAGCAGTGAATCAGCATATTAGAATGATTTCTGAAGGATCATGTGACACTGAAGACTGGAGCAATGATGCTGAAAATTCAGCTTTGCCATCACAGGAATACATTTGTACACTTTACAATGTCATAATATTTCACAATATTGCTGTTTTACTGTATTTGTGCTTAAATAAATGCAGCATTGGTGAGCATAAGATCAAAAATCATATTTATTCCAAACTTCTGACAATACATTTAACTTTATGATCAGCTGATACATCAGCATCAGCAAACCACACTTATGTAAAAAGAACCAGCATTAACTCCATTATATAACTTTATGAACTAGTCTTGTATTAGACACATATTAACTTAAACTGTGATTAAGCTGGACTTATACATGATCTTGTTGTTCTACAATGCTACAGTACAGTGTGATATCTTAAAACTAGTTTTAGTTTATATAATATCCAGTATCCAGTTTATAATGAATACTATCCAAACCATTAAAATGAGATCTACCTTAACAAGGCAAGAAAACTAGATTGGTTATTACTGCAGTGTACTGGTTATACCAGCAGAAGGCAGAGGAGGACAACATTAATGTATATGAGTAAAAATCTTCCAAAGTCAGAGTTCAAAATTATTTCACTTTTTAAATTATGTTGCTTCTACATTCAGCCAGGCTGTGTTGGTGGACCGCACTATGTACATCTCAGGACAGCTGGGAATGGACGTTGTATCAGGACAGTTGGTAGCGGGAGGAGTGCAGGCTCAGACCAAACAGGTGACAAAGCGCAGAACCCGTTAATAGTTCTTTACATTTAGATGAACATTAAATGTAAATGAACATTACATGTAAATTCATTTAGATGAATAAATGAATCATTCACAATAACATGTATTAGACCTTAAGCAAATAGTCAATTTTGATTTCATGTTGACACAAAGTAACATGTTTTATTACGAAGCTAAAATGGGATACGTTCTTAATGCATGTTTCAGTGTTTTTTCCTTACAACTTTATAGGCACTCATTAACATGGGGGAGATTCTGAAAGCTGCTGGATGTGGATATGAAAACGGTAAGTCATCAAGCATAACCTGCATTACATGTCAGTTCTTTTTAACGAAAGTTTTCAGGCATTTTAGTGTTCTTTTCTTTTCTTTTTTTTGTAGTTGTGAAGACCACAGTGTTGTTGGCAGACATTAATGACTTCAATAATGTCAATGATGTTTACAAGCAGTGTGAGTATCACGGTTGGCATTATTCACCACAGAGTGTTCAATGTATCCCTAAACATACAACCACAGGTTTCCCTTACAGTTTTAGTGATCTTGGTAATAGAAAACATCCTAATGTGTAATGTGTTAATTCTAAAAGTGTAGCAAAAATTACTATCAGGGTGTCTGTGGATCCTTAAAAAGTCTTAAAATGTCTTAAATCCACTTTTTAAATCCGAACTGACACTAGTAAAGACTTAGATTTCATTATCGCTCATTGTTTGAAATCGTAAAAATCGGTCTAATGCGTAAAAGTGAATTAAAACAGAAGTATGATACTCCTGATATATTACTAATTGTATCCCCATATAAATGTTTTTATTACTATTATTATTATATATTTTCAGTCCAGTTTTAATATTATTTTTTTAAAATATTGTTTTCTTTAAAAAACTATTCACAGAATTGTCCAATGTGATTTTGTTTGTCCACATTGAAGCCGATAGAAATGATATGCAGGTCTTACTTTTTTTTTTTGGAAAGGTCTTGAAAATGGTATTTAAAGGTATTATATTGGAAGTGTTGATGCCTGATACCTGCAGATAACCTGGGTGTCATTTGTTGTGAAATTAAAAACAGTCATGACTTTTATGTACATACCTTCACTTCCCATCCTGCATTCTGGTGGTAATCCGTTAAGCAAGTTATTGATTATTCAGATGTTACACAATGATCCCTCTGTGCAGCCCTGGGTATTTCCTCTTTAATACAATGCTGATGGGTAATCCTATCCTGTCTGCGTGTAAAGGGATACAGTGCAATTCTGTGAAACGAAAGCCTCCTCTATATGAGGACAACCCATCATTAATGCCTCCTACCTCACAGAACTTTCCATGATGTGACATGCAAACCTGCAGCGTGAACAAATACTCAGATTCATCTTCATTCTTTCTTTAAAACTTATGATGCACTTAATAATACATATAAACACAGGGATAAAGGCCTGTTCACACACACCTAGAATGATAACTAGAACGATTAGCATCCACACCAGCGGATGATATCATTCTGTTTATTATAAGCGCACACTCCAGTTTTGTCATCTGCCACTTTAAATGCTCGAGCTCTTGAAAGCAGGTTGGGTTCTGATTGGCTGTGAATCTTTTTATCATTCATCAGCTGGGGGGAAAAAAATCACTGAAAGTGATTCCAGTGATATCTTTTTTTCTGTACCATTATTGTTAAAGTTGTGGTGTGAATTCTGCTATTCTCTTACATTTATAAAGATTTTTAGAACTATCATCCTTTGTGTGAACGGGCCTTAAAGGGTTAGTTCACCCAAAAAAATTTTTTTTGTTTTTTTTTTGCCATTAATTACTCAATAATTGCTCATGTCGCTCCAAACCCGTAAGACCTTCGTTCATCTTTGGAACAAAAAATGAAGATATTTTTGATGAACTCCGAGAGCTTTCTGACCTCTCCATAGACTGCAAGGTAGTGAAGACATCGTTAAAATAGTCCATGTGACTCCAGTGGTTCAACCTTAATTTTATGAAGCGATGAGAATACTATTTATGCGCAAAAACAAACAAAAATAACGACTTTATTCAACAATGTTTTCTCTTCCCTGTCACTCTCTTACGCTATTCACTTTGTTGAGCTATTAACAAAGTACAGCGCTTCCAGGTTTTACAGCAAAACACCAGCTCACTATTGGCCGAGCACAATCCAATGATCACATGCAAGCGTTGTGGTGTTTATGTGAATCGCGTAGCCGTAGGAGACAAGATAAGAGATTGTTGAATAAAGCTGTTATTTTTGTTTGTTTTTGCGCACAAAAAGTATTCTCGTCACTTCATAAAATTAAGGTTGAACCACTGGAGTCACATGGACCATTTTAACGATGTCTTTCCTACCTTTCTGGGCCTTGAAAGTTGCAATTATGATGCAGTTTATGGAGGGGTCAGAAAGCTCTCCGATTTCATTAAAAATATCTTAATTTGTGTTCCGAAGATGAACGAAAGTCTTTACGGGTTTGGATCGACATGAGCGTGAGTAATTAATAACAGAAATTTCATTTTTGAGTGAACTAACCCTTTAAGAAGCTGTTTTTCATGTCACAAGAACTGCAGTAGTCAACCATGTAAGATGAAGGTGATACAGCTAATAAACCTTATAAAGGTGTCAATTTTAACCTTACTGACAGTTTTGTTTACTTTTGTCATCAGTAAAGAACCTAAAGTTTCCCATAGTCTGACTTTCTTTTTTGACATATGTCTCTGTCCCCTATCTTTCTCTTTAGTTTTCAAGAGCAGTTTCCCAGCTAGAGCTGCCTATCAAGTAGCTGCGCTGCCCAGAGTAAGTGTTAAGTGCTGGTTAATTAGTTGCGTTTGCTAAGGCAACCAGCAAACTATACACTATTGTTCAAAAGTTTGGGGTCAGTAATTATTTATTTATTTTTTATAAAGAGAAAGTACTTTTATTCAGCAAAAACACATTAAATTGATCAAAAGTGACAGCAAAGACATTTACGATGTTGATGTTGCAAAATATTTTATTTCAAATAAAATGCTTTCTATTAATCAAAGAATCCTGAAAAAACACTGAAGACTGGAGTAATGATGCTGAAAATTCAGCTTTGCCATCACAGGAATAAATTACATTTTAAATTATATTCAAATAGAAAACAATAATTTTAAACTAATAATATTTCACAATATTACTTTTTTACTGTATTTTTGATCAAATAGAAGCAGCCTTGGTGAGCATAAGAGGCTTCTTTCAAAAAAGTACTGTTCCCCAAACTTTAGAACAGCAGTGTAAATATTATATTTTAGCATGAAGCCAGGCCTAAATCAAGCTTCTTTTTTTTAAGCAAACCACATAGCAACACCCTGGCAACCACCCTAGCATCGTTTTAGTGACTTTTGCATGGCTATCACTCAAATTTTCCTCAGAAAATGTACAAATCTAGTTGATTATATATGATTGTAATCAATTAAGATATAAATATTGCAATAAAATATATTATTTGCATTTATACCTCATTTTAATTTCACTTTCTGTTTTACAGGGGGGGCTTGTTGAGATTGAGGCAGTCGCTGTGTTGGGACCCATCACAGACGCCTCCTGACTATATGACCCCAGCATGCATCACAAATTGTAAATATAGTTAAAATATAGACAAACTGCATCCAAGATTACAAAATCAATTTAACCTCCCATTACAATACATGCTGGAAGACAAGGGAAATCACTAAAAGAAAAAAAGCATTCCTTTCTATAGGCAATATCTTCTGTTGCCTATTTTGCTAATATTATCATGATATCGAAATTGTCCTATTATTTTGTGAATTTACTGTTGATCTTTCATCATTATATTCATGTAATCTATAACAGCAACCATTCAAAAACCCAGTTCAAGTTAAACTTTATTTATGTTGTGTTTGTTGCAGGAAAACATTAGCATAAAACAAATAAAGAAATGAATATTTTTCAAATATTTTCCATTGTCATTTTAAATGTATATAACATGCATGGATTTGACTGGTCACTAACAATTCAGTTGAATAAAATATTGCATAATATAATTATATAAATAAATCACATTTACTTTCACAATTTTCATTTTTTCTTTGGCTTTTCGCATCCTTATCCAGGGTTAAAGCCACTAAAAAGAGGCACCAATATGAAATATTAATGAAATATTAAAATCTTTATTATTGTTTACTTTGTGTTGGTATTCTGTGTATATAAAGACAGGCACAGAGTCTTTGAAGACCAGTTGGTCTATTTCTTGGCAACGAACAAGCAATATCTAAATAATAAATAAACTAATGTTCTATTGTATTTTTAAACCATTCATGTGGAATCCTGATTTTATTGTGGTTGAATCTGGATTATGTTGTAACTTAATTATCTTCACCAGAGGCTGAAAGAGATGAAGTGGTATGGGAAATCAATCAGATAAGACATTTATCCTCAGGATATGCTGAAATGTTTAGGTCTGTCTTGAATCATATTACCCTACTTACCAGGTGCTTCCTCTGGTGGGGAGGAATCTGCCTGGTCCTCAGATGTGTTTTCTGTGGAAATATAGATTTATCTAATTAATTCTTAATTTAGGTTTAAACAAAACTAATTTCAGGAGTTGTCCTGTGTGTTTATCTTCTCTGGTTTCTCATGTTGGACTTACTAAAACTAGTATAAAACACTATAATTTGCTCAGTGAATTCAAGTGTGGTACCGTGATAGGTTGCCACCTGTGCAATAAGTCCATTTGTGAAATTTCCTCTACTAAATATTCCACGGTCAACTGTTAGTGGTATTATAACAAAGTGGAAGGAATTGGGAACAACAGCAGCTCAGCCACGAAGTGGTAGGCCACGTAATATCACAGAGCGGGGTCAGCGCATGCTGAGGCGCAGTGTGCCAACTTTCTGAAGAGTCAATAGCTACAGAACTCCAAACTTTGCGTGGCCTTCAGATTAGCTCAAGAACAGTGCATAGAGAGCTTCATGGAATGGGTTTCCATGGCCAAGCAGCTGCATCCAAGCCTTACATCACCAAGTGCAATGCAATGCATAGCAGATGCAATGATGTAAAGCACGCCGCCACTGGACTCTAGAGCAGTGGAGACGTGTTCTCTGAAGTGACAAATCATGCTTCTCTGTCTGGCAATCCAATGGATGAGTCTGGGTTTGGCGGTTGCCAGGAGAACGTTACTTGCCGTACTGCATTGTACCAAGTGTAAATTTTGGTGGAGGGGGGATTATGGTGTGGGGTTGTTTTTCAGGGGTTGGGCTTGGCCCCTTAGTTAGTGAAAGGAACTCTTAATGCTTCAGCATACCAAGACATTTTGAACAATTTCATGCTCACAACTTTGTGAGAACAGTTTGGGGATGGCCCCTTCCTGTTCCAACATGACTGCGCACCAGTGCACAAAGCAAGGTCCATAAAGACATGGATGAGCGAGTGTGGTGTGGAGGAACTTGACTGGCCTGCACAGAGTCCTGGCCTCAACCCGACTGAACACCTTTGGGATGAATTAGAGTGGAGACTCGTCCAACATCAGTGTCTGACCTCACAAATGCGCTTCTAGAAGAATGATCAAAAATTCCCATAAACACACTCCTAAGCCTTCCCAGAAGAGTTGAAGCTGTTATAGCTGCAAAGGGTGGGCCAACTCCATATTAAACCCTACAGATTAAGAATAAGATTAAAGTTCATGTAAAGGCAGGCATCCCAAAACTTTTGGTAACAAAGTGTTATATTCGTATGGATTGACTTGATTGCATGTAAATGGTTGTATATAGGTTGCTGTATGGGTCATGTCAATTTAAAAAAAAAGGGTCGCTCTTAAAAAAGTTGGAAATCCACTGATTTATTGCATATTCACATAATCACAAAATGAAACCTGTCAGTCTTACTGGAACCTGGTTTTAGTAGCCAAAATCCTATCTTGTCTTTCTCAAGTTTAGTTCTCCTATACTTTGTCAGACCACCAGATGAAAGAATAGTTGTATGATAGAAGTCCTCAGTTCAGTAAGGGCTGGAAAGTGAAACTAAGCAGATTAGCATTGTACTCCTTGGTCATGGAACAGTTACACTTCAGGTTACTAGAGTTAAACAAAAAAACTATTTAAACCACTACCATCACCTTTTACTTGAGGTTTAAAGTTAAGTTAGAATGTGTATAATGGTGCTTTAACTTTTTTAAATGATACAAAGGTATTTCAGGAAGTCTTAATTGCTAAAAGAGAATGTGCAAGGTGTTTTGCATCTAGAGATAAGTCCCTTGAAACTACCAAAATCATTTGCATACACAAGCACAAAACACGAGGTATAATGTACCTTAATCTTAAGAAGTCTGAAAACTTGAAACGTACCACTTGGTGCTGGTGCTGGTTCTTCAGTATTTTCAGCTGCCATAGAGGGGTTGGATTCAGCAGTTTCAGACGTGATGTCCTCAGCAGCAGCTGCTTCTGGTTCATTGTGAGCAACTGCAGCTGTAGAGCTTTGTATTTCCTCTGAGGGAACAGGAGCTGCGCTGGATGTCTGTGGAGATTCCTCGGCATGGGTTTGGTCTGGTATTGTCTCACTGTCTGCTGCAGGACCACCGTTTTCGTTACTTGTCCCTTAGAGATCAAGACAAATATTTTGACCAAGTTTAAAACCATAAAAAATTACTTGCAATAAAAATAAACATGAACTTAAATGAAATAAAATATATGAAAAACCTGAACTTTTCAAAAAGTTTCCAAGTAGTGTTGTGAATCGAAAATCGATTCCAATTCTGGAAGCGAATACTTAAGGCCAGGAATCCGATACTTGTTATAAAAAAAAAATGTTTTATATTGATTGATTGCTTATTGATTTCTGTGAGCGCATTTTAACGTGGTTTTAAACCATTTAAACCAAGAAGACGTGAGAAAGAACTCAATTCGGCACTCGCTTGCTGTTTTCTGAGCTGGGCACATCCAGAGCGCGGGCACACAAAGCCGCCTCTCATATAGTGCATGAATACTGAATTGAGTTCTATCTCGTGTCTTCTTGCGCTTGAATTGATTAATACACACAAAATTATTACAAAATATCCTTATAAACACAGTCAGTTATGTCTTAAGTGAACGTAAACAGAAAACGCATGTGTAACTATAAATTGGATCCATACATTCGGTCTTAAAGTGACAGTAGCCTAATAAACCTGGTGCCAATTGTGTCATTAATGTTAATCAAACAACAAAAGAAAAAGAAAATCCCTCACTGATCCTGATTAAATAACTTTTGTAACTCTAATAAGGGTTAATCTATATTTTATTTATAAAATAAAACTATGCAGTGTTGTTTTACATTTTATTTCAATCTCTGAATTTGTTCAGTTGTTTTTATTTGTGCTATTGATAATTTGCTTATTTGTTCTTATTGTATTACTGACTGTACACTTGTCTTTAATAATGTTTGAAAATAATGTTTGAAATTTATATTAGTCTAGTTTATTAGTTAGTTATTCTTTAGGATGCTGATTTTTGTTCATGGTATTCAGCTGCAACGGAATATTTTGCAAAAAGATTGATATCTAAATGTTTGACTTCATTTTTTATACCATATTGGAATAAAAACACGGAATCCATAAGAATTGGAATCGGAATTGCTCAAATTCAAACAATACCCAACATTTGTCATTTTCGTTTAGATTAAGTTGAAGTACTAAAATAACTAAAACTAAATAAAACTTAAAACTTTATAAAAGCTATATAGACAATTGTATAAACACAACAAAATTACTAAAACTTAAAATATACTCAAAATATTAAAAAATCTAATTCAAATCATTCTAAACAAAAGCTATAATAGTATATCAATGATAGTAAAATAACACTGATTTTTATCATAAAAAAATCTAAAATAATAATAATAATATTAATAATTTCCCTCATATTATTGATCACATACAGTATGTTTAGGCATATTAAAGGAACACGCCGACTTTTTGGGACTTTAGCTTATTCACCGTATCCCCCAGAGTTAAATAAGTCCATACATACCTTTTTTATCTCTGTGCGTGCCATAAATCTGTCTGACGCACCCACCGCTAGCTTATCTTAGCACAAAGACTGGAGGTAAACGGCTCCAGCTAGCCTACTGCTCAATAAATGACAAAATAACGCCAACATTTTTCTATATATATGTTGTGATGTGTATAGTTACATCATGTACTAAGACCGACGAAAAATTAAAAGTTGCAATTTTCTAGACCGATATGGCTAGGGACTATACTCTCATTCCTGCGTAATAATCAAGGAACTTTGCTGCCGTACCATGGGTGCAGCGGCGCAATGATATTACGCAGCGCCTGAAAATAGGCTAACTTCCGTCATCATAACCAACGTGACAACCTGCTTGCACAGAGAGCGTGCTGGGGACTATTTTCAGGCGCTGCGTAATATCATTGCGCCTGCTGCACCCATGGTACGGCAGCAAAGTTCCTGGATGGAATACAACTAGGCACATTCCTTATTATAACTGCATTTTAGTGTCACCGAACAGAATTACAAAAATAATTATTTTCAGACAGGTTACTGCAACACCAACCATCACCCATCTCAATTTCAATATTTAAAAAAAAAATAATACACACCTCAATTTAAATTTAATTTGAACATTCTCTCATCTTTCAATCTGAGTTCAGTATACTCAGCCCTGTTCAACACATTTTACTATATTTAAATCATTTCCACAGAATTCACATTTCATTAACAGATATATGAAAAACATCTGTTATGTCCTTTCCCTCTACTCATCTTCTGTGTATCGAGTGTCGATAAGGTACAAGACACACATTGGCATCTGGTTAAATAATGAAAACTAACGTGACAACAGCTGCTGAAGAAAAAGGATGTATTAAAACAGGCAAACCAGCAAAGGTTTATGACATCAGCCATCTGTGATCTAAAGTACACAACATTTACATGAAACATTCTTCTCAGCTTCGGGACGACACACTTTGTTTAAATGTCACCATTGGCAGATTGACATGCATCACCACACTTGAATGAGCACCTGAGGTGTGGAGGACCTCCACTGGTCACCTAAATGTTTTTCCTCAAATTCCAAGAAATCACCATAGAAACACTGTGATGGTTCGGGAAACAAACAAAGCAACAAAACAAATTTCCCTAATTTGTTTGACAAATTTAATTCAGTACAATTAGATTCAAATTTCTATTCAAATGCATTTGTTGTTTGTATAGCACTTTTTAAACACATATTAGTTGATGAATCATGTCCATGAGATTGCAATGCAATCATCAAAATTTTGTTAAAATACATGTAAAGGAAAGAGTTTAATGTATACATTTTAGGTGATCTGTCCTGAAGTGTGAAATTTTGTTCCTCAGCCCAATGCAACACCAAAGTGAATACACTTTGCCACTATAAATAAAAAGATCAGTCAAATGCTAAATATAAAATGTAAATGTAATATGGGATCATAAAAATTGCATGCATGGTGGTTTAACTGTACATCATAGTGCTCCTAATGAACCTCAGCCACAAAAACATCCTTTTTCTTGTAACTTTCAGTTAAAGTCTAATGGTTTAGGATCTGGGCAAGGTGTTTAACCTTAGGTTTCTCCAGGGGGACTTTCAGTGTAATGTATACTGTAAATTTCTCTATGAGAGACGCTGGAGTCAAGTAGATCTAAACTGCTTGGCGGGCTGATGACAGCATTCTGGATAAGGATCTGGGTGCCTTACACAAGGGTTCAGTTTCAAGTTAGGGTGACCCAGGGTCCGAAAAGTAACTAAGATTGCAATCTTCATCTCACTTAAGGATCTACAACGCATTTTAGCATTGGTGTCTACATTATGACATCTATATCACATGACCAAAATACACCACATACCTGAAATTATTCCTTCACCTTGCAAATCAACAAAATTTGACAAAATATAGCTCAAATGTGAATTTTTGACCTGTATAGTCTTACCTGATGTGCTCCCATCTTGTTTGGTGTTGGGTCGTGTTGTGTCTTGAGCTGTGGTCTGAGTGCTGGTAGTGCATCCCATCGTGTCTTCCTCTGACAGTCAGTGAAGTTTGGTGAGTGTTGTCGTGCCCAGCGGCGCGCATCGACTTCAAGTGCAGGAAGACTGCGCTAATTAAACGCGCACTCGATAAAGACTGCAGTCATTCCCTAACCAGGTAACACATTAGGTGTATCTGAGTGTGTATGAGCGGCGGTCATATGCAAACCTGCCCTTATTCACGGTAACAGGTCACGGTTCAATGCTAAAACATCAGTGAACTCCTGTCTTCTTAAAATGAATAAAATGTTAAATATTATGTTAAGAAATTATAGCTATCACTTTATGTTTTAACCTGAGTTCTAACAACCAAAATAATGATATAAATCCGATAACATCCGTTTAATAAAAAAAGAAAATGTACTCTAACTTAAAATATGACATCACGTAGTCCATGTGTAATGATTTTGGCGACGTCTACAGGTGACTTCTGGAGTGGCACTGGCCAAGAACCCAAACTGAATGTCATAAAATGTGTAAAAGTCAATATTTTGACGCTCTACAATGTACAATGTATCTACAACTATGGTGGATAATGTCAGTGTACAGAAAATGCTATATGTCCTTGTAAACCTTACTGCTTTTTTATTATATTAGGTCATTGAGTTGGCTATGGTTCTTTTAAGATTAGAAAAGTTATTGGTTTTAAATTATATACTTACAGTTCAATGGTCTGTTAACACACATTAAGTCAACTTTTTAAAAGGTCATGACTAATTTTCTCAGGGCCCTATCAACTTTATGAACTAAAGGAACTTCTAACTTCTAAGCTGTGACCTTTTGTGATTCCATTATTCCAACCATTTTTTTAGTTCACTCAAGTCTATATTGAGAACCACATGGCAGTGTACTTTCCTTTGATGAGTTCCCACGATAACTGTACATTTTATTCCATGATGCAATGTTAATATTCCATCTAAAGTAATAATTCTATTTTGTACCAACTAATAACCACTATAATTACAGTACAGGTGGTAAAAGAGACACATGATGAATTAAAGTTCATCACACAGCTTTTCCACAAGCTGAGGTAAATACTGTTATATTGAAGGTGCACAGTGTCATGCACACAAATACAAAACACCACCATGGTAATGTGACACTAAAATAATGTAATAAACTTTACATAGCCTAAACAACATAAGATGTACAGTAACAAACCCTAAAGGGTTTAAACATAGCCTAATTAATAACAAACACTAAAAATAAGCAGAAAATAGAGGCAGGATCTAATTGCATGCAGTTCTTTAATCAAAACAAACTAAATTGCACTTCTTCAGGAATATATGAAATAAAACCGAACAACCAATTATAATGAGACGACAAGATCTGACAAAGGCTAAAACAAACAGAGCTATATACACAGGGAACACTAGGGACTAAATGAAATAGTTAAAGGGTTAGTTCACCCAAAAATAAAAATTATCCCATAATTTACTCACCCTCAAGCCAGGTGTATATGACTTTCTTCTTTCAGCCAAACACAATCGGAGTTATATTAAAAACTATGCTGGCTCTTCCAAGCTTTATAATGGGAGTGAATGGTACCTTCGATTTTGAAGCCCAAAAAAGCACATCCATCCATAATAAAAGTTATCCATAGGCTCCAGTGGGTTAATAAATGCCTTCTGAAGTGAAGCAGTGTGTTCTTTTAAGGAAAATATCCATATTTTTTTACATATTTAAACTATAATCATAAACCATAACCATAAAAACAGCTGTATGCGAGTCTAGTTCCGGCAGAAGAATGATCTCTGACCCGACGCATGACGTATTGACGAAGGCGGAAGATAGAGCAAAACAAAGCAATTCTCTAAAACGGGAATTTTTTATTTGATATAAGAAAAGAGGAGCTTGAGTGTGTTGCCCCTATTTGTTTGAACTGTGAGAGGCATCTCTCACCTAAGCTTATGCTACTCCATCCTACGTCATGTGTCATGTCAGAGGTCACTCCCCCGCCGGAACTAGACACAAAGTTGGTTTTAGTTAACAATAATAAGTGGTCCACATACAGACATTCACACCTCTAATAACAGAAACTCAAAATTTGTTTGCAAACTGATCCAGTGCTCAGTGCTTTGATATTTAGCTTTTTTTTCTAGCGTATTTGTTGCTATTAAACTTGATGCACTAAAACTTGTGATTTATACTCTTACAATGTCAGAGACATTTTGAATCTTTGTTTACGTGTCGGTGAACTGGATATTGACATTTTATTTTTAATCATTATTAAACAATACATGATTACTTTAATGCAAGTGTTTTGCATTTTCACAGACATAAATGTGTATTTCAAGCAATATACTTCATACAGGCGCTTGTTTTGGTGTTGCCACCCCTCACAGTCCCCATGCACATCCTTACCATCCTATACATAATTTTATGCTCTTATTGTGTTAAAATAATGACATTTATATTTGTAGCAGGTTAGGGTTACAACTGAAAAAGTTGCACAAGAAGTGTTTAACTATGTTCTGTTTGGTGTCTCAGAGACACAATGACACTTTAATAACCTGACAAATATTAATTAATATGCTTAACGTTGACTAGATGTTGATAATATGCTTTAATCACTCTCCATGAAAAAATGTTTAAGGAACCCCTAATATAAATGCAATACATTTAGCAGTGTAGATGTTCACCAGTTATCCCTTTGGATTTTGTTATTGTGTTTCTGCAGTATTTTCTGGGGTCAAATTGCCCCAAAATAAAGCAAAGGATGGATCACGGATGGATAATGTCTAAATGTGCATGCATAACATTTATACAAATTTTTCCCATAATGAGGTGCAAAAACATTTTATATGCCTTTTTAATACAATATAGAATTTCATTTATTTATATAAATAAATAATTTATATATACACATACACCCACCATTATTAATTAACTATAATGATGAATGAAAGTTCTCTTCACATACAAACACACATAACACTTATTCAACTTACAATTATGAAATCAGACATGCAACAAGGCAGCACAAAAATGAATTAAAGAACAGGAAATTCTTAACCAAATGTGAATTTATCTAGGCCTACGGTTTGCCTTACATCTTTTTAAGCAGAAGGCCATAAGGACGGATTGAACTCTCCACCATTTCTTTCTCTTTCTTAGCCGATGTGCCTTCAGGGATAGGGACCAACCAAATGTCCTGGTTCTTGATTTCCCTCTTCTGGGGGTTGATTCTGTTCTGCATGATGACTTTGTAAGTCTTTCCATTCTTTTGCGAAATGAAGTTCTTGGTTTTCGCGAACACATCTGCTACGTTGATGTCTGGAGATGAATAAATCCCTCTTCCGTAAGCCTGAAGACCGTCTCCTGCCATATACTGAGACTGTATGATGCCCGCTGCCCCCTGAAAGTCCGTACCGTGGTAGGAGACTGGCCACTCACCGGGCGCGGAACGGCTCCTCCATCCACCTGTTCCCAGCCAAGCGTTCCCGTCCGGGTACTTGTCCCGCACCTTCAGCGCGAAGCGCATCCACCCGTAGGGGCGTTTGTACGGTTCGTCCCCGCGCGTGCAGGCATCAGACTTTAACTCAGACATGTTCGTGAAGTCAAAGTCAAACTTGGGATCGAAAAAATCATCTGAAATCACAAATAACTCCTTCCGGAGAGTAGAGCTCGCGCTTTCGATTTTCTTGGTTTCTTGTGATTTTTTCTTATCACCAACAAACAACCGCGACAGAGAAGAAGTCATACAAGTCATTGGTTGGGCTTCATTTTTAAGAAGGGCAAGAGTTGTCAGGTTGGCAATTTGCAGTTTATTGGCTCCATCTAAATCCTTACAGTCTGACTGAAGTTTCACAGTGACTCCCAGAATGGCGGAGAGCGCCTCGGTCAAGATATATCTGTCCACCTCCATCGCGTTAATAGAACTTATGAAGATTTCTGATTTGTTTTGAGACAACGTGTAACACGGTGTGTTTCAGTCTTACAACTGAGAATGGGGAACCAGATTTTTTCACATTTGTATGTCCTGCTTATTTAGCACACCTGATTCAGATCATAGGCTCATTTAGGGCAGAGCGCTACATGAACTGAACTGTGTGTGACAGACAAGAGAGACAAACACAATGTGCAGTGAGTCCACAGGACCATGACTGTATCCTAGCAAGCAATTTTGCGTCTAAAAGACGTCTATTAGATTTTTCACTGACAGCCCAGCCGTCTAGGCTAAAACTTGGCTACATTTGGGCTGTCAGTGAAAATCTAATAGACGTCTAACCATAGCCCAAGAATAGACTAGTCATTAAATAGACAGGTAATGAATGACTATATACGTCTAATAGACAACAAAATGATGGCTAAATGATTCAAATATAACAGGTTCTCATAAATGACAATCCCAACAAATTCAATATAAAAGTTTTATTTAGAAAAAGAACATAGACAACTTAAGATAATACAAAAATATCAAAACATAAAAAAGACAAAATAAAATATTACAAATACAATTAAATATAAAGATTAAGATAAAAAAAAATAGAACATTAACAACGTAAGATAATAAAAATATAAAGAATGGCAAAATAAAAAGTTAAAAGTTAACTTTTTAGTTAAACAAAAAAGGTTAACCCTTTTGTTGGTTTATAAAACAACATGATTAATTGTTGGCTTTATTTCCATTGTTTAAAATGCCCCCCAATTGCAAATTTGAGGCTGAACTTGCTTTTTATAACGTTTCCGCTGTTCGACTAATTCAGCAAGCATGTGTTCTTGTGAGTAATTCTCAGAGGCTTGATAAATACAGGCCCTGATGGCTGCCAGCTATAACTTGGCCAGGATGCGAGACCAGCTTAAACCAGCTAAGACCAGCGAACCATCTTAGGCAGGGATCTGAAGCAATTGACCAGATCACTTTTACCAATAAAACAGAAATACAAATAATTGCTCAAAATTCATACAATCTTTAAATGCCTTGTGTATTCCTGGTTTACATCAAATAATTATAAGATATAAAATTGTAGAGTCATTAAAGTGCCCTTTACACACTGCAACACCACTCACATTGTCACAGATGTGAGACAAAAGTTCAGGCTCTAGACGCAACATTTATTCTGGAAGATTCACAACAATTAAAAGCTCAATACCAACACAGCCTGTAGAGCTGAGGACAAGACCTCTTCTTTAGGGTTTAACGGCCGCTTGCATCCATTAGCGTTGCACTACTGCCATCTTCCGGGTTCACTTTCCTGTAATGTCCATTACATCATATTCTTCTCATCAGTACTGTTATCGTTAAAAAAATGGACTGTCCCACTATTGCCATTCTCTAATGGCTTCTTTCCATATTATACTCTTTCCTTCAGATTTTGACAACTTAAAATTTGCTTCAATACTCTTTTTTAACAGCTTGTTTGGCTAGTTTGGCTCCACTCTCTCATTACCCACAATACCAATATGAGCAGGAATCCAAATCAGTAGCATTTTTTCCTTATTCTTGTGTATATTGTCAATATTGTATACAGTAAATCCTGATGACTATTTGACATACCTGTCATGAAACTGTATAATGCTGACACTGAATCACTTCCAATTAAAGCTTTATTTATTTTGTTTTCCTCAATCCATTCTAGTGCCATCATAATAGCGTATAATTCCACTGCATACATTGTGGTTCGTCTGCTTACCTCACCTCTTTGATTTAAAATGTAAACTGCAGATCCAGTCTTCTCTGTTTCTGGATCCTTATCCATCTGTACAAATCTGCACATGATCTTTATATTGATAGTCTAGCTATACATCTATAAAATTAATCTGCCAAATCTGTACTATTGCTTGCTGTTTTGACTTGCAGTAACTTAAAGTCCCTGTAAAGGCAATTCTGAGATTTGTTTCTAAACACATTATAAATGTTACAAATGTATTGCTGAAACACGTTACAAAGACTGTGAACTGTGTAGTACTGAATTGTGAAGTTAGACCGTTAAACAGTTTTTCATCATTGCTGTGTTCAGGATTTTTTAGGCGGGGCTATAACGGTGGCTCGATGACGCACTGGAGCCACTGAGCATATGGACCCTCCCCCAACACTATCATAACTGTTGATGACGCACTGGAGCCACTGAGCATATGGACCCTCCCCCAACACTATCATAACTGTTGATGACGCACTGGAGCCACTGAGCATATGGACCCTCCCCCAACACTATCATAACTGTTGATGACGCACTGGAGCCACTGAGCATATGGACCCTCCCCCAACACTATCATAACTGTTGATGACGCACTGGAGCCACTGAGCATATGGACCCTCCCCCAACACTATCATAACTGTTGATGACGCACTGGAGCCACTGAGCATATGGACCCTCCCCCAACACTATCATAACTGTTGATGACGCACTGGAGCCACTGAGCATATGGACCCTCCCCCAACACTATCATAACTGTTGATGACGCACTGGAGCCACTGAGCATATGGACCCTCCCCCAACACGATCATAACTGTTGATGACGCACTGGAGCCACTGAGCATATGGACCCTCCCCCAACACTATCATAACTGTTGATGACACACTGGAGCCACTGAGCATATGGACCCTCCCCCAACACGATCATAACTGTTGATGACGCACTGGAGCCACTGAGCATATGGACCCTCCCCCAACACTATCATAACTGTTAATGACGCACTGGAGCCACTGAGCATATGGACCCTCCCCCAACACTATCATAACTGTTGATGACGCACTGGAGCCACTGAGCATATGGACCCTCCCCCAACACGATCATAACTGTTGATGACGCACTGGAGCCACTGAGCATATGGACCCTCCCCCAACACTATCATAACTGTTGATGACACACTGGAGCCACTGAGCATATGGACCCTCCCCCAACACGATCATAACTGTTGATGACGCACTGGAGCCACTGAGCATATGGACCCTCCCCCAACACTATCATAACTGTTGATGACGCACTGGAGCCACTGAGCATATGGACCCTCCCCCAACACGATCATAACTGTTGATGACGCACTGGAGCCACTGAGCATATGGACCCTCCCCCAACACTATCATAACTGTTAATGACGCACTGGAGCCACTGAGCATATGGACCCTCCCCCAACACTATCATAACTGTTGATGACGCACTGGAGCCACTGAGCCAGGCTCCTCCCCTAACACGATCATAACTAGAGCACATTCGCATTAGTTCGATCGCAAGTTACTGTCAGTAACGCTAGTTATTACAGCCTACAATTTATAAAACAGCTTACAAAACAAAAAGGATGATATCAAGAAGAGGTGGATTAATTTTGAGGACAGCTACCTTGATGGAGAGCTGAGGATCAACACCGGATAGTTTTACAAACTTTCATAGGAGACAACTGGGATTCACTGATAATCCGCTGCCAAATAGGGCCGAACCGATTATCTCCTGCGCCAGCCTTCATCCTCCCGCCCCGCCGACATTTGGTGCCGTTGTGAACTGTACGTGAGTGTTGTCCTGTGTGCTAACGGCAGCTTTCCCGCGAGTGGGCGTGGTTTCAGCGCAGACAGCGGGCACGCCCCCAGCGTTTAAAGGGCATATTGCAGGTTAGAGACCCCAGTGAGTCAATGTATAGAAAAATAATGTAGGATTAACTAGATTTTCTTTAAAATATACTTATAAATACGCTACTAAGGCTTTTGTTGTTGTTTTTGTGAGAACATTTTACTTCCGCATCTAAAAATGCCAAAACCGGAAGTTGCGTAACGGGAGGGAGTGCGGTGAATTTCAACGATAGGAAAACAATGGATCGCAATGACAGTTCGGACGCTGAGGAAATTATAAATGTTTATATGGCAGACCACAGCCATACAATTATGACACACAATTAGGGACAGTCCAGAATTAGACAGATCAATGATTAGAGGAGACAAATTGAGTTGTGTGAGGAGAACCAGTGGAGAACAGAGCAGGTGTCACAGTGAGAGACCAGTGTTAGCTAATGATATGAACACTGTGCTTAGATTACAATACTGTACAGATTATTATCATGTATCAGGCAATAGCAAAGCTGGTATTGGTCATCTTGAAGTATTGATACTTACCAATAACAGAAACTAATAAGCTTAGTATGGAGTGAATTTTGTGCCATAATTAAACAAACAAATCCAGCATTTTGCAAACAAACAGGATCTGCTTTGCAAAGGAAAACTTGACTCGCAAACAAACAGAAAGCGATGTGCAAATACAAAGGTCAGTGTGAGCGAAAATGCAGTCCATACAAATGCATGCCTGTCTGTTATGATCTCTCAGCTTAATTTTCTCACAAATGCAGTTCGTGCAGATTTTCTCACAAATGCAGTTCGTGCAGATTTTCTCACAAATTTGTTGAAAAAAATTTAAATTTAAAAATTTAAAAGCCCAGCAAACGAGTTCCTCTCGTGACGTAATATGATGCGATGTTGAAAAAAAAGCGTTTTTTACAAACAGCCAAGGAAACGGCCACTTTATCTACAAAATTTGTGCTCTTATGTCTTTTTAAAACATTTTAAACCCTGCATTACCTTTTCATATGGTATTTTCATACAAGGTTATATATTTATTTTGAAAAAATGTTAACCTGCAATATGCCCTTTAAGAGCAGAGAATGCTGCTTATTTTTTCAAGATTTTGATGAGCTATTTTATTTACTTGGCGGATTTTTTATGATTAAAATTTGGCTGGGTGGTTAACACATTTGTCTGTGGTGTGACAAACTCAGAACACATATTTAATTTTCACTTTACAGGGACTTTAAAATCGACTTCCATGGTTTCTAGCTTCCATACCGGGGTATCAGGCCATATTACAGTTGGGCATAGCTCCTTTTCATACACTCAAGTCTCTAGCTGCCGCATCTCCTATCCATCCAAAACTTAACTTTTGTGCCCTCTCCCTTTCCCAGTTAGCTTGCAGTATTCTTTTGATTGGATGACTATATCCATGTCGTTTTAGAATTATCCAATAAATTTACAAACAATTGTTTACGTCGAATGTTCAGTGACATTTCTCCCGCTTCAACTTGGAGAGCACACACTGGCGATGTTTTTACTGCTCCTAAACATAATCTCAGTGCTTTAGCCTGCATTACATCAAGTCTCACAAATACAGATTTGGCTGCTGATCCATACGCCACACTTCCATAATCCATCCTTGATCTTATTAAACTTACATATATACTTCAGTGATTTATAATCTGCTCCCCATTCTAGTCCTGTTAAACATCTCATTGCATTTATTACTTTTTTACACTTGTCCTCCACATTCCTGACATGCTCTATCCATGGTAACCTTGTGTCAGTGTACTCCTAAAAAGCGGAATGTTTTAACTTTCTCCAAATTACTTCCATATAGTTTTAGATGAATATTTTCCTAGATTTTCTTCCTTGTAAAAAACATCACTTTAGTTTTCTCTATAGAAAATTTTAAACTCACTTTATTCACCACTTCTCAACCTGCTGTATTCCTTCTTTTTTAACTACATGTTCTACATTTCTTCCTTTTTTCCATATTGCCCCATCATCCGCAAACAGTGATCTTCCCATACCTACTGATATATTTTCATATATGTAATGTATCATTACCTAAAATAATGTGGGACTTACGACACTCCCCTGAAGTGTTCCGTTCTCTACAACATGTTCACTTGATAGGTCTGCCCCTATTTTAACCTGAATTGTTCTTCCTTTCAGGAAATCCTTTATCCAGTTAAAGAGTATTCCCCTAATTTCCATATTATGCAATAATCATAATCAATAATCATTAACCCCTCTCTCCATAGCATATCATATGTTTTTTCTACATCAAAAAAATACTGCCACTACGGTCTCTTTATTTATTTGTGCTTTGTGATTTTCTTATGTCATATTCCAAAAACAATACTGTAATCCATAGTATTACTACTGAGTTGTATTCCCAATTTGTTCTTTTTGCCTGTCTTACTGAGCATACTTATATTGAATCATGTGCATGCAATTATGAGTTCTTTTTTTATTATTTTAAATGCTTTTTTCCTATTTCTGACTGCTTCTTTACATTCTTCACCCCACCATCGTACTGTTTTCCCTCTTTAAATTACCTTTACTTTTTGGGATGGACTCTATCACTGCTGTTATTATACCTTGCTTTATTTTATTTTCAAGTGTTCCTATATCATCATTATAATCTCAAAATATCCATCTTCCTCCTCTTCCTTCTTTGAGATAAAGAAATATTGATTTGACACAACACTGGATAATGATCACTTCCTACTGTTCCGTCTTTATAGACACTCCAATTACATATCGCTGCCATACTACTGGAAACCAGTGTAAGGTCAAGTGCAGACTCCTTCCCAGTACTAACCTCTATCCTTGTTTTACTTCCATCATTTAAACATACTAAGTTTTTCTCATCCAATAACTCTTCTATTACTTGTCCATTAGCATCCATCTTCTCACTACCCCACAATGCATTATGCCCATTAAAATTCTCACACCATACAATATTACTTCGATCTTGCCCCTCTATTTCCTCAAGTTTGTTTAGATCTAATTTCCTACACGGATTGTAATAATTTATAACTAATAATTTATAATAATTCTAATAAATAATTTATTTTTCCCCTTTACCCCATGTTTCTACTACTACATATTCTTGCTCATTTCCTACACCTACAGTGGGGCAAAAAAGTATTTAGTCAGCCACCAATTGTGCAAGTTCTCCCACTTAAAAAAGATCTTGCGTGGAGCCCCAGATCGAGGGAGATTATCAGTGGTCTTGTATGTCTTCCATTTTCTAATAATTGCTCCCACAGTTGATTTCTTCACACCAAGCTGCTTACCTATTGCAGATTCAGTCTTCCCAGCCTGGTGCAGGTCTACAATTTTGTTTCTGGTGTCCTTTGACAGCTCTTTGGTCTTGGCCATAGTGGAGTTTGGAGTCTGACTGTTTGAGGTTGTGGACAGGTGTCTTTTATACTGATAACGAGTTCAAACAGGTGCCATTAATACAGGTAACGAGTGGAGGACAGAGGAGCTTCTTAAAGAAGAAGTTACAGATCTGTGAGAGCCAGAAATCTTGCTTTTTTGTAGGTGACCAAATACTTATTTTCCACCATAATTTGCAAATAAATTCTTTAAAAATCAGACAATGTGATTTTCTGGATTTTTTTTCTCATTCTGTCTCTCATAGTTAAAGTGTACCTATGATGAAAATTACAGGCCTCTCTCATCTTTTTAAGTGGGAGAACTTGCACAATTGGTGGCTGACTAAATACTTTTTTGCCCCACTGTAACACCCTGTGCGGAACCCCCTGTCTTACAAACGTGACACATCCCCCTCCACCACAATTTTTCCTATCTTGTCTAACCGATACATATCCATATATATTAAAATCCAAATTAGGCTTTAACCAGGATTCCTGAATGCATATAATATCTGGCTTTTCTCTTCTACTCTTAATAACTTGCTTAAAATCTTGCCCATTTGCAATCAAGCTTCTTGCATTTCATTGAAGGATTAATATTACTAAGATTATTAACCTACACATGTTGTCTCTTGACTCGACTGTACACTGAGTTCATCCCTCACTTCTTTCCATTTTAATCCTGTCATACCAAGATGATGTATTGCCGCTTTAACAATAATCTGAATTCTTTCAGTTTTAGGCCTGATTTCAGCTGTAGCATTTATCACCCCTGCTATAAATGTCACTATTTTCTCCTCCCATTGTTCCTTCTTTTCTTGTTGGCATTCCCTTGCCCCCCTTACATTTTCTCTGCTCTGATTTTCCTTTTCCTGTTCAGTTCTCTTAACAGCCTCAACATAATAATTTTTTTCCTTTGTTTTTATCTGTTGTATTTTAACTTCTTTTCTCATTACATCACATCCCCAAAATTCCACACTATGACTCCCTCCACAATTACAACACTTTGGCCTTACTTCCTCCCCACACTTTCCATACTCATGATCCCCACTGCACCTAGCACACCTTTTCTTTCCTTTACATACCTTAGCCATGTGCCCAAATTCCTGGCAATTATAGCATCTCATTGGTTTAGGTACGTATTCCCTTATGCTGCATCTCATAAATCCATAATATAGCTCTTTTGGTACTTCCTTTGTTTAAAACTCAACCAACACTAATTCCATTTCTATTTTTTCAATTCCTCTTGTCATTCTTACTGTATTTTTAACTGACCTATTCTGCATTCTCAAGTTCTCCACCAACTCTTTCATATTTACAGTATGTGGAATTCCATATATCACTCCCTTACTGCCACCAATTCTTTTCTCCCCCACTTTTGCTACTTTTACTACTTTAATTTTTCCAACGCAAATCAACTTCTTTGCTTTTTCCATCTGCACTTCATTATTACATCCTACAAGTAAATTTCCATCTCCCAAAATTCTTGCATATTTCACTTCTCCTACCTATTCTCTTATTATTTTGGTTAATTTAAGCGGATCAATTCTTTTAACTCCTCCTTCTCCCTCAAATCGTACCACTACATTAAATAACACGTTTTTAGGATCCTTCCTTCCAGACTCTTTCCTCACTTTCCATCCCATTTGAGCAAGCGTCACCTTTTTTCTTTTTTTTACAACTAGCTGCTTTCTTATCCCTGCGCACTCTCCCTACCTCCTCCCAATCACTTTCCCTCCTCTCATCACTGCCATTCCCCTCTATTTCACTATACTCCATACCATCCACCTGCCTCCCTGCCATCCTAGCAAAGTTATTAGCTTAGTGACCAACCAGAAGCTGTGAGACAGCACCGCTACCGGACCTATACAGGCCGTCAGCCGATGCAATCCACACCACTCCCTAATCGACTCACCAGCCAACAAGATCACACTTCGGATTCCAATCAGGGAAAAAAGTTTGTGTCCTCAGAGCTGTCACCCACGCTCCAGCTTCGGCGTCACCAAGCAACTCCGATCAAAACCGAATCTAGTATTAGGACAAGACCTCACAATGAATAAGAACTTAAATACACAGGAGTTAAGGCCCATAATGAGATGCAGGTGTGGAACAATCAGCAAGGAAACAGATTAACAGGTAGAAAGCATAGGAAGTGTGGGAATGCAAAAAAATCCAGGAATATTTTCAACATAGACACAAAGGAACACAAAAACACTGAATACCTGTGATACACATGTAGTACTGTTGATCAAATTACAGCTCCTGAAAAACGACACAGTGATGTTTAGCCTTTCTGTTTTCAATTCAAACAGTCTGTGTATGTTTGTGTCAGGGGCGGAGCTAGGGGTTGGCTTCAAATGTTTTTTCAAAAGCTCCGAATGTTTACAATGGCTGGATACACTAAATATGTCAAGTGATCATGTTGATTGGGGAATCTGCTTCATTTGCACAAGATATTTGAATGTTTCAAAATGTGCTGACACAACAAAGTATTGTGTGTCAGACAGGCAACATGCTGTTTACCACAGCACTATATTGAAAATGTTGCAAATATGAAACATTTGCCATCAATATAAGAACATGGGAATTTTATCATCATGACATTATATTTTGGATATATTTTATTATCATGAATTTTATTATCATTATCTGATGCCTTTGGAGAGAGAACGGGTTGGCTGTTTTGAATGGATGTCATATAGGAATCGGTAGGCTGACTTTTGTGAGGAAACAGCTGGTCACTTTATGAATTGACAGCATGTCTGCTAATATTCAACATGTTTAGTTTACCTTTAAACATTACATTTAGAGTGGAGTTTACATGCTGTTTTAGATAAGTGATGGAAATTTCTTTTTTATTTTTATGCTGTCAGCAAACTGACTGTAAAACTGAAAGGCATACAAAGACTCAGAATCAGATTTAATATAGGCTATCTTTAAATTTAAGGATGGATTATTTCTGATATTTTTGTTTGGCTAGTAGAAGTTCTGAATGGCCGGTTTAAAAACGTAAAAAAATTGCCAAATTGGCTGGTGAGTGCAAAAATTATTTTCAAACCATGGATGCCAGGATCAAATTGCTCCCAAAAAGAAGCGTTTTTGGCATAAAATTTGTCATAAAATAAAAGATAAAGCTTAAAGAAATAATATCTGACTTTGATTAGGACAGAGGAAAATATTATAAGACTTTTGAAGTGAAAATAATTTTTACACACAGTTAATAGAAGTCAAACAAAGACAGCCAGTCTTTGCTCAGCAGAACATCACAATGCTTGTAAAACTTTATTTCGGCTATACAATTTCAAGTCAACTTTTTGAGAGAAAAGATACAATTTCTCTTTAATCATCATCCATCTGTTGATTCTGTTCCCAGCCAAGCGTTCCTGTCCAGATATTATTTGTCCCGCACCTTCGAGGAGGACCTGGGCTGCAGCCTGCAGAGTATGGAATTCCAAAGCTGCCCAAATAATAAATAAATAAATGTAAAAAAAATAAATAAATGAGTATTTATACTATTATTTCCTTATTTATGTATAATTGTATTTTTTCATTTATTTCCACATTCCACATTTGTACACTGTAAAAAAGTATATGATCAATAAGTTATCACAACATATGTTTTTACATTGTTTTAATTCATCAAAATAAGTTAAGCAATTTTCAACAGTTATACAAGATACAACTCATTTTTTAAAGTTAGTTTAACGTAATTTAAGTTGAAATGACTTGAACATTTTTTTACAGTGTATATGTGTATTTATGTCTACATTTATTTATTTTCACATTTATTTATTTATAAATTTCTTTGTCTATATTCTAATAAGGGGGGCGTGTTTTACCAATGGAGCTCAGAGTGGCAGTGCTGAAACTTTGAGGACACAGTGACACCTTGGTGTGACCCAACGAAATGCAAGCCTTTGCAAGTCACACAGGGAGTTAATGACTTAGAGATGGGCAATATGGCCCAAATCTTATATCATGGTTTAATTCATTTAATATCACACTAACTGCCCAAGAGTAAACTCAATTCTGAGAGCGACTTCAAAAAAACCTGCTGTTTGCCTTCCACCTCTTTAAGCAAAACGTCATAAGGGTGTATTGAACGCTCTACTAATTTCTTTCTCTCTCTCTCCATCTACCCTTGTAATTGTAAAACTAATCCTGACCGAATAGGGCTAAAGCCTTTAAAGCAGGCAAAGTTATTAAGTTACATGTTTGGAACAACAGTTTGTATAGAAAACCTTAGCTGTAACAAATAATGCACTGCTGTGCAGAAGAGGCCATTAAAAGCCTTTATTGTAGATTGGATTTTGCACCAGTGTACGGGAGTGGCGGGGTTAAAGACTTTCTCACAAATCAACAGTTAGCTTTCCTTCTTATACCCTGAGCAAAGCATTGTTGAACATGAGTGGGATATAAACACCAAAACCAACTGACAGGAAACCAAGAGATACGGCAAATGGGTGGTGATCAAGAGGGTGAAAAGTACATTAGCATACAGGTGCTGGTCATATAATTAGAATATCATCAAAAAGTTGATTTATTTCACTAATTCCATTCAAAAAGTGAAACTTGTATATTATATTCATTCATTACACACAGACTGATATATTTCAAATGTTTATTTCTTTTAATTTTGATGATTATAACTGACAACTAAGGAAAATCCAAAATTCAGTATCTCAGAAAATTTGAATATTACTTAAGACCAATACAAAGAAAGGATTTTTTGAAATCTTGGCCAAATGAAAAGTATGAACATGAAAAGTATGAGCATGTACAGCACTCAATACTTAGATGGGGCTCCTTTTGCCTGAATTACTGCAGCAATGCGGTGTGGCATGGAGTCGATCAGTCTGTGGTGTGGCACTGCTCAGGTGTTATGAGAGCCCAGGTTGCTCTGATAGTGGCCTTCAGCTCTTCTGCATTGTTGGGTCTGGCATATCGCATCTTCTTCACAATACCCCATAGATTTTCTATGGGGTTAAGGTCAGACGAGTTTGCTGGCCAATTAAGAACAGGGATACCATGGTCCTTAAACCAGGTACTGGTTGCTTTGGCTCTGTGTGCAGGTGCCAAGTCCTGTTGGAAAATGAAATCTGCATCTCCATAAAGTTGGTCAGCAGCAGGAAGCATGAAGTGCTCTAAAACTTCCTGGTATACGGCTGCGTTGACCTTGGACCTCAGAAAACACAGTGGACCAACACCAGCAGATGACATGGCACCCCACACCATCACTGACTGTGGAAACTTTACACTGGACCTCAAGCAACGTGGATTGTGTGCCTCTCCTCTCTTCCTCCAGACTCTGGGACCCTGATTTCCAAGGAAATGCAAATTTTACTTTCATCAGAGAACATAACTTTGGACCACTCAGCAGCAGTCCAGTCTTTTTTGTCTTTAGCCCAGGCGAGACGCTTCTGACGCCGATTGTTGTTCAAGAGTGGCTTGACACAAGGAATGCGACAGCTGAAACCCATGTCTTGCATACGTCTGTGCGTAGTGGTTCTTGAAGCACTGACTCCAGCTGCAGTCCACTCTTTGCCCACATTTTTGAATGGGTTTTGTTTCACAATCCTCTCCAGGGTGCGGTTATCCCTGTTGCTTGTACACTTTTTTTCTACCACATCTTTTCCTTCCCTTCGCCTCTCTATTAATGTGCTTGGACACAGAGCTCTGTGAACAGCCAGCTTCTTTTGCAATGACCTTTTGTGTCTTGCCCTCCTTGTGCAAGGTGTCAATGGTCGTCTTTTGGACAACTGTCAAGTCAGCAGTCTTTCCCATGATTGTGTAGCCTACAGAACTAGACTAAGAGACCATTTAAAGGCCTTTGCAGGTGTTTTGAGTTAATTAGCTGATTAGAGTGTGGCACCAGGTGTCTTCAATATTGAACCTTTTCACAATATTCAAATTTTCTGAAATACTGAATTTGGGATTTTTCTTAGTTGTCAGTTATAATCATCAAAATTAAAAGAAATAAACATTTGAAATATATCAGTCTGTGTGTAATGAATGAATATAATATACAAGTTTCACTTTTTGAATGGAATTATTGAAATAAATCAACTTTTTAATGATATTCTTATTATATGACCAGCACCTGTATTCTCCTCAATGCATGTTTAAGAAATAGTACCTAGATTGTACATTAGGAAACTTTAAAGGGGTCATGAATTGAGAAATCAACTTTCCCTTGAGCTTTTGATATATAGAAGGTCATCGTAATATAAGAATATCCTGTAAGTTTCAGAGCTGAAAACTTCCTTGTTAGTCAAAGAAAAGCTTTTATTGACAGCTGGCTCAGCAAACGATCGATCTGCTAATGTTCTTACCTGTGACGTCAGAGAGCAGTAAAACGCTGCCTCAAGACCAATGCATAATTCTGTAGCCCCGCCCACCGATTCGCGCATGTAATGACATGTTAGATAAATAACATAGGGCTACGTGGAGCTAAACCAGATCGAACTTCCAAGCAATAAAACTTATGGCATGTTTCAAACATTGAAACATTCACTGTGGATTCGTTTGTAAACAAGAGACTGTATTTGCAGACAGTGTGAGATTAAAAAACAATGCTGTAGTGGCTTCTGGATCCGATTTTTTAAAAATGTGATAGTATTGCATTGTTACGTTTGATATCTACTGATTATGTACGTGTCTAGCTTAACATAACTTCTACGCTGTCACAGGCTGGAGTATCCTTTGTATTTGAGGTGTCGTTGGTTCATTGTCCTGCGATTCGGGATCAGACTCAGACATGTATGAGCCAGGGCTCTTGAATAGTGAAAATAACATTCCTTTCTTGATGTGAGTGTGTGTTATTGTGTTTGTTTGATAAAGACATTTTGCGAGCCCTGTGGGTGAATCATTCTGGTTGCCGTTTCTCCACATTGGAATTTTTCAAAACAATTCCTCACGTGTAAGGGAGCCGAAGCTCATTATAATATGCATCCTGTTATCCAATCCAAGCAGTGGCCGTTTACTTCCAAGTCTTCAATGCCGCACGCCCATAAAAACCGAGCGTTTCAAGAGCTAGGCTCAAAACCAGGGTAGAAAATAGCCTATTACTTATTCCTTATGATGTTTTTGAATGTAAAAACCATGCAAACTTCATAAATTGACCTCAGACAACAGTATAAAAAAATAAAAAAGCCAGTTCATGACCCCTTTAATATCTCTATTAAGTTCACCACCATTCAGTTCAGTTTAAAATCTGCCAGATGAGACCAAACATGACATAGTTACATGTTAGAACACACTAGATAAATAGTATGTAGTGGAAAGCTCATGTGTCCTTTGAAGTGGTACACAGCATATTGATGAATCCATTGCACTAGATAGGCATTAGCATGCTGTGATGATGAAGGCCATTGTATGTTTAATTCACATGTATTCCTTTAAAGGGATTTCTGAAGTACTAGGGCAGTAAAGAGTTCCCTTTCAGTCAGTACACTACGAGTTACGTCAGTTACTGACGGAATGGGGGTTTCGCTTAGAAGCCAATCGCCTTTGAGCTCTACAAAACGAGCCAATGGCATGAAAATGCCATGGGTCTGCGGAATTTGCATGCCGCAACCCCGCCCCACGGCGTGGGTATAAAGGGCGTTGCGTGGCAATCTCGCATTATGTTTCTGCTTCAGAGCCGAGTTACTGCCTGAGCGCTTCTCTCTTCAAGACGAGTTTCTCTCCAGAGTGTTGGTGTTACGGCACGTTCCAGCGAGTTCCGCATTCCTGTCTGATCTGTGCAGTGATCTAGCACAGCGTGTGCGTTCTCCCTGGGTGCTTCGGCATTCTGCAGAGTTTTCACTCCTCTCTAAAAGAGCTGCACGTGGCACGTCTTTTTAAAGATGGCTCGCCCGTGCTCCGTTTCTGGGTGCGGTCGGCTGGTGCCTCCGTTTGATGGTCATGATCGCTGTTTGGCGTGCTTGGGCCTCGTGCACGCTGAGCGCGCGTTCATGGATGAGTCATGTTCTCATTGCGGGAACATGGCCATCTCAGTGTTGCGATCGAGACTCCATGATCTCCGTAGTGGGGGGAGAGTCCCCTCTACAACACCCCAATCTACTTGCTCCACTGGATTACGGATCACTGATCTGAGGGTTATGGTGTGGAACAACACAATGAATCCTCCTCGGGCCACACCCCCCTCCTGCACACTGCAACCCATGGTGTTGCCTGATGAGGGCGCCGGGGCTTCCCGTTCAGGGCCCTGCGTTTCATTTGGCGCACCCGCGGAGGACGCCATGTCGATCGCCACATCACAAGGTGGGCTGGATTCCTCCGGAGATGACGATTCGGCTGTGTTGCCTCCTTCGGGAGTTCCAGCATTGCCCGAGTCCGATCCGGAACTCACAGCCATGCTTGCCCGGGCGGCCGAGACGATTGGGCTTGCGTGGAACCCTCCGCCATGTCCCGAGCGTTCCCGGCTGGACGATTGGTATCTGGGGGCGGCCCGTGCCGAAGGCGCCCGTCAGCCCCCAGTGCCTTTCTTCCCGGAAGTGCATGAAGAGGTGTCGAAATCGTGGAAGTCTCCCTTGACTTTTCGCGATCGCTCGGCAACCACTTCCGCCTTCATTGCCCTCGATGGCGGCGCGGTGAAAGGGTACACTGGGGTTCCCCCTGTTGAGCGCTCTGTTGCGATGCAACTGTGTCCACAGAGTGCTGCGACATGGCGCGGTGACCCAAAGCACCCGTCCAAAGCCTGTAGATTTACGTCCACGTTGACGGCGAAGACCTACAGAGCTGCGGGCCAGGCTGCGTCCGCCCTGCATGCCATGGCTACCCTACAGGTCTATCAGGCCAAGGTGCTCAGGGACATGCACGAGGGCAAGGCTGACCCTGCATTAATGCAAGAGTTGCGTACGGCCACCGACCTCGCTCTACGGGCGACGAAGGTGACCGCTCGCTCTCTCGGTCAGGTGATGTCCACTTCGGTGGTCCAGGAGCGACACTTATGGCTCAACCTGGCTGATATGAGAGAATCTGAGCGAACACGTTTCCTCAATTCTCCCATTTCCCAGGATGGGCTATTCGGCGGGGCGGTCCAGGACTTCGCCCAACAGTTCTCGACCGCTCAGAAGCAGACTGAGGCGATTAAACATATTCTGCCCCGGCGGCCAGCTGCTGCCTCCACCCAGCCGCCGGCCCAGAAGCCTCAGTCTGCTCCCCGCCGAGGCCGCCCCCCCTGCGACTCCCATCCCTGCTGCCCGGCCCCAGCAGCAGCCTTCACCCGGGCCGAGGCATGGAGGACGTCGCAGAAAGGCGGCCCCGCCTGTCCCAGCCCCCCAGCCTGCCAAATGGCAGTCTAAGCGGCGGTCCTGAGACGGGCGGCTCGGAGGTGACCTCGGTTCTTTCCCAGGAGATGGTAGCAGGACCACTCCTTCCCCCGGTGGAGGGCCGGGGGACAATCTTTTGTTTAGTACGGTACCCTATCAATGGTTAAAGAAAGAACTGACATTCTCACCTCCGAGCCTCAAGAGGGCGCGGCTGGCAGTGCGCGACGCCCCATGGCCTCGCCGCTCTCGGCCCCCTCTGTCGCCAGCCCCCTGGCAGACGAGACCCCCGTGGAACGCTGGTCCTTCCCTGGTCTCCTCTGTCAGGGCGCGGAATTCGACCCCGCCCACACCCCGGGACGCTCCCATGCCTCCCTTGTCTGGGCCGGTCCGCCTCGCTGCCCCATCGGGGGTAAGCCGGTGGTTCGCATGACCCCGCTGGTTCAGTTCTTGGGAGCCTGGCTAGCGCTTCCCAACCTGTCCAGTTGGCTCGCCCGCACTATCCGGTTCGGCTATGCGATTCAGTTCGCTCTGTCTCCTCCCCGCTTTCGGGGGGGGTCCGCTATACCGTGGTGGGTGGCAATGCCCCTGTCATGCGTGCGGAGGTCGACACCCTACTGGCGAAGGGTGCGATCGAGATCGTCCCTCCAGCCGAGATGAAGTCCGGCTTCTACAGCCCTTACTTCATTGTACCCAAGAAAACCGGTGGGTCGAGGCAGCCCTTGTGCCGCTCAGGCAACACGGGGTTCGCATCCTGAACTATCTCAACGACTGGCTGATTCTAGGCCACTCTCGGGATCAGGTTTGCGAACACAGGGATCTGGTGCTTCAGCACCTCGCCCGTCTGGGCCTTCGGGTCAACTGGGAAAAGAGCAAACTCTCCCCAGTGCAGAGGATCTCTTTTCTCGGTATGGAAATCGACTCGGTCGCCATGTTCGCGCAGCTTACGAGCGAGCGCGCGCAGTCTCTGCTGACTTGTCTTCGCCAGTTCGAGGGCAAGAGTGCGGTTCCACTGAAACTTTTTCAGAGGCTCCTGGGGCATATGGCGTCAGCAGCCGCGGTGACCCCGCTTGGTCTGCTCCATATGAGACTGCTTCAGCACTGGCTCTGCGATCGAGTCCCGAGATGGGCATGGCAACACGGCACGCTCCAGGTTCCAGTGACCCGAGCCTGCCGTCAGACCTTCACCCCGTGGTCGAACCTCAGCTTTCTACGGGCAGGTGTTCCCCTAGAACGAGTTTTCAGGCATGTTGTTGTCACAACAGATGCCTCTTCCACGGGCTGGGGCGCCATGTGCAAGGGACATGCTGCCGCGGGATCCTGGATAGGACCCCAGCGCCTATGGCATGTCAATTGCCTCGAGTTGCTGGCCGTACGTCTTGCCCTGCACCGCTTTCGAGCCCTGCTCAAGGACAAATACGTACTGGTCCGTTCAGACAGCACGGCGACAGTAGCGTACATCAACCGACAAGGTGGTCTACGCTCCCACCGGATGTCGCAACTCGCCCGCCATCTCCTCCTATGGAGTCAGAAGCATCTGAGGTCGCTTCGTGCCGTTCACATCCCGGGAGACTTGAACTGCGCAGCCGACGAGCTGCCGCGGTTTCAGCCGCTCCCGGGGGAATGGAGACTCCATCCCCAGACGGTTCAGCTGATTTGGGAACAGTTTGGCGACGCACAGATAGATCTGTTTGCCTCCCGCGACTCTTCCCATTGCCGCTGGTACTATTCCCTGACCGAGGGGACCCTCGGCACGGATGCACTAGCGCACAGCTGGCCGCGGGGCCCACGCAAATATGCGTTCCCCCCAGTGAGCCTTCTCGCACAGGTTCTGTGCGAGGACAGGGAGCAGGTCCTTTTGGTCGCCCCGTATTGGCCCGGCCGGACCTGGTTCTCAGAATTTGTACTCCTTGCGACAGCACCTCCCTGGTCGATCCCTCTGAGACGGGACCTCCTGTCTGAGACGGGGCACCATATGGCACCCGCGTCCCGACCTGTGGAACCTCCACGTGTGGAACCTGGACGGGACGCAGCAGGTTTGAGTACCCTGCCACCTCAGGTGGCGGCTACCATCACTTCCGCTAGAGCCCTGTCTACCAGACAGGCCTATGCGTTGAAGTGGAACCTCTTCGTCACCTGGTGCTCCTCTCGGCGAGAGGACCCCAGAAAATGCTCGATCGGGTCCGTGCTCTCCTTCCTCCAGGAAGGGTTGGAGCGAAGGCTGTCTCCCTCCACCCTGAAGGTCTATGTGGCTGCAATTTCAGCCCATCACGACCTGGTGGACTCTAAAACGGTTGGACAGCACGACCTGGTCAGCAGGTTCCTCAGAGGCGCGAGGAGGTTAAACCCTCCTCGCCCACCTCAGGTACCCTCTTGGGACCTAGCAGTGGTCTTAGCCGCCCTGCAAAAGGCTCCCCTTGAGCCATTGCAGTCTGTGGAGCTGAAGTTCCTTTCATTGAAAGTGGCGCTCTTGACTGCTTTGGCTTCCATCAAGAGGGTAGGGGAACTGCAGGCATTTTCGGTTGACGAAGCATGCCTGGAATTCGGGCCGGCCAATTCTCACATGATCCTGAGACCCCGGCCTGGATACGTGCCCAAGGTTCCCACCACTCCCTTCAGGGACCAGGTGGTGAACCTGCAAGCGCTGCCCTTGGAGGAGGCAGACCCAGCCTTGGCACTGCTCTGTCCAGTACGCGCCCTTCGCGCTTACGTAGACCGGACGCAGTGCTTCAGGACCTCAGACCAGCTCTTTGTCTGTTACGGAGGGCAGCAGAAAGGGAAGGCTCTCTCCAAGCAGAGGTTGTCCCACTGGATAGTGGACGCCATTGTCCTGGCATATCAGGTCCAGGGCATGCCATGCCCCCTTGGGGTAAGAGCACACTCCACTAGGAGTGTTGCCTCCTCTTGGGCTTTAGCGCATGGCGCCTCGCTAACAGACATTTGTAGAGCTGCAGGCTGGACGACACCCAACACATTCGCAAGATTTTATAATCTCCGAGTGGAGCCTGTATCCTCTCGTGTACTCGCCCCTGGCCAGTAACCGGACAGGCTCAGGTGTCTTCGCTTGCTGCGCCATTCCACTCCACGGACTGGATGCGTGCGCATTTCTTCTCAGGTGAGCTTCCCAGTAAGCCCTGAGCTCCTCCAGCACTGTTGATG
Source organism: Rhinogobio ventralis (assembly GCA_039654625.1). Classification (NCBI taxonomy): domain Eukaryota; kingdom Metazoa; phylum Chordata; class Actinopteri; order Cypriniformes; family Gobionidae; genus Rhinogobio; species Rhinogobio ventralis. The sequence goes on from CM077209.1 coordinate 27,586,138, forward strand.
TTGTCACCAGAGCGAGTGCCCTCTCGGCCACCCCTCGTGCTCGGCTAGGTGCCTCCGTGTGCATGGTTCCCCCGTTGGGTAACCCCCACATGTGTATTTTCACGGTAAGTCTCTTGTAGCTCGTGTCTTCCCTTGGCAAGACACCTTGCCACGCCTGGGGTTGAAATATTCCACCTTCGGCTGGATACCCCAGAGTGTCCCCTATGCAGCTCCTTCGGGTCATAGGTGTATTTTAAAGTCCCCCCCTTTGGGTTGGCATTGTGTTGCATTCTCCACGTGGGATATGCTTCCCAGTGTACCTTGGTAGCGTTGAGCCTAGCCCCTCGTTCGTGCCTACACTCACGGCAGGGAGCCCGGGTCAGCGCAGGACACTGGAAGACAGCAGTCATGGCGAGATTGTATTGGGACCCCCATTCCGTCAGTAACTGACGTAACTCGTAGTGTACTGACTGAAAGGGAACGTCTCGGTTACGTATGTAACCCTCGTTCCCTGAAGGAAGGGAACGGAGATGTTACGCCCCCCTGCCACGACCGCTGTACCGCTGGAACTGGCCGGACGCTCATGCCTCGGCTCTTCAGCAGGTAACATAATGCGAGATTGCCACGCAACGCCCTTTATACCCACGCCATGGGGCGGGGTTGCGGCATGCAAATTCCGCAGACCATGGCATTTTCATGCCATTGGCTCGTTTTGTAGAGCTCAAAGGCGATTGGCTTCTAAGCGAAACCCCCATTCCGTCAGTAACTGACGTAACGTCTCCGTTCCCTTCCTTCAGGGAACGAGGGTTACATACGTAACCATATTCGCTCAGCTACAGTCTTGAAAAATGTACAGACCTGAAAAATTAGTCTTAGATTTTATAACCAAGCCTTTATTTATTTATTGCTATTATGGTCATGATATTGATCTCTGAAATCCCATTGATTGAAGCATATTTTTGCATAGATTAGACAGTTAAACTGAAAGCAAAAGTGAACATGGGTGAAAATGGGTGTGTTAAAGATAATAGACAAATCATGTTTTCTTGTCATTGCTAATAGAACAAAAACCTTGCACTCTTGATAAGGTTGAGTGTTTGATTAACTGTGTCAATGATTTGTTGCAGAAAAGAGTTCAGCAGTCTCAAAAATGAGAGTTTAGCTCCAACCCCAATTAAACACACCTGAACTATCAGTGTCTTACTAGGGCCTAGGCTGAATCCGAAATCACCCCCTAAACCCTCATTCACTATTCCCTACGTTAGTCCACTAATACAGTTCACTTGAAGGAGTGAATAAATTCGGACAGCCGTTGTGTGTACATCGGCTGTACACTTGTTATTGCGGTGCATTGTGGGATAAAATTTGTGCACTCAATAACGTCCAGTATGGTTTCGGACAGCACTACAAATGGCTGTCCCCTCAAATAGTGCACTATTTGAGGGTATAGGGGTGATTTCAGATTTCACGATTTCGGATTCAGCCCTAGTAAACCACTGATTAGCTGGTTCAGGTGTGTTTATTTGGGGTTGGAGCTAAACTAGGCAGGACAGTGGCCCTCCAGGACCGAGTTTGGAGATCCCTGGAGTTAAACTGAAAGCAAAAGTGAACATGGGTGAAAGTATGTTAAAGATAATAGACAAATCATGTTTTCTTGCCAACGACAAAAGAAAAACCTTGCACTCTTGATAAGGATTGTTTAAATAACTTTGTGTCAATGATTAATACACAAAGCATTGTGTTGTAATGCAAATACCTTGTGTAGCTTGAAACATCTATGCTCACAAGAGTATTAATGCATCACCTTTTATAAATATTTCATATTTTCTTATATTTACTATATGTGACAAGGGCAAATGAGTCACAAAGAGCAAATATCAAAAACGAGTTATTGTTATTTATTTTCACATTCTCTATTAAAAAATCCTTTAAAATTATGTATTATTTTTTGGATGCAAGGGGGCAAGACCATGAGGGGCTTTGAATGTGATGAGTATCTTGTAGTGAATATGAAAGTGAGTCTCCATAGAATAGGAGTAATGTGGGAAGATTTCTTTGTATATGTGAGGACTGTGGAGTTCTGAATTGGAGCTTATTCACTGTTGTGTTGGGTAAGCCATTAAAAAAGAGAATTACAGGAGTCAAGCCAAGAAGCAATGAAAGCATGAACTAGGGTCTCAGCATCATTGATATTTAAAAACAGATGTAAACAAGCTATATTACGGAGGTGAAAGAAAGCAGACTTGGTGAGTGAAGAAAATGTGAGGAAGGAAGAAGAGTAAAGAATCAAAGATTATACCCAGGTTTTTAACAGTGGTGGAAGGCCAAACCAAGACTCCAGCAATATTAACATTGTCAACAGAAACGGATGTAATTTGAGGTGAACCAACAAGAAGTAGATCTGTTTTATGAGTGTTGAGTTTAAGAAAATGACTGGTCATCCAAGCATTTACAGTCATGTGAAAAAGAAAGGACACCCTATTGAATTCTATGGTTTTACGTATAAGGACATAATAAAAAAATCATCTTTGTCCTTGGCAGGTCTTAAAATTAGCTAAATACAACCTCAGATGAACAACACATGACATGACTCTTCCATATACCAAAGTATTCTAGAGTCAAATGTGAGGCCATCTGTCCAACAGCTAAGCTTGGCTGAAATTGGGTCATGCAACAGGACAATGATCTCAAGAACATCAGCAAATCTACAACAGAATGGCTAAAAAAGAAAAGAATCAATGTGTTGCAGTGGCCCAGTCAAAAGTCCAGACCTCAACCTGATTGAAATGCTGTGGCAGGTCCTTCAGAGAGCTGTGCATAAACAGGTGCCCGGAAACCTCAATGAACTGTAATGTAAAATCATAGAATTCAAAAGGGTGTCCTTTCTTTTTCACACAACTGTATATCATCAATACAATCTTATATGGAGTTGGTGGGGAAAGGAGCATTGCATTGAGAACAGATGTCAAGTTGGGTGTCATCTAACTCTAGGAGGATGATGGATAACAAATAAAATAACATTGTGTTCCCTCTTCATATGCACTACATGGTATTCAAATGTTTCAAAATTCAAAATATGTTGACAACAAAGTATTGTGTCAGACAGGCAACATGCTGTGTTTAAGGAACTCTTTTGTTTGACCACAGCACCAAATATTGCAAATGTTGCAAATATTAAACATTTGCCATCAATATAAGGACATGGGAATTTTATCATGATGACATTATATTTTGGGTCAAGAATTTTACTATCATCATTTATCGGACGGGTTAAACGGGTTGGCTTTTTTAATGGATTTCATATAGGAATCGGTAGGCTGACTTTTGTGAAGAAAACAGCTGATCACTTTATGAATTGACAGCATGTCTGCTAATATTCAATGTGTACTGTGATGGATTACATTTTAGTGAAGTGGAGTTTACATGCTGTTTTAGATAAGTGATGGAAAAAAAATTTTTTATACCCATTTTATTTTTATGGTGTCAGCCAACTGACTGCAAAACTGAAAGGCATTCAATGACATGACTCAGAATCACATTTAATCGGCTGTAAATGCGCTAATTATTTGTCATATTTTAGTTTTGCTAGAAGTTCTGAATAGCACTTGACTCTGAAGTGAAAATAAGAATTTTTACACACAGTTAATAGAAGTCAAACAAAGACAGTTAAGTCAGTCTCAACAGACAGCAACAGAACATCACAATGATTGTAAAACTTTATTTCAGCTATACAATTTCAAGTCAACTTTCAAGTCAAGAAAAGATACAGTATTTCTCTAATTATCATTGAACTTTTTTTCAGAACACAAATTATTAAGAAATGTAAAATATGTTTATTTATTTGACTTTTGAACAAGACAAAGTAGAGTGAACTTGTCACTTAAAGTGTTAAAGGTTTGGCCTCTTTTCACTTAAAATGCACGATTTATGGAAACCACATCTTTACCTTTGTGAGGTCCAAGACAAAAGTATTTTATAGTATTTTTTAATTTATAAAATAGTTCATGAAATTTAAAGCTGAACTATAATATTGAAGCTGGGTAATCCCTTCTCTCTAGAAACTTAATACGAAATAATTACGAAATCCATGAATAAATGTGTCAGTTTGCTATAATTATTTCAGTGGAAAATAATTTCTTAAATAGGCCTAATGGTGTAAAGCTTATAGGATACTTCTGTCTTTTAAATGTCTTATAGAAAAGCAGGCATATAGAAATCACCAGTGCTGGATTAATAAAATATTTTATTTCATATGGTGTAAAACATCTCTCTAAACAAAAGTCACAATCAGAAGATTTGAAAGTAGAAATGTATGCCCAAGAGCAGCTCTTTAGCCTACTGTTTGCCTTCATGCACCTCTTTAAGCAGAAGGCCATAAGGGCGGATTGAACTCTCCACTATTTCTTTAGCTTTCTCAGTAGATGTGCCTTCAGGGATCGGGACCAACCAAAAGTTCTTCCCATTGACGATTTCCCTCTTTTGAGGGTTGACTCTGTTCTGCATGATGACTTTGTAAGTCTTTCCATTCTTTTGCGAGGTGAATTTCTTGCTCTTCGCGTAGTCATCTGCCACGTTGATGTCTGGAGATGAATAAATCCCTCTTCCGTAAGCCATACGCTCTCCCGCCTTGTAGTGAGACTGTATGATGCCCGCTGCCCCCTGTAAGCCGGTTCCGTGGTAGGAGACTGGCCACTCACCGGGAGCGGAACGGCTCCGCCATCCATTAGTTCCCAGCCAAACGTTCTCCGGGTACTTGTCCCGCACCTTCAGCGCGAAGCGCATCCACCCGTAGGGGCGCTTGTACGGCTCGTCCCCGCGCATGCAGGCATCAGACTTTGACTCGGACATGTTCGTGAAGTCAAAGTCAAACTCTGGATCGAAAAAGTCATCTGGGATCACAAATAATTCCTTCCGGAGAGAAGAGCTCGCGCTTTCGTTTTTCGGTGTTACTTGGGAATTTTCCTGATCACCAACAAACCACCGCGACAGTAAAGAAGTTAAATAACTCACAGGTTGGACCACAAGCATGAACGCCTCATAACCAAGAAGGGCAAGCGTTGTAAGGCTGGTAATATGCAGGTGAATGGCTCCATCTAAATCCTCACAGTCTGACTGCAGTTTCACAGTGATTCCCAGAATGGCGGAGAGCGCCTCGGTCAAGATATATTTGTCCACCTGCATTGCGTTAACACTTGACGGTATCAAGAGCAAGGTTTCTGTTCTGTTAGTGTTCTACAAGAAAACGTGGTTTATATATAAAGCTTAACACACCCATTTTTACTCACATTCACTTTTACTTTCAGTATAAAGAGGTTACATTTATTCATCGTTGTTCGGCCAAAATGCAAAATCCAGTCGTTGCAGGATCGCGTTCGGTTCGATTTTCCCCACGCAGATTTCGCTCTTGTTTTTTAAATTGTTCACACGAAAACTCAGTCCATATGCTCACTTTTAAAAATAAATGTCCGTTTACAAACATTTGCTTCAAATTCATAAAAAAACACAAAAAAACGTTGTGCTGTAGGCTGTGTAGGCCCAGGCCTAGGCCTTTAAGTACGAAAATAAAAGAAAACGAATCATCTAAGATCAACTGTACAACAGCAACATATAGGGCTAGACAAGGTTTCAGAGGAAGGGCTCTTCTGAGCTTGTTAACTTGCTGGGTTCTCTCCAGACTCATGAATAGGCTACCATGAATCAATAGGTCAACAAAATTGCCTGGTGGAGATAAATGATGTTTTAGGTTAGGTTTATGTAGCTCCAAGTAGAAATTACACTCCAAAAATGCTGAGTTGTTTCAACACATGTTTGGGTTAAATATGGACAAACCCAACCGTTGGTTTCAATTTTTTAATTACATTTTTAACCCAACGTTTGGGTTTGTCCATATTTGACCCAAAAATGTGTTGAAACACCCCAGAATTTTCTAGAGTGCAATTGATATTAAATGATTTAAAATGTAGCCTAAATAAAAATGAGCAGTTCACCTCTGTCTTTGAATACACATCTTGGGGAAAAACTGCTTAATTTGTAAGTAAAACAAATTGACTACACATCGCAGACCAGTAGCAAACCAATTGTCTTTATTTTCACAAACCATTAAACAACCCACCCTCCTTTTTTTGCCAAAGTAACATAAAAATATACAAGAATAAAGAAAATACGTTACATAAATAAAACATAAAAAAGTGAGAAGCTATGTGTTTTTTTCCGTCCCATATAAAAACGACTTTATAGTGAAGGAAAAGCCTGTAAGGTGGTTTGCTGGTTTAAGGTGATCTCCAACACGACTGGCTAAAAAGTGCCACAAAACCCTTCTAAAACCAGTCAACAGAATGTGCCCTTTTAAACCAACCAACAGGGGGTGACTCAAGATGACTTAATGGGATAGTTCACCCAAAAATAAAAAAATTTGTCATCATTACCAATGCAAACCTGTATGAGTTTCTTTCTTCTGTTGAACACAAAAGATGATATTTTGAAGAATGTTTGTAAACAAACAGTTGATGGACCCCTTTAACTTCCATATATGGAAGTTTCCGGCAGACTGCCTTCCGTATTCAACTTACGGAAAAAGCATAACTGGCGTAACTATGACATCGGATGTAGCGTAAGCATTTTGAACTGCGAAAGGCATTACACTTTCTGCGTAAGTTGAATACGGAAGGCTGGTACACCAGAAGCTAGACTGGATATTTTACTTTATAAAGTTTTAAATATGGATATTTTTCTTACACAAACCCTTCGATTCACTTCAGAAGGCCTTTAACCCCCCGGAGCCATGTGGATTACTTTTATAATGCATGGATACACTTTTTTTGAGCTTCAAATTATGGCCTGCCATTCACTGCCATTATAAAGCTTGGAAGCGTCAGGATATTTATTAATATAACTCTGATTGTATTGGTCTGAAAGAAGAATGTCATATACACCTAGGATGGCTTGAGGGTGAGTAAATCACTGGGTGAACTATCCCTTTAAAGGTTCAGTGTGTAGTATTTATGAGGATCTATTGACAGAAATGCAATATAACATAAGTATGTTTTCAGTGGTGTATAAAGACCTTACTTAATGAACCGTTATGTTTGTATTACCTTAGAATGAGCCATTATACACAGTACAGTGAACCCTTACAGTGTAATCGCCATTTTGCGCCGTCATGTTTCTACAGTAGCCCTAAATGGACAAACTTCTCTACAGTGCTAGTCACTCTCTGCTCTCTCCAACGACGACAATTTTGTCCTGTGTTGGACACCGTAGCTTCTCTATGTGCTTCGAAAGGGAGGAGTGAGCGGTGTGTTGTTGCAATTCACAACCTCACCGCTAGATGTCGCTAAAATTCACACACTGCACCTTTAAGTCATATTGAGTCACCCCCTGTTGGTTGGTTTAAAAGGGCACTGACAGAATTTTCATTTTTTGGGTGAACTATCCCTTTAAAATAAGACAAAACAATCACTAAAATAAGATAAAACAATTAAAAATCAAGACATTTCTTAATCAAGAATTCACCCCCTCCTTCATTGTCTCTTGAAACCTGGATTAATGAGGTAACCTAATTTATAATGTGTGATTTCTGAACATGCAGATGTGTAAATGTATAAAATTATATAACTCCATGAGCATATTTATAATATACTTCTAGGTAGCCCTGTGATGGACTGACCATTTGTCCAGGGTGTCCCCCGTCTGTGGCCTGAGATGCTAGACGCCACAACCCTCCAGATGATAAAGCGAAGATAAAGAAGATAAAGGTTTGGAGGATGGATGGATGTTTCTAGGTGTGCCAAGCTCTAAAATATTTGATCAGGTGGACATTTTGCGTAAAAAAATAAAAAATAAATAAATATATATATATATATATATATATATATATATATATATATATATATATATATATATAAAACATTTATCCTTATTTCTCATCTAGTACATCACAAAAAACTGGAAAAGTCATGGGGCCTACGAATATTGTTGTGGACAATGAGGACCCTTGGATTCAAAAGGTTGAGAACCACTGGCCTACAAAAAACATTCTCTATACCATAGACTGTATATGACTACACGTCCCAGAGTGACTGGTTTGAGATCTGTGATCTCGAGGCTTCGCGTTCTCGCGATGTGGGCGTGTGAGGTTTACGCGCGCGGTGCACGCTGGGAAGTCCTTTCTCTACGAGGCCATCTTGTGTGATCAGGAGGTAAGCGCGGCTCTGCTGGAAATTATGAAATTACTCATTTTAAAAGGTTTACGAAGAAAACGAACGCATTATTTTGAAAGTGTAGATCTTGATTTATCTCTCCTTAGTGTTCAGGTTGGCCAGATCGGACTAATCAGGAAAAATGGTGGCCGCAAAGAAAACGGTGAGCGGAGCGCGTTGCTGCGCGTGCCGGAGAACTTCACGTGGAAGCTCCCACAGGCCTGATTATAAAAAACTGAAATGTTTACATTAACAAATACTGATATTTGATTATTATTACGCAGTTGAATTGATACGAGACATATTGTGCAAATGTTTATCTCTGGTCGCTGGCGTGGTGCTGAATGTGAGCTAGGTTAAAGTACGCAAATGCTTGACAGGGTGTTTCTAGTTGACGAAATGGCTTTTATATAATACATCCATTGTTAACGACACTAATAATATAGCAAGTGTCTCCAGAAAACGTGGTATAGAAAACACAGGTCTTTATCAGAGTAACGTTTATTATCGTCAACTAAAAGCGCATTCAATAAATAATCGCACCCTAATGTATAATGTAGTACGGGAGCAATACTTATGAAGTGTAAGTTAGACGGTATTGAATAATGGTTGTCTGTGAAACAGACATGATATAAACAGTGTACATGTGACCATAAGTGAGGTTAACTTAATAGTGCGAATGGTTTTTAATTGCTTAAGAAATGTAATTGTTAAAGACTGGATGCATGTATGATTAGTGTGATACATAGGCAAAATTAATACACAGGACTCAAACCTCGATCAAAGGAATGACTGATAATTCTCATGTTAAACATTTGACATTAGTCGCATGTTTGTGACAACCTGTTTATTTCAAAGTCATTGCAAAGCTTTTTTTTAAAGTGAAAGACAATTGAAACATCAAACAGAATGACATTCCTCAGTTTTGTCTTTTAACATCAGAGTGAAGAAAAGTGTATATAGAAAATTGAAAACCATATGATGGAGAGAGCGATGTTTGTTCATGGGGGGTAGTTATATATGATCATAAATGTACATGTACACACAAATAATAGTGACAATTCTTGAGGAGGTGAAAGAGAATTGGACTTTGGGCAAAGTTTAAAGTGGTATGTTATAAATGGTTGAAGGAGCCAGAGCTATCATTCTGAGAGCATCTTAACATTTTCAGCTTCAGAAAGTACATAGTATCAACAAGCAATTGTGAAGTACTTGATGGTTTGGTGGACCATTAAAATCCGTTGTCTAGCTAATGAAATGAAGGCTAGTATATCTAACTGTTTGAAAGTCCAAACTTTTGGGACCCCAACAATTGCAATAGTAGGGCACACATCTACCTTGGTTTTAAATATTTTGTTCGGTCTCAAAAAAGTTATTCCAATTTTGAAGCCTTGAACAAAAAAAGTCAGCGGGTATTTCTTGAAATTCTGTGCTGTTGGTGTATTTATAGTTTTGTTCAATATCTTCATCTTTGCAGAAAAAGTCCCTGGAGTCCATCAACTCTAGACTGCAGCTTGTGATGAAGAGCGGTAAATACGTTCTCGGATACAAGCAGTCTCAGAAAATGATTCGCCAAGGAAAAGCCAAGCTGGTAATCCTGGCCAACAACTGTCCTGCTCTGAGGTGTGTGCTTTTTTCTTGTTTGAATATTTCTGTCAATCTGCTGTCACAATCCAAATGGTTTTGTGCGGGTTGAGGATAATTTTAATGATTCATGATATTTTTCCAGGAAATCTGAGATTGAGTACTACGCTATGTTGGCCAAAACCGGAGTCCATCATTACAGTGGAAACAACATTGAGCTCGGTACAGCCTGTGGCAAATACTACAGGGTGTGCACATTGGCCATCATTGACCCTGGTGTGTATTCATGCATCAGTTCTCTTCACTGGCAGAACTGATATGACTCTTGTGAATTTGTTTGACTGTAACTTTCCCTGTCATACTGTAATGTTCCTTTTGGACTAGTAGGTTGTTTGTATGTCTTAAGTCTATATAGATTTAAAAGGTTGCTGGTATGTTTTGTTCTGTAAGTAAATGCCTCTCTCTTGCGTTCACAGGCGATTCTGATATCATCAGAAGCATGCCAGACCAGCAGCAGGGGGAGAAGTAGAGCCATTTCCACCAGTTCTTTATAAGAAATAAAATTGGTTGAAACGGTCATTGTGGTTTTGGGTTATTTTTGTCTCCGCTTTTGTTCAGGCTTGAAGTGTTTAATGGATAAACGGCATGAGAGGCAGAACTTTTTTGCAATTTTGACAGATTCTTTTTATTAAAAAAAAAAAAAAAAAAAATTCTCTGTTCATCTCTGATAATGTTGAGAAATGGGATATTCATCCCACTTTTTGTTTACTCACTATGATTCAGTTATCCATGGTCTTGTTTATTAAAGAAAGGTCACCTTTTTGAAATCCTGGATATGCTTTTTGGGATACGTGTATCGTCTTGATGTCCTGACTTGATGCATGAAGAGTCTTAGTTTCTTCCTACTGGAAAAGGTATTTATACATGTATGAGAGAAATGCATACTGAGTTCAACTTGTTCCACTGCAGTAGATGAACTGAATGAATTTTTTTTTTTGAAACAGTCTTAACATTCTCTAAACTTTAAGTGCAATTGTCTCAACTGTTTGCTGGAACAGAACGATTACATGTGCAAACGTAACTTGCCCAAAACATTTAATTCATGCTTCAAAACCTAGTTACTGGGTCAGTAAATTGGCCAGTGACACTGGTCAAAATGTCACACTGAGCTTTTAAGATCCTTTCAACAGTAGGTAAAAAACTTTTACTAAGAAAAGTTAACATTGTAGTACACAAATGTATTTATGACTCCAAACTTGATTGGTAAGATTGTGATTTGTATTTGGCAGGCCATTTGCCAATTCATCAGACATTACAAACATTCCATGTCAGATATTTATGGAGTGTACATGTATGTCTTGAGAGATTTTGATAAATGAATGGATCATTTTGCATGTGATAACTCGCATGATAAAAGAATTTTTAGAAGTTGTGAAGAATTAGACCATTTCACTGAGAATCAACTCATTAGTTTTGGTCAATAAATCAGTTTTGATCAATAAGTCATACAGTGTTTATTTATTGTGCAAATTATAGACAATTGTACTTAATCTTTTGCACACTAAAACATTGCTAAATTTACATGTAACAGGATTTTACCATTAGAGGGCGCAATATCTGATGCATTTTCAGTTATTTTTCATATCTTCATTTTATAAGAACATTACAACACTTTTGTGAGCAGAATACAAATCTTTGTTTTGAAAATTTCTGTATTCTGAGCCATCCTAAATGAAAGGTATGGTGTTGATTTAACTGAAAAAAATAAGTTCTATAACGGCATAACGCTACCAATTCAGTTCTGCTCATGTTTTTTCAATCTAATCTTTAATGGCACAGATTTGGAAATCGAATATATCATAAAATTAGAAAAGGCTGGCATTTGTCCTTTAAAGATAAAATATTTGATTTGCTTCATTCCACAGTAAACTAATTTATAAACCCCAAATAATATGGACAGTTCCATATTAATTCCATCCAATTCAGGCACTGAACTGAAATACAGGGCAAACATGAAAAATCAGATGAGTATGGGATAATTTTATTTTAAACTTATAATGTTAATGAAGTTTATTTCAAATTTAAATTGTTTACATAGCCCCCAATGATTGAACACAGCCCTTGACATACGACATGATGGCGATATTGTAGCATGAGGCATTAAAAACGTGACACTTTTTTCCAGACCGAACTAAAAATCTGACAGGCCTAAAGCGCTTGAGCAGAGATAACATCAAAAGCTCTCTTCAGTGAAGTGATTGCCCTAGTTTCCTCAGTCACGTGTCGTCAGTTTCGACGTCTAATTCTTAAATACCATGATGTACATGGGATCTCAACAGTGCTTCAGAAAAGACATCAGGCTGTTTTTTAGATACTAAAGCGTCATTGGGCAGTATCCTTGAAATCCGAACCATCAAAAATATCAGTGGATGAAGTGTATATATTGTAAATTCTTACAACCACAGTAATTGCTAAACCCCTGACATAGTTCTGCTCGTGCAGAAATTATTCTTTCTCCTCTGGTCATGCAAAGGAAAGGCAGATTTCAGTCATTATCAAACCAATAATAGCCTACTAGTCACTAATAATGAGTAATATAATTGATATTGTATACTTAATTACTTTTTTAAAACAATTACTATGTATATATACACATACATACATCGATCATAACATTATGACCACCTTGCTAATATTGTGTTGGTCCCTTTCATTGCCAAAACAGCCCTGACCCGTCGAAGCATGGACTCCACAAGGCCCCTGAAGGAGTGCTGTTGTATCTGGCACCAAGATGTTAGCAGCAGATCCTTTAAGTTCTGTAAGTTGCGAGGTGGGGCCTCCATGGATCGGAGTTGTTTGTTGAGCACATCCCACAGATGCTCGATTGGATTGAGATCTGGGGAATTTGGAGGCCAAGTCAAAACCTCAAACTTGTTGTGCCCCTCAAACCATTCTTGATCCGTTTTTGCTTTGTGGCAGGGTGCATTATCCTGCTGAAAAAGGCCACAGACACCAGGGAATACCGTTTCCATGAAAAGGGTGTACATGGTCTGCAACAATGCTTAGGTAGGTGGTACGTGTCAAATTAACATCCACAAGGGTGGCAGGACCCAAGGTTTCCCAGCAGAACATTGCCCAAAGCATCACACTGCCTCTGTCGGCTAGCCTTCTTCCCATAGTGCATCCTGGTGCCATGTGTTCCCCAGGTATGCGACGCACACGCACCCGGCCATCCACGTGATGTAAAAGAAAACGTGATTCATCAGACCAGGCCACCTTCTTCCATTGCTCCGTGGTCCAGTTCTGATGCTCACGTGCCCACTGTTGGCGCTTTTCGGCGGTGGACAGGGGTCAGCATGGGCACCCTGACTGGTCTGCGGCTATGCAACCCCATACGCAACAAACTGTGATGCTCTGTGTATTCTGACACCTTTCTATCAGAACTAGCATTAACTTCTTGAGCAATGTGAGCTACAGTAGCTCGTCTGTTTGATCGGACCAAACGGGCCAGCCTTCGCTCCCCACGTGCATCAGTGAGCCTTGGCCTATGACCCTGTCGCCGTTTCACCACTGTTTACGCTTGCCCATTTTTCCTGCTTATAACACATCATCTTTGAGAACAAAATGTTCACTTGCTGCCTAATATATCCCACCCACTAACAGGTGCCGTGATGAAGAGATAATCGGTGTTATTCACTTCACCTGTCATAATGTTATGCCTGATCGGTGTATATAAACATATAATAACACACGTATATAATAAAATTATTAATTATATTGTTTATTTATCCTTTATCTTTATTTATTCACCTGCGTAATAAAAAGATACACAGCCATAATGAAGCATTACTGTAATATTTTATTATAAGCCAGCGTCAACCCAATACAAGATGTGTAACAAGACAAAAAGACAAACACTCACAGGCATTCTACCTACAGACAAACATTGTTCTGAGTCTCTGCGAATTAATTTTTGTGTTATTCATTGATAATCATTTCATTTTCATGAGAAATATTGTGAGAATCATTCAAATCTACAGGTCACATTTGATACCAAAAGCAATATTCCAAATACACAGAATATTTAAAAAATTGATTCACGAAAAAACATTGCTTATTTGAAGCTGAATCTGAGATGCTGAATTGAAGATGAAAGTCTACACTCAGAACAATGAAAGGAAATGTCTACATCTATCAATCTCTAATACGTTCATTAATGCTTCTATACCTAATGTTACCATGATGAATAAATGGAAGTACATAGTCATTGTCAGCTATGGATACATGTTACAAAATACCCTTGCATAGCCACTGTATATAAAAAATGTTCCCAACAACAGAAGCTACTTTAAGTTTGAAGATGACTGGGGGAGATGCTATGTTATTTGAACTAGATGCTAGTCTATTGTCGGCATTTACCTTTAATTTGTCACAATTACTGATCACACCGTTCATCACAGACAACAACATGAATTAATAATATTCATATGTGCAAAAACATTGCAGTCTGCAGCCACAGATTTTAACCTAGTGATAATGACAGAAAAGTTATATTACTTCTTTGAACAGGAGCACGTAACCTCAACAAATGACAAAAATTATTTCCTTACACATAATTCTCATTTATTCATTGAGAGTTTAGATCAATCAACAGCATTTGTGGCATATTATCACAAAAATGTCTCATTTTCTTTAAATGGAAAATAAAAGCACTTAGACTTACAATGGAAGTGAATGGGGCCAATTTTTGGAGGACTTAAAAGTAGAGAATGTGAAGCTTCTAATTTTATGAAAGCACATATTATTATTCCTGTTAAAACTTTTGTATTGAGTGGTAAAGATGTTTAAATAATTTTTATAGTCAGTTTAGCATTTTAGGCATTACATGTCATAGGGAAAAATGTTTATTGACTATTGTTAAATAGTGTAGCGATGCATAAAATACTGCTCACACAGAAGTCACTTTCATCAATGCAACAAATTTGCATTACCAATTTAAACCTGTTGCGAAATCTGCATAGGAAAATCTTTCGCCATTACAATCGTGTGGATACCTACTGAAACAATAAATGTGACTGCACCTTAACCCAGATTTTATTTTATTTTTTAAAGAAAACAAGTCCTTTAATCTGTGTTTACAGAGCCCCTAAAGGGATGTGGTGATGAAAAAAAAGAAATTCAATGCTTTTGTGTTCTCTCGCAGAAGTTTTTCGTTCTCCAGAGAAGCAAACATTCTCAATTTTTTTTGCCAAAAGACATTTTGCAAGCGAACGCAATGCTTCTCTGGAGATCGCAAACAATTTGCAAGCGGACGCAGTTTCTCTTGAGATCGCACAAATTTCTCAAGCGAATGCAAAGTTCCTCAGAAGATCGCAAACATTTTGCAAGCTAACTCAAAGTTTATCTAGAGATAGAATCTTTAAAATGTTTCAAATCTACTTGACTTCTCATCTAAATCAGTCATCACGTATATTAAGTGTATACAGCTTTAAAAAACTGCTCACAAGTAGCAGGAATAACCGGTCATTGCGACATCCAAGTTAATGATTAGCATTAGATTTGTTGAAAGACAAAATTAACAAATGATTGCATTATGTATAAAGGAAGACTTGAAAGATTTCACTTTGTTAGATAAAATGGTGTAGCATTGCTTGTTAATTTTTTTTTTACACAGCTAATTTAGTTATATTCTGAACCAGAATTAAAATTTCTTTCATTTCGTACAGTACAACGCAAATAAAGTGAAAATGCCAGTTTCTTACATTCAGTATATTTCTAGGTAATTCCCATTTGAAAAGTGCTCTAACGTAACCGTGTTTATCTTGCACGCTGCATTCAAATCTCAGGTAAATCAGTAGACGACAACACTACTGAGTAGTTCACAGTATTAAAAAGGCCAGTGCCACACATAATCGCCAAAAGTGCAAATCACATTGGAGCTGACACACAGCATTGGGTTTCCAGGACAGCTGGGCAGCCTTGTCGAGGGAAGGGCGTCTCAAAGTCATACTGCTGCCTCCAGAGAGGAGAGAGGAGACTTACGTCACAGCGACAAACAGGAGACCGGGGCAATGGAATGGGCTATTGTGTCGAGAGATTGTTTCTTTGGAGAATGTTTGGGAGCAGCATAGTAAGAGAGTGGTGCGATTCTCAAGCCGAAACGTACTGGGGAGGGGGATCCTTCGATGGAATGGCGATTGCCTCTTCATAGGGTGGAAGTAGTACCTGAAATTAACACAGTAACATATTAGTAAATGCTTTCCTTATACAATATGCTTCCCCTTTTCTTATGTATGCTATATTCCTAGACGAATCATGACACAAAAAAGAAAACATTAAGAACAATACGTTTGAGCTGTAGCAGTTAGCACACATGCTAAAGACACGTTAGCAATGTTTCCAATGAATATTAGCTTGCTGCTAACTGTATTATGTGCGGTTTATTCTATAAACTGCTAAAAAACTGTTCACATTTAAAAGTAGTAAGCCATACATTTGTCATATAACGATAAAACGAAATAAACTGTTACTTAGCATGTTTTAATCAAATCAACTCACATAATGAGTCAAGAAAGAGGTTCAAGAAATCATGTTTGATATAACTGTTGGCAAATGTAGTAGGTCATCTGTTTGGAGCCCAACACTTAGGGGGGAAAACAAAATATCATGGTAATGGATAAAGAAATTGTTTCCCACTACTTAATTTGTTCCCATTAAATCATGATTTAACTAAATTAAAGCAAGAGAACAAATTAGTACAACGTGGCCACAACTAAAACAAGGCACCAAAATAATACATTTGTAAACAAATTCTTAATTTGTGGCTACAAAATCTATTTTTTTGCCTCCATGTCATGTTTGGTGCTCCATACATCTGGGTATTTCTAAAAGAAAATGTACGTACTGCATGTAGTATACATACTATATACTAAAGAAAAAGTAAAAGTACCACGTTAGTATGCATTCTGAAAATAGCCATTGAGCTATGGTGCTCATGTGGAAGATGCAGGTTCGAATCCTGCTTGCATCATGCCCAAAACCCCTTTCATAATTTCCTGTTTTCTCTCGGTCTCTTGTTGCTTTGCTAGCCATTTGTAAACCATGGCTGTGTCACAAATAAAACTAAAGCATTTTCCAACCACTCTGGATAAGAGGGTCTCCTTCACCTTAAATTTAAATGCTATATGTCACTGCAGAGAAAAGTTCATCCTCCCTATATAAAAAGACCAACCAAAACCACATTCTTTGTTTAGGTACTGTTATGAAAATATGAGCTAATTAGTAATATGGTCATGAATGCCCTGAGGGGATTGCGTTCTCACCTTGTCAGGATGGCTGGAATGCGTCAACCGAGCGGATTTTAAATGAACCAAGCAAGTGTGGACAGTTATGCAACGGCCTGCAGCTGAATGGTGAAAAAGCCCTATGCTTCTCAATGGCCTTTTATTTCTATTCTTTCTGTCTCTTTTCAAAGCATCTGACGACTCATTATGCTGGAAGGTCATCTATGGAATTCAGCTGAATGACCCGGGCAATCCAATTAGTCCGATCACCCACCCCAAAAAATACAAATATTTTTATACTTAATTGCATACTGTACATACATACAGATAAAACGTATATCTTGGATGCACTGAAAGTTACTTTAGATAAACACGTCTGTCAAATGCATTAAATGTAAGTCTTCGTATATCCGAGTTGTCAGTGACTGGAGGGCGGTGAGGGTCAACAGAGCAGCAGGACAGAGGCAGTAAAATGGGATTACTTCTGGCAGACAGTGCTGGATTAGAGGCAGTATAGGCACACAACACAGTGCCCTCTCTAATGCCCTCCATAAACACTGACTCAACAATACGGAGGGCATGAGGAAAGCGTCATCATTGATGATCCTGCTGTGATGCACATCAGAACATCCCCTATAGCTGTGCAAAGATAAACTCTATAGCAGACTGCAAAATCTTATGACTGAATTATGTGTAGGATCAGGAACTGAATACTGGATGATTTTATTTATTTATTAATGGTTCATGACCATTTACATTTTTTACATTCTGACAAATATGCAGCATGACTAGTGTAGCATGATTTGCGAACGAATGACTTGTGTGCAGTGTTATTTTAGTTTTATTAATATTTTGAATTAGCTTATTTCATACTTTTATTTTTCATGTTAAAAAAATAAAAATAATAATTATATATATATATATATTTGTTACGTGCTTTTGTCCTTTTATTAGATAGTTGTTTTTTTTTAAAATATTGCTATTTAAGATTAATTTATTTTTATTTCAGTTTTATTTTTTATTTTTATTCAAACCTGAACCTTGATATCTAAATCAAAACAAATATTTATTATATACAGATTCAGAGGATAATTATTTTGTAATTTAATGTTTCATTTTAATGTATTTAATGTAATTTAGATGCTACCAAAATAATATTGTTTTTATTCGGTATTTTGTTTATAAAAATATAAACCTCATATAGTTATATATGCTAACATTAAAGCTAGGATCAATTATTTGGTGCCTCCTCAAATGTGCTAAAAGAATCATTAATGAAATTAGTATGAAATTGGATTTTTTTAAATGGAATCAGAATCCAAAAATGAATGGTCAAACTCCTTAGGATTCCCATCCCTAATTACGCTACCACTCAAAAGTTTTGGGTCGTAAGATTTTTTTTATTTTTGGAAAATCTTTTATGCTGCATTCATCTGATTAAAAACACAAAAGCAGTGATACTGTGAAATATTATTACAATTTAAAATAGCTAAAATACATTTCTATTTGAATACATTTTAAAATGTATTTTAGTCCTGAAGCCATTACCCCAGTCTTTTATTATTATTAATGTTGTGTTAATACATTAATGTTAATACAGTTGTGCTGCTTAATATTTTTGTGGAAACCATGAAAACTTTTTTCTCTTAGTATTCTTAAATAGAAAGTTCAAAAGAACAGCATTTATTTGAAATAAAAATCTTTTGTAACAATGTAAAAGTATTTACTGCCACTTTGATCAATTTTATGCGTTTTTGCTGAATAAAACAGTTACCGACCCCAAACTTTTGAATGGTAGTTTATGTGTGTTCATTATGGAAACATCTGCAAATGTGAATATAAAGAAACAAAACTCCATTAAACAGTGTACTGTACATTCAAATAAACCCTTGACTTACCGTAGTGTCATTTGTGGTGACATAAACCAGGACCTCTGTAGTGCTTCTTCCACTGACATATCTGTAGCAGTTCCAGACACAGGCAATAAGGTAAGCCTAAAGAAAAAGAACAGCCTTTGATGCTAAATAAAACACCATCATAAATCATGTGCATATGGCTTAGCAATAAAAATAATGAGACACAGATACAGTGCCTTGTCTACATTATTTAATTTCCAGATGGTAAAAAAATATAACAAGAACATATGGGACAAATAACAAACATCACGTCACCTTTCTTCGTAACTCATAAATCATAACCTTTAGCTTTATTTGCAGTTATATTTGAGAAATTGCAAAATGAATACAATGCCTACTAATCTAAAAACTGTCGACCAAATATATCTGCTTTTACTTTTCAAGAAATTAAACCTTTGATAAAATTGACAATTTACAGTCTGAACTGTTTTTTTTTTTAACACATTTACTATTAAATTAATCAATTCTCAGAGGAATTCAGATGACAATGCAATAAACTTGAAACTATTAGGCATACAACAGCATGGGAAGCAAGCTAAGCGGTTAAATTTAGCACACTGTGTTTATCCCAGCAGAGTAATCTGCCTCTCTCTAATGCGTGCAGGCTGTCATAAAGCGATTTGTATCACATCTGAAGTCTACTGGAAAAGTCAGGGTTCTAGAAGGACAACACAGTGTTTGTCTGAAGCAGTCTGGTTCACTAGTCATCTTACAGTGCATAACATCTAGCTATAGTGAACCAAAAACGAACAGGCAGATCACAACGAAGGGAAAGTACAGTTGTTTCACATTACCTTAAAAGCTAAGATGCATCCGACAAAGAGAAGCACTGCTAATACTAGGCACATGTTGTTTGTGGACATCAAGTCTTCTTTGTATGGAAAGGTCCCAGGCTGTTAAAACAATGACACGTCGAGTCAATAACAGAATGATAATCTGCAATATCAAAAACTCATTCATGAGATCCTTACCAACTGCTGAAGATAGTCCTGTATGGTGTTGGGGTAAACAACAACACTTATTGCTACCAGTGTGTTAAGAGCAAAGTCAAAGATCTGGTAGCAAAAGAAAGGAATGATCCATGCAGCATGTTGCTGAAAGAAAAAAAAAAGAAAACTAATTTTTACTACCTGGCACAAACCAATTAATTCATCATTGACATTTATTAATTCAGCAGAATCATGATAAATAGATTGAGCTTTATTCAATGAGCTTCAAATGATCCTTTAATCACCCTAATGTTTGTGTTCAATGCAATAAAGAATGTCTTATGGGTTTGGAACAACATAATGGTGAGTAAATGATGGGAGAACTTTAGTAAGTAAATTGTCAAACCTTATATGCACCATAGGTCGCCATTCCACAAATCAAAATCATCAGCAATGAGATTGCAGCAGCGATACACATGTCTGTGGAAGAAAGACAAACAACATCAGATCTGCACAAGGAATATTGAGTTTAACGGCCAATATGTACAACCTAGGATTGGGTAAAGATATAGGAATAAAGATTTTTCAATTTCAGCCTGAAATCAAATGATCTAATATCAATTCCTAAAATCCCAAGATTGATCTTTTAATACGAGAAGAATTTCGCTTAACATTATTTTGCAGTCAAGCTAATTTCACCCTATAGTCGAGTTTCTGCTAAGTTCACAAAAAAAAACTTTGTTTACCAAATGATGTTTTAAACAAATGTTAAAGAAAATGTTTCTGAATTTCGTGGTGTTACTGTTAATTAAATGTAAATATTATAGTAATGCAAAGTTAAAGATTACCTCCTTGTACAGTTCATCTAATATAAGCTATATCTAATCAAAAATGAACTGAAAATGATATACATCTAATCAAAAATTAACTTAAATCAACATTAACTCAAATGTAGATTTAGTCCAGTAAATCAAATAAAATACAAATCAGACTGAACTGAATGAAGACTTTGTGAATGAGAATCAATCAAAATTTAAATTGAGACCTTATTAAATCACATGAGAAAATTTGTGTCAATGCCCAGAGCTATTAACAAACCGGAAATTACATCTATGTAAATTATAGTGAATTTTGTTGTTATGCACAAAAATGTCAATGAAAATGCACTGAAATAGATCTATGTAAATTAAAATGAATTTTGTTATTAAACATTGAAATATCTGTGAAAAAGACTTAAAATAAAAATCTACTTTTTATTAATTTAAATGATTATAATTACACAGAATTACAATAATCTGCTGGAAAACCACTCTCACCATAAATGGTCATGCTGACATTCTGAAAGATTCATTTATGAATAAACTTACTAATTTATCAGAAAAGGCTAGAGACTGATATATGAGCCAGTAACATTGCCTGCCTGAGTTAAAATTTCAGTAGTTCAGCCTAGTGCTCACAAGACATTACAGGCAGTCATGAACTAGTTACCTGACCTACTATCTATAGTGCTGTTTCCAAAACAACCACCAGACTCTCATTCTCACCAAAACACAAGCATATCTCATGTTATTGAGAAATACAAGTTTTACAGATAATAATAATAATACAGCCTAGTAAGCACATATGGGAGGAAAACAAGTAAACTTACTTCTATAGTTAGGAGACTGTTTGAACACACTGGTAACATGGAGGTTTCTGGCATTTTTTAAGGTATGTCTTTTTATTATCATAAACATTAAAGAGGACCTATTACTGTCTTTAGTGTGTAATGTTGCTATTTGAGCATGAAAAAGGTCTGCAAAGTTAAAGCACAAAGCCCACTCCAAAGGGAGTTATTCTCTATATCAATATAAGCACTGTTTCTGAACTCCCTGATATGCATCCATTGTAGTCTTGAGTTTTCTTCCGGGATTGTACATGTCATAATATTCCTCATTTAAATAATTCCTGCCTAAAGCATATACAAAAAGGTGTCGAGGCCTGCTTGAGTTGCATTAGTAGTGTATTCACAGTAATTGTAAGGAGGCTGACATTTACGAAAAACACTGGAAGAGGTTGACTAATCACAACACACTAATCCAGCCGACCAATCAGAACACACTGCTCTTTTGGAAGGAGGGGCTTCATAGAGACAGGAACTAAACAGAGCATTAGTCTCAGCCTGAGAAAAACTTTGGAAGTTTCAAAGTCCTCATCTGATTGGTTGAATTCTACAGGATTTCCGGGAAACGCGTGTCGCGTTCTTTAACGGTCCTCCTGGAAACAAAGCCGTTGTGACGCCAAACC